>OZ024864.1:47335132-47340132 GCA_964017155.1 Oasisia sp. SBJ-2009 | reverse complement strand
CCTCCGCCTCCTGTGGTAAAATCACAATAGACTGACAGTGGCATACCGCTCGGGTAGATGGTGTAGACTCCATCTTTATTGCCGCCGACAGTATGTTGAATTTGTGCACAATTTGATGGCAGCGATTCGACTACAAAGTTAAAAACCTTACGATGTACTAGAAAATAGTCACTGAAACTCATATGCAGTAATTATCTAGTGATGTCCTACGTATAATCAAACATTATTATTCGTTAATAGCTTATATTTTCCCAGTTCTGTAGCTGTGTATTTAACGGAGTTTGCATTACTGAAAGCCGAATTATTTTGACCTGTTTGTGTTATGCATTTGCAGTCACAGTTTCCTTCCCAAGATATATGTTTAATATATATATATATATATATGTATATATATATATATATATATATATATATATATATATATATATATATATATCCAGCATGTTCAAAGTGTTGTATCATAACATATCAAATTACTCATTATGTGTTATAAAATAATAATAATAATAATAAATATAACCGTCAAAATTATGTTCACATAAATAAGTATACACATTAAATTAATCATATTAAAACTGTTAATAATTTGTTAAACATAGTAAATAAGTAAAGTCGATGACTAAGAAAATGTTAAAACTAATTATTACACTATTTACATGTCAAGCACACACTAAACATTCGCACAAATAAATAAATACCGACAAAAACAATACATAATTTTTATGTATATAAATAAGGCAAGATAAAATATTTAGATCAACGTCTTTAAATGATATGGGATATTTAAAATGTCAGCAGTAACATGTACGAAACACCACATGCATGCATGATACACCACAGTCTGCACATGTGCTGCGAGGTACGGTGCGAACGAATCGTGACTTCTGAATGACTTCAGGGCTTCTGCAATGTACGTACCCGGAGTGTTTATGAACTATGTGTAAATGCAGCAATAATCTACAGAGGGCCACTTTGACACATCATCTACCCATTCCGTACTGTCAGTGTCAAGCCTCCAAGCTGTACGGGTCTGGGACATCTATCCCGATAATGACAGTTTCTGCGCTATAGCGATTCAACAACACACTGTCAAGATGGTTTATTTGGTCAGCCAAGTGTGCCATTACTCACATATGTCCATGCACAAAAAGAACTGATTAATAACCGTTATAACAGCCACAAAAAGAACGACTAACCAACATAACATAGTACTCCCCGGCTTAGCGCCGCTGTTGTTTACGTCTTTCTGCCCTACCTGCCCTACGCGACCCTGCGCATGCGCGACATACAACGCGACAAACTTGCCGCGCCAAGTTTGTCGCTTTATGACCCGAACGGCCAGCTGTAAAGTTTGCGCGCAAACAAAAACTTGCCGCGCCAAGTTTGTCGCGTTATGACCCGAACGGCCAGCTGTAGAGTTGGCGCGCCAACATAAAACTTGCCGCGCCAGGCTTGGCGCGTTATGACCCGAACGGCCACCCATAGACGCTGTGGATGCTGTGGTTGAGGAGAGCTCACATCTCGCTACAGCTGCGGCTACGACTTTACGCTGCTTTATTCGTGCCAGTGTTGGCATTTAACATAGGTACATGGGAATTACACAATCAGAACTACACGCAGCGGTGCCGGTGCTATCTCAAAAGCAGTGATTCGCGACTTAAACCCTGCAGTCTGACTTTACATATGAATTGGTCTGTCATCGTATCGCCAGCTAACATGTTCCATGTTCTTTCGATTTTTCACGTGGAATAAAACCAAAACAGCTTAAATTCAACCGCCTGTTTAGGTTTTGTTGCCTGTCCGATTGTTGCTTTTACACTTTATTCACTTGTTTGTTTCTGATCGGTTATATGCCGGATGAATTTTATTTATTTAGCACGGCTTCTAGATATTTAGAGTACCAACGTTCATTGTTGTGGAAAACGGTGATTAGTTTGGTTTCAATCACAAAGTCAACATAAAAAGGAATATAGTATGAACTAACATCAACGAGTTCATTGTGATGCTCACAGTTGTCATGGAACATTCCATCTTTTCACGGTTTTTCCCTCTCAAGTCTTTTATAAAGAGCGGCTAATATACAGTGTTCAGATGAAACAATTGGAGACAACGCCATAGATGCATAGGCTGCAGGGATGCAAATATGTACACGTTTGCATTAATTTGTTTTGGTAAATATTATCAACAAGTAGCCTTTATTGCTACGATACATATTACTTGACGCAATATCGATAACTTACCTTGTTCAACAAACAACGTTAGCCAGGACACTAAAGCCACATCCATCGCTGCAGCTTTCTGTCACTCGTCTGTCTGTTACCAACGGAGACTACAAATAAAAAATCAGTGTGATAATTATAGCTGCGCGTTGTTCGAACAAATGTATTCACCAGTTGGCGTTGCCGTGACATCAAAACAAAGAAAATGTAGTTAATACCAGTGAATAATTCATCTTGACTGAACGGTGGCTGAGCCAGCGGACACGATGACATACCGGCCGAATTCTTCAAATGCACGGCAAGCAGACACATTTGCCTCATCGTCAACGATGCGTTGGAAAACTTGAACTACTCACCCTTGGCAAAGGAGTACTCGAGCTATTATAGAAGGCGGGCAAATCAACAGGACTGTTGGTGATTAAGTCTGATAGTCTTACTCTCAATACTCAGATATACATTGTCACTTATCGATTTATCGAGGATTGCGCTGAAAGGTGTGGAGTACCTGACGCCGACACAATTGGGATTCCGACGTGGACGCAGCACTGTCGACGTCGATTTTGAATATATCGGTGACTAACTGCGAAAGCAGCAGCGTCAGCGCGTGTGTTTGAACTCATCGGCATCGACTTGAGTCGCGCTTTCGACACCGTACGTAGACACCCAATAAACATGGATTTCGTCAACTTTTTCGCTGTCGTTCCTTCACCACACATAGCGGATCGAGCCAACTTACTTGGCCGAGTCGTCGCTAACGATCACAGAGTTGAAAACAGTACGAACAGGCATCACCCGACACGCATACCGCAGGAAGAGTGGCGCATGACGCGCGAGCTTGGGTTGCACCTTGGAGAAGCAGAAGACGTCGGTCGCTTAAAATAGCCAGTGTCGCCTTCCGCAAACTATTTACACTGTGGTTCAGGAGATCTCAGGTCTCGCTACAGATACGGCTGCGACTTTGCGCAACTTTTGTCGTGTCTGTGTTAACATATAACATAGGTTCATGGGGACATAAAAAACATTAGTTAAACCGCCGTAACAGCAAGATGGAACCTATTCGGGCACGTGCTTCGTATGCCCCCAGGCGCACTAGCTCAGCGAGCGATAGACAGCTACCGACCGCCATAGACAACTACCGACCGCCACAGACAACTACCGACCGCGACAGACAACTACCGACCGCAATAGACAACTACCGACCGCAATAGACAACTACCGACCGCGATAGACAACTACCGACCGCGATACACAACTACCAACCGCAATACACAACTACCGACTGCGATAGGCAACTACCGACCGCGATAGGCAACTACCGACCGCGATACACAACTACCGACCGCGATAGGCAACTACCGACCGCGATAGGCAACTACCGACCGCGATAGACAAATACCGACCGCGATAGGCAACTAACGACCGCGATAGACATCTACCGACCGAGATAGACAACTACCGACCGCGATAGACATCTACCGACCGAGATAGACAACTACCGACCGCGATAGACAAGTACCAACCGCGATAGACAACTACCGACCGCGATACACAACTAATGACCGCGATAGACAACTACCGACCGCGATACACAACAACCGACCGCGATAGACAACTACCGACCGCGATACACAACTACCGACCGCGATAGGCAACTACCAACCGCGATAGGCAACTACCGACCGCGATAGGCAACTACCGACCGCGATAGGCAACTACCGACCGCGATAGACAACTACCGACCGCGATAGAAAACTACCGACCGCGATTGGCAACTACCGACCGAGATAGACATCTACCTACCGAGATAGACAACTACCGACCGCGATAGACAACTACCGACCGCGATAGACAACCACCGACCGAGATAGACAACTACCGACCGTGATAGACAACTACCGACCGCGATAGACAACCACCGACCGAGATAGGCAACTACCGACCGCGATAGACAACTACCGAACGCGATAGACAACCACCGACCGAGATAGGCAACTACCGACCGCGATAGACAACTACCGACCGCGATAGACAACTACCGACCGAGATAGACATCTACCGACCGAGATAGACAACTACCGACCGCGATAGGCAACTACCGACCGAGATAGACATCTACCGACCGCGATAGGCAACTACCGACCGAGATAGACAACTACCGACCGCGATAGGCAACTACCGACCGCGATAGACAACTACCGACCGCGATAGGCAACTACCGACCGAGATAGACATCTACCGACCGAGATAGACAACTACCGACCGCGATAGACAATTACCGACCGCAACAGACAACTACCGACCGCGATAGACAACTACCGACCGCGATAGACAACTACCGACCGCAATAGACAACTACCGACCGCGATAGGCAACTACCGACCGAGATAGACATCTACCGACCGAGATAGACAACTACCGACCGTGATAGACAACTACCGACCGCGACAGACAACTACCGACCGCGATAGACAACTACCGACCGCGATAGAGAACTACCGACCGCGATAGACAACTACCGACCGCGATAGACAACTACCGACCGAGATAGGCAACTACCGACCGCGATGGACAACTACCGACCGCGGACATGTCTGCCAACGGCGTTGAGCGCAGACCTGCAACGTTGTCGGTCGTACGCTACATTGCCGCGCCGACATCGACGCTCTGCGCGCACTCGACCGTAAACAATGGCGGGAGTAGAGATGTTATTTCACAGAGTAACAACCGAAACATACGTGAGTTACAAGGGGGAAATACTCATAATAAAATAATCAACGCTTC
>OZ024864.1:47297632-47332632 GCA_964017155.1 Oasisia sp. SBJ-2009 | reverse complement strand
TGACGATATTGTGACGGCAGTGACAGGTGTGATGGGCGTGACGGTTGTGTCGGTGCTGCGACGATTCTGGTGATTGTAACGACAGTGACGGTTGTGATGGCTGTGGTGATTATAACGACGGCGACGATGCGAAGCAAGTCGCATATAAATTGACGTATACGAGTTCTTTCTCTCTTTCTTTCTCCTATATATTGGAGAAAGAAAGCCCTTTGCAGGGCGTTTAAAGTCCAACGAGAATTTGTAAGTCCACTACAGATTAGTGTGGGAACTTTTACCTCCCCTGGCATAGACACCAGATAGAAGGGACCACCGATTTTAGTGTATCTTCCGCATATGTGGGGTGACAGAAATTGCCTAAGTTTCGAAACGGCGGTAGGTGGGATTGAACCACCCTCCACTCGATTGACAGTCCGGCGCTTTACCGCGCGACCACCGCTCCCCACTTGCATTCAAATGTCGGAGACATCTAGTGATACAAGAACCAGGAAGACCGCGTTGCGACGAGATATGGCACGCTGTAGCTTTCAGTGCACGCATCGGTGAACAACACTAGCGACGCGATTAGACCTGCACCAGCACGGGCGTTGTAGCGTTTACATTTTTCCGGCGTTATAAACCTTCCGATTGACGTTTCTGAGCATGCGCGATATAGGTAAAATCATCAATATGCAGCGAAAAGACAACGCATTTATGGCATTAATACTAGGGGTTGGTCGTTAGGATGTATATAGCCTCTCAACAAAGTTATTTGTCGCAAATTAACACGAGGCAAACAAGTTTTGAGCCATACTTTGAGAGCAAGCGTATAAATCACGTGACAGTAGTGCGCCATAATCGGTGAGAGTGATTGATAAAAAACGTAATATTTTATTGCATTGAACGACATTTTAAGAAACTCTTCACTATACTGCAGATACATCATAGCACTGAACCTACTAGTATGCCTGTTCTACTGTACTCAGTTCACATTAAAAGAATTTTTCTAACTTTCAAATGACACAATTATTAAGGTACTACATTCATATGGGTAGACCAGCAAGTCTACTTGTGGTCTGACCCCTACAGTGGCGTCCAACGAGTAAACGGGTGCTTTCGAGCGACAGCTTAGCCGACTGCGACTGGACTAAAATGACTTCGTAACATGTGCACGACACGGGACTAGCGTACGTGTAAACCTGTAAGCGACAGCGCCTTCTGCAAAAACAGTGTTTCAACGGTACATTTACACATATATATATATATATATATATATATATATATATATATATATATATATATATATATATATATATATATATATATATATATATATATATATATATATATATATATATATATATATATATATATATTACATGCGCATATGTAGGCCTTTGTAAAAATAACCTTGAAGTCTTGATTACATGCCGACGTTTCTCAGTGTCGGTCAATGTGCTGTGGGCGACAACTGAACGTAGCTCAGTGGAAATAATCACAGCGTTATATTCATTAACAGTTGCAGCAACGTTGAGACGCTGTCAGGCCTACCACAAACATTTTAGGCAGTAGCGTGTGTCAAGTCAACCGCAATAGGCGCTCGCTAGTATGTAGTTCCATATAAACGCGCCAGTGTCGCAGAGTAATTGCACCAGCGGATCTATACATGCCGAAATAAGTACATAACCTATATCCCCTCGTAATTATGTTTGTACCAATACTAAGTAGACTTACACATTTACTCACACGCACTGCATTACTTGTTGTTCGGTTGCGTTATTCTTAATGACGGCCAATTGTATTATGCATATTTTGTATGTTTCCTAGCCGCACTACCATGGTAGTATAACAACTGTATTGTTTTAATAATGTTCATAGTAATAATACTATATTTTATTTAATCACGATAACCTTATAAAAATGACGTTTTAGCTTCCTAAATAATAAATAATTAACTTTAATTATTTAAGCAATGATAGCCTTGACAGAGACACGCTGTGGAAACTCCTACAGCACTACGGCATACCTGAGAAATTTATATCTCTGATAAGAAGTAGTTATGAAGACATGGCATGCAGGGTCATTCATGCAGGACAACTAACGGACTCCTTCATGGTGAAGACAGGAGTGAGGCAAGGATGTCTTCTGTCACCATTCCTATTCCTGCTCGCCATAGACTGGATCATGAAAAAGACTACAAAAAATAGAAGAAATGGGATCCAGTGGACACCATGGAGCCAATTGGAGGACCTGGACTTTGTGGATGACCTCGCTCTCCTCTCACACAGCCATAAACAGATGCAAGAAAAAACAGAGCAGCTAAACACAGTGTCAACACAGCTTGGACTCAACATCAACAGAAGCAAGACAAAGACTATGAAAGCCAACACAAAGAACAACAACCCCATTACATTGAACGGAGAGCCACTGGAAGAGACAGATGCATTCACATACCTGGGCAGTACAATAAACAAAACTGGAGGGACAGAAGAAGACGTCAAAGCAAGAATCCAGAAAGCAAGAGTGGCATTCATCATGTTGAGAAAAATTTGGAGAGCAAAACGAATCAAAATTAACACCAAGCTGAGATTGTTTAACTCAAATGTGAAGGCAGTTTTGCTCTACGGAGCGGAGACATGGCGAACCACACAGAAGACACAAAAGAAAATACAGACCTTCATCAACAAATGCCTGCGCAGAATACTACACTTGAAGTGGACAGACAAGGTACCGAACACCACACTCTGGAAAACAACCAAGCAACTACCCATAGAAAATGAAATAAAGAAGAGAAAATGGAGGTGGATAGGACATACACTAAGGAAACCACCAGAATCAATCACCCGTCAAGCCATCACATGGAACCCCCCAGGGAAGAGAAGAAGAGGTAGGCCACGAAACACCTGGCAGAGAGACACAGAAAAAGATACAAAAGAGATGGGGTACACCTGGAAAGAAATGGAGAAGATGGCCACAGACAGAAAACAGTGGCGTTCCTTAGTCGATGGCCTATGCTCCGAGCGAGCGAAAAGGCAAAAGTAAGTATTTAAGCAATGATCTCAAGATAATGACTCTGTTCAGTAGCGTTTACAGAGTCAACTATATAACACAGTACAAGTTATGTAGACACAAACAAAAAATTACACCAAATGAAATTCAACAAAATGTGAAATTTTAGCTAATTAATTAATGGGACATATAATAGCATGTTATTAAATAAATAAGTAAATAAATATAAAATAATTTAGTATTATACTAGTAAACAGCCAAATAACTAGACATTAGAAGCGGATTTAATATGATGAACCTTAGGGCAGGATTTAAATGTGTTCAAGCACTCTGTCATACGTTAGTATTCGTCACATGTCTGTAAATGTAACCTATTATGCATTCAAAGTTAGTTTAATATAATGTGCATAAGTGCGTGTGTGAGTGAACACGGTTGATGAAATCCATATTAATTCACATATTAATTTATATGGATCAAATTCAATGACCAGGGACATACGTGTCTGCAACTTCCCTGGGCTTAATCTTAATTAGTATTGCCAACTTCATACAAAAAACACAATAAAAAGGCAATATATGTTCCATACAAAATTATGTCACATAACATTAACAGTGTTGTTGGTTGCTCCACTTCTAATCGCCAGATGGCACCACCAAAGACTACTCGTAAACGGTTTTGATTCACGTTGCATTTGATAAGATAACTTCCATTTATGAAGCAAATAGATTATTGAACATTCTCAAGAGAATTACCGGTATGTACTCCGTCCCAATTACTGGAAATATGCGCCCGAAAATAATGAGTAAAGACGCTGCAAGTTCGACATTTAGTCTTACTCATTCATACCCTTCATTATCGCCCACATGTTTTGTCTTGACCAGTTTCTGTTTCCGTTCACTGCAGGGACAGAAACTAACTAACCAGGACCACTGGCCAGTGAAGTTCACTGGTCCGCAGCCAAATCTACTAGTCCCGTCAAATTCACCAACACCGAGTCAAGATAACCAAAATATATACATACGGCATTTATTTACAAAAAAACATAGTCATATGACATAGTAACGATAACACACATCTGTCAATCTGCACCACCCAAGACTCGTCATAACTGGCATCATTGTCCTACTCAATACGATACAGGCCTTGACATTAAGCTTTTATATCCACTGGCCCGTGGGGGACAGTAGATTTGAAAAGTTATACACCTCAATGCTCAATGGCAACAGTCAACGACTTGTGTCTCATCTATATATCACATAATAAAGTCAGTTTAAATTCGATAAATAATATAAAACAAAAACGCATAAGTACAATATTATTTATTGCAGCCTGCATTGTAGACCATTTTATAATTGTAGACCATTATAAATATAAATAATAATCATATAATCATATTTAATATTAACAATTGATTTACTCATTGACACTGTTAATAGTTGGTTTTGCGTAATTGCATTGAGACTAAATCAAAGACACCGAGCTCGAATTCATGACTTTGACTGTTTGACAGGTGTACAGGAGGGCTTGGGGCTTGAAACTATAGCTGTCTGTCATGAAAAACATTTAACCCATAACCAATGCCCCATTTAATGACAGGCTAGGCTTTGACTGTAAACATCACGTCTGTATGCAAGGCCAAGGGCCCATATACGCCAGTGATAGTGTGAATGCTATCCAAAACACTTTCCCTCTTTCTTCCAAGATTGTTTTACAAAATCTACCGTTACAGGAATGGTCTTTTGCAACAAGTGCTATCAAATGTCTCACAATATAATTTCGTAGATCTATGTCTTTCCATTACGGAATGTGAACTAGCGTTTTATCATGCAGACAACAACGACTTCGCCTACCACCCATAACCAACGGCAATGTGTAACAAGATTGCTGATTGGGTGAATAATAAGTGATTCCTGCCATTTGCCAATCACGCATTTACAAAATATGACTTCCACAGTGCATGGAAGACTTCGTGTATGCACGGCAACATTTTAGACACATTGCATAATAAGGTATAGATAAAATGTAACAAAACGAATGTTAATAAATAGACTAATGTTATTAAGGTCGTGCTATTTTTCTGCGTAGGGTTGGGTTACGGAAACGCCGACGGTGGTCAGTAGGGGATTGCAACCACTTGATATTTAATTTAAAAACCGGTCACCCGAACTGGCCCGACAGCTTTAAAATATGCGTTGGGCCATCACGCCAGTGCCAGTGTCGAACCCTGATGATAATACACATGTTGCTGTTCTTACCAAAAAAATGACACAAAATTTGGTGCAAAATGGCGGCGTGTTTCAATTATAAATGATCAACTTTTGTAACACCAGGTGGTGCCATTAATAACTCTGATGAATTCAGTTCTCCACTGGACTACCAAATTGTAATATTTACTAGTCTGTGGCACAAACTGGTAGTCTCGGACTAGCAGACAGTCCTTAATTTCCGTCCATGGTTTAGTCATTGACAAATCCCAGCTGGGTATCGCTAGAAAAGTCATGCAACTTAACTTGAGCAACTTGCACTTAACCAGGCAAATAAGAATGATACCTGATCCTTCATTCTCGGGCAAATCTCGACTTATATCAGTATTCCATCAGTACATATATGCAAAATTCAACATGTTTATGATTTTATTTGGCTCAGGCTATTCCCCCGAGCTGCTCGATAAATAAGAAGCAGTCAAGTCATTATTTGTCGAGCAGCTTGAGAAATAACGCAAAGTCAGAGATTTATTTGTTGCGCAGCTCGAGAAATAACGGCAACTTGGTTCATTATTTATCGCACAGTAATTTATTATACTAATATTGTTTTGGGGGCATGAACACAATATTGCAATGGTAGAACTACCCGTTGGTCCATATGCTACTAAAGATACAGGCGGACTAGTAAACTAGCTTACCAATTAGTATCGTGGTCTAGTAAAGGTCACTGTGGTCACCCCCCCTGGACGACAGTCTATCAAATCTTTGTAGACACAATTTATGCACGGGCCCAATATAACTGAATCACATATCATTAAAACATTGATAAATTTTGCCATTGAACGACTGGCTACAGCAGTGCCAGCTTCGTTAATTTACCTCAATCTTACCTCACGTCCGGCCAGAATTTGCCCAAGATTGAGCAATGAGATCGTATCAAGGTTTATTTTCTGTTTAATAAAGTCTTGATGCAGTTTCACTATTGATGTTTTTTTTTTGATATGCATTTGTCTGGTGTGCATAGTCAAGACTGATTAATTTAAAAAAAAAAATTTATATAGGTCTGGGTGGCCTCTCCAATCTCTTCAGAAGCGCGGTTTAAGTTCACTTATTCATTATTGGCCTGAACTGTATCGTCTGACAAAGAATTCCACACTTTAACCACTCGGGTCGAGAAAAAGTAGTGTTTATAGCCTGTTGCACTCTGGGTTTGAAGTTTTTCATTATATCCTCTTGTGATACCAGTGGCTTTTTGGAACATCAGCTTTGATGGACACTGTGAACACTGATGAATTATGTCATTTTCTTAGGCATGGCCTTCAATGAACATGTCTGGATATTATTTATTTACAAAACCAGCAGTTCTTTGATGTGTATAATTTTCTATAATGTGATAATTTTATTTCCATATTACAGTCCAGCGGAGCAGTTTTCATAACATTACTATGGGGTTAATTTCTGGAGTGATTGTAGACAATCGAAATGGTAAGCTGCCCTGTACCTGGTAGAAGGGTACCACACACTGAGTGCAATTGGCATCCATTTTCAATTGTGTAGTTTTTAATACTCTTATGCAGATCATATCTTCAGTTCTTCACTACTTGCTTAATTATTTTGTTATTATTACTTTGTTACCTTTGTTATTTTACTGGTGTTGCAAAACAGATTGTTTTTAGTTTTGGGAGACTAGTATGCTGTTGTCTTTACTAGTCCTGTTGTCTAGTAACATAAATACTGAAGTTCTACCACGGAATACCTTTTGATGATTATACCCATACATATTCATAGTAAATTAATGGACAGTTGAAATCAAACGTTAATAATAAAATACAAATTCACTTCAGAAGAAAAACACATAGACACAAATAAACAATTAAAAATAAATATATAAAACAAATATTATAACAAATTATTTAAGCTGAGTAAATATATATATATATATATATATATATATATATATATATATATATATATATGTATAATAAATATAAAAATAGGTTAAATAAAATAGCGATAAAAGTACACAAACATTAAACTAAGCTGCGAGAACAGTCTTGAATTGAATTGTCCGTATGTAGCCAGCCACTCAAGTGATCTTTGGCACTTCGGTGTCAGTGTCAACATGTACTGTTCTCTCCGCCCTCAGCACGTTACTTCTGTTGTCCGTAGGGCTGGATGCCTGAATGACAGGACTTTGTGAAGAAAAATAGTGGCCCCCAAGCCTCACTACGACCGTTGCCACTTGATCACAACAAATTCAAGTGTAAAATATTCACTAATATAGCATTGCAAAGCTTGTGATACAAAACTCCCATTGACGAGACAAACCACAATATCTGCATTGCAAAATGCGATGTGATACCAGGTATTCTGTGCCCAGCACAGAGTAACAGAATAGCATTAAAATGTTTCTGTGTTAGTTGGTGTAGTTGAAAAAGGAACTTATCCTAATCAATGTTTTCCTTTATAATTAGCATACTTAGTACATTATAACTAAATAAATGCATCATATTTCGATTATTCTAGGATGTTGTAATATTATGGTTTTTCATCAGTTAATTTTATCCTATCCTTTGTTTACAGATCTCTGCTAATCTCCCCAGGATTTCACACATTACAGCTAATTAACCACTGTTTGCCACAGTTTCAAGCAATATGTTGAATCGGGCATGCAGAGGATTGCTGGGTATTATTATTCTGTGAGTTTCTTATTAGTAGGTATCATGAAAAAAGGACTCTGTATTACATTTTCCATGTTGGGTAAATGCATAGCTGTATTCAGAGATCTGTCCATCCGTCATTTGGACGGGTAAAACCTGTTTGAGATGGGTAAAAATATGAATGGACGGGTGGATGAGTTTAAAAAGTCTTAAAAAATCTTAGATATTGTCAGTTATGCCTTTGAAATGAGTGTAAATGGTATCACATGAGTTGGTTTTTTTTCAGGTAAAAAACACATTAAATTTTAAAAGTTTGTCACCTAGCAAAAAAAATGTATCCTGCATAAAGCCCTGTTTGACTGAACATTCTTAGACGATCTAAGTGCTGTGGATATAAAGAGAGGTTAAGTGTTGGTGATGTTTAAATGGTAATAACTTAAAAGTAAATACCACTACTGGTTACAATCAGTGATTACATTTGTTTACATTACACTCGTATGTTTGATGTTGGCAAAACATTCTCAATTTGGGTACAGCCAGAAACACGATGCGATATACCTACTCACATTTAGGAGCTCTTCAGTGACGACATCACTGTGGCCATTAGTCACTGATTGTCGCAATAAATTGTACAGTAAAACATCAAAAATGCCCCTCAACGTAGAAACAGAGTTATAGTTAGAGGGAGGGTGCCAACTCCTAGGTTATAGTTATTTCATTTAATATTATGTTCTTATGACTACAACATGCATGTTGAAGGTTTACTGTCAACCAATTTGTGTTAAGTTACTTATTAAGTGTCACAATTTGAAAGTTTCCACTTGCCCGTGTTTCAGTTTTTTTCAACTATATCATAGTTGGTGGAATGTTGTCTCTCAATTCAAGGTACACAGCTTAAACTGCCATACAACTTCACAATTATGGCATATCCTTTGTGTGGAAGACAGCTATGATGTTACTAAATCAACAATCTTATCTAACGTGTAAAAGATGTATATTTAATGTTCACTTTTTAGATTATTTTTCCCCATATCATTTTAGACTTGTTTTGTGAGTTTGTATGAATTTTACTTGAATGTAGTACTGCAAAATAAAATGCAACATTTTATCAGTAAATAGTTTTTTTACCAATGATGTGACATCATGAACTTTACTAGCCCACCAAACTAACTAGCAGTCATTTTCACTAGTCAGCCCTTGTCTTTGTTATTGTTCCAACTACACTATAGTTGGTAGTACTATGCCTGCTTAAGAGGAAACCTGGCTTCTTTTGTGCCAGACCAGGGGCCAGTTTCATAGAGGCTACTTACAATGTCATAGCAGGCGATAACTCGTCGAAAATCTAACACGTCGTAAAGTTACACTGGCTGCGTTTCATGAGTCTGCTCCATCCATAGTTGCACTTAGCTGTACCATGTATTTAGTAGGCGTAACTTTACCCTGGTTGAAATATTTACGGTATGCTCCCGACACACCCACTCTCAACATTATTATTTTTAATGTATACACTGGATATCCTTTACATACATCATAGCTTCCCATTTGTTATACGAACGACAAAGGCACAGCTAGAAAGAAAAAAGGATGTTCAGACACAGCACAAATACAGGGATTCCCCACTGCGACGTAAGGGGGTCAATGCTAGTGGCACCAATGCTAAAGCATGAAACCGGCTGCATGCTGCATTGACTATTGGCTGTTAAGCAGTGAATGAACTGAAGTCACGCCTCCGAAGAGATTAGAGAGGTCACCCAGACCTGTACAATTATAATTTTACAAACTAACCAGCCTTGACAAATTGGATAAAATAAAACATATGGGAAAAAAACATCAATAGAGAACTACAACAGCAGAAAACAATCTCTTGAGTCGGTCTCAATGCTCAGTTTTGGGCAATTACTGACCGGTCTTGAGTATCAGTGACATACCAGTTGAGTTTCATTTAACTGTGACCAGTAGACTGTGTAATTGCAAGTAAAGTTACACAGCTTCATGAAACTGGGCCCAGGGTGTTTACACAGCAGGTGACAGCAGGATTCTTTGAAGCATATTCCCAGTCAATACCTGTTTTAATTGCTATAGATCATGATAAGCCTCACTGGCTTCTCATTCATTCATTGCTGCTAATTACTGTTTGACCAGCAGCTCCACTGTAGGCCACCTTTCTCTGAGCTGCCTGCCATCTATGACCCTACAACAGGTGTGAAATACATTATGTATTGACCCTTGAGCCAGGCAAACTATGTGAGGCAATGCTTTGTTTTTGTTGGTAATTTTTATGTGTATTTGGTTGTATTTGTAAATACTTTTCGAATACAAGCCAAATTTCAAATACAAATACATGCCCTTTTGTGATTTCCAACTCAAACACAAATACACATAATATTGAACCCTGTACATTAGTATTAGTGTGTTCAGTTCACCCTGTCAGCACAATTTACTGTTGCTGCCAGACAAGAGGTCAAATGGAAATGTACTAAAGTGCGACTGATCCAGTATTTTATTTTGTGGAAATCCTAACGTTTTATGGTTACAATATGCCTCAGTCAATCATGACACTGCATACATTAGGCTTCCCAACAACTTGATTCTATCCATTTGAAAATGTAACCAGTATAGTTTGGAATATGTGAAGAAAATGCTGATTAAAGTCAACAAAATGGAAATTTTGTAACAAGTAGGTGATCAATCATGGACTCATAATGTCTCAAGAGCATATTGCTCAGTATTTTACCAAGCTGTGACAAAATTAGAATGTGCTAATTCGTAAAAAGTTATGACATCATGCATGCTGTGAATGGAAATGCCAAAGATCAAAATGCAGCTAGTTACTAAAGACAGAAAACTAATCATTACATGAGTCAGTGGGAAGACAATACTTGCAAGAATAATTATCCTAACCTGTAGGCATTACATGAGTAGTGAGTGCTTAGTAGTTTTCATTCACAAAACACCTAATAAAATAAGCTAGCTGGGTGATTAATCATAACAACATCAAAATCACAAGAGAGGGGAGGGAAGCTTTCTCCTCAATAGGGGGGCCACCAGTTTTTTCTACTATCCGCTAGGGGACGCCATTTGACCTTGCCACGTGACCTTTGATCTCCTCCGCTCCGCTCCAAGGGAGCCACGAAAACCGGCTATATACTACTTAAGCTATATATAGATTTCTACTCAAAATATATCGATTAGAGAATAATTTTGGTTGTGTTTTTAATGTATTCAGTTCAAATATGTGACTATATAATATTCATGTTTGCCTTTATTGAATGTTGTGTTACCATATTAAAACAATGATTTTTGTTGTATTTTACTGAACCATTGGACATGGTTCATACCCTAGTTCAAAATACTGGTTGAACCTTTGCATTACTACTTGTATTATTAAAATTCAGTTAAAACGTAAAATTCAATGGGTAATCATCAAAACCAGATTCGACCGTCAACTACCATGGTCGACCGTCAACTATCATAGTCGCCCGGCAATGGTCATATGACCATGGTAGTTCATGTTCGACCGTGGACCGTGGTCAATTTCGCCTGGGCAAGATTAACTGCTTCAAACAGTCATAGTCTCGACGAGTTGACTTGATCGCCTGTAATCGTTAATATACTTTCCTTCCAAACAGTGAGAACTGCTGCCGAGTGATGACAACTATCCCACTGCCGCGTGAGGACCACATGCCTACTGCCGAGTGACGACCACAAGCCTACTCCCGCGTGAGGACCATAAGCCTACTGCCGAGTGAGGACCACATGCCTACTCCCGCGTGAGGACCACATGCCTACTGCCGCGTGAGGACCACATGCCTACTTCCGCGTGAGGACCGCGTGTTTATTGCCATGGCGGCAAAATATGTCATTCCGCCGATCTCAGACGAAGCCGATTGTCCGCGCATTGCATCACCAGCAGTTGTTGTTCCGCAAAACCCGTCCAGTGATGACGTGTCTCCTAATGTCGCTCGTGGTCGAGTAGCTACTGTCGGTGACCGAGAAAACCGCTCCGGCCCCAGTCCTAAAAACAAACGCAGACACATTCAAACTGAAACCAACGGAGCGCTTGATGCAGCAGTCGACAGTGGGGTGTCTGAGAAGCGTGGGGTAGGTCGAGTAGGTCGACGTGACCGCAGTAACGGGGGAACACCTGACTGCAGTAACGGGGGAACGGGGCGCAAGGTCGTTAAAGACAGTCCCGCCAAAGCGGCCTTGAACTCGAACCACACAAACTCGCCGGTCGATGCGTGTTTGACAAATGGGTGCAGTTCACCAGACGAGACACTATCGTGTGAAAAGAGTACAGCGAAGCGCGGTCATGTCGTGAAGGCGAATGGCCACTGCACAGAGGTAACGCACGAAGAACCGGGTTTACCTGTGGTCGCCGAGGTGAAGGTGGCGACCACTGACACACAGCCACACACATGTGCCGTGTGTGACCGGTCATTCCGTAGGCTCATCCAGCTGAAGGTTCACGTAAGATCGCACGCGGAAGGGAAGCTCCAAATTCAGAGTAAGTCGCAAGGGGACCTCAGGAAGTCGCTAGCGCGGGTCGCACAGGGTGCGTTGGCCGACCCACTTAAGCGCCACGTATGCGACACTTGCGGCAAAGGTTTCGACACGTCGAGCCACCTGAAACGTCACAACCGAATCCACACGGGCGTGAAGCCGTACGCGTGCGCGCTGTGCGGCAAATCCTACTCGGACTCGACGTCGTTGCGGATCCACCGGGCGTGTCACTCGGCCGAAAAGCCGCACACGTGCGAAGTGTGTCACAAGGCGTTCCGACACTCGAGCAACCTAGCGGTGCACAGGAGGATACACACGGGCATCAAGCCGTACGGGTGCGAGGCGTGCGATCGACGCTTCACGATGTCGAACCACCTAAAGCGGCACATCGCGAAGAAGCACACGCCGGTGAAGACATTCCCGTGCGCCAACTGCGACAAGCTGTTCGCCGACGCCGAGTCGCTCGCCGTCCACCAGCGCCGGTACCGCGACGTGACGCCGCACGCGTGCGACGTGTGCGGCAGGTCGTGGCACACGGAGAAGCAATGCCGCGTCCACCAGCGCGTCCACGCCGGCAAGAAGCCGTACACGTGCGACATGTGCGGCAAGGCGTTCGCGACGTCGAGCCGCCTGAACCAGCACCAGGAGACCCACCTCGGCGTCCAGCCGCACGTGTGCGACGCGTGCGGGAAGTCGTTCTCCGACTCACACGCCCTGTCCGTACACAAACGCCAGCACGCCACGCCGACGTCGTCGTTCACCTGCTCCAAGTGCGCGGAGACGTTTCAGACGCTAAAGCAGTGCAGCCGGCACGAGAGGGAACACGCCACCGAGGAGTCCCACACGTGCGCCGAATGCAAGGAGATATTCCCTACGGCGAAACAGTGCAGGCGGCACGAGAAGACACACACGCGCCACCTGCCGTGCATATGCGAGGTCTGCGGCGAGACTTGCGCCGGATCGAAGGCGCTCGCCGCCCACCAGAGGGCGCACGCGCGCGGGCAGACGGCGCACGCGTGCGGCCAGTGCGACAAGTCGTTCCGCTACCGCAGCGGCCTGACGATGCACGAGCGCTGCCACACGGGCCTGAAGCCGCACGTGTGCGTCGCCTGCGGCAAGGGGTTCCTCACGGCGACGCACCTGCGCCGTCACGCGCGCATCCACTCCGGCGTGAAGCCGTACATGTGCGACACGTGCGGCAAGGCGTTCTCCGACCCGAGCGCCCTGCGCTCACACGCGAGCGTACACTCGGACACGAGGCCGCACGTCTGCTCCGTGTGCGGCAAGTCGTTCCGTACACTCAGCAACTGCAGGTAAGGATACGAGTCAGTACACTAAAAGAGAAAAGATCGTAAATCGAATGGAACCGGGATATCTAACATGTAGGTGTGATTTCAAATATTTGAAGTAATAAATTACACAACGAGCCGTCAAGTAATACTACAGGTAAGAATAAGGTGGGATTATAATTGCGAGTTGACGAATGTAATATATTGTGCATGAGTACGTGCGTGCGTGCGTGCGTGCTTGCGTGCGTGCGGGTGTAACCTGGTTGTTTCGCGATGTGCACGTTTTGTTCGGTAACATGTTGAATATCATAATATATAATAATAATCTAATAATATGTCTCGCTAATCCGCATGTTTCGCTAGTCCGACCTAAAACGTCGGGAACCAAACCTCGCGGATAAACGAGCCGTGACTGCACATACATTCACAGCGTTGAATAAAATAAACTAATAGCAATTCATATTGAATGCGATTAAACCCGTTGAACTGTCCTTGTCGTGTACACAGGGCTCACGAAAGAGGCCACTCGGGGGTGAAGCCGTTCGTGTGCGCCACCTGTGAGAAGTCGTTCGTGTCGGCCGGTCTACTTCGACGCCACACGAAGGTGCAGCACTCGACCGTCCGCCCTCACGTCTGCGGCACCTGCGGCAAGGCGTTCGCCCTCCCGTCCGGCCTGACGAGTCACGAGCGCTCGCACGGCGGCGCCAAGCCGTTCTCGTGTAGCGTGTGCGGCAAGGCGTACGCACACGCCAGCCACTGCCGCGTCCACGAGCGCTCGCACGACGGGCGCAGACCCTACATGTGCTCGACGTGCGGCAAGTGCTTCGCGACGTCGAGCCACCTCACCCGGCACGACCGCATCCACTCCGGCGTGAAGCCGTACGCGTGTGAGCTATGCGGCAAGGCGTTCTCCGACTCGACGTCGCTTCGCATCCACAGCACGTGTCACTCGGCCGAGAAGCCGCACACGTGCGACACGTGCGGAAAGACATTCCGGCACCTGAGCAACCTGAAGGTGCACACGAGGACGCACAACGGAGCCAGGCCGTTCGCGTGTGACACCTGCGGTCGGGCGTTCACGACGAAGAGTCACGTGGTTCGTCACGCGCTCGTTCACAAGGCCGTCCGGCGACACGCGTGCGACCTCTGCGAGAAGTCGTTCTGCGATCTGACGTCGCTCACCGACCACCGAAATCGACACTTGAACATAATGGCGTACGCCTGCCCGGTTTGTAAACAGTCCTTCTTCACGGCGAAGTCGTGTAAGCGGCACGTGTTCCGACAGCACTGGCAACAGTAGGGCGTTCTCACCTGGTGTGGATGACGTCGTCGCAACGTAGTGTTTACATGAGGGACACTTTGGCCTACTGATAGACAACTGTCAAGACAAGCCGCTCACTGATTGTCTGTCAACTGCGCCACGATCACCGTCGGGTTACAGCAAGATTGGAACCAATTGATAGTTTTCGGCATTACTTTTGTACAAACGAATGACACCCCTAGTTAGTCTGATGCGAATGTTTACGAGAGAGATTGCTTAGACTAGGACACCGTGTTGATAGATTATACATAAGTCACGCAGGCCTAAATATGCGTAACGTAGAGATGCAAATTGTTGTTAGTTTATGTTGGTTGTGATAAATACATGTATGAGAAGACCCCGTGTTAGTCATAACATGAAAGGAGAATAAGGCACCACTCTCGCCAAATAGCGGTCGAGAAAGTGAAGCCAAGGTAATCAGTGGCGCACCTGGCGGTCGTCTAGGATAACAAATATAATAATTAAATATGTTGAAGGCGATGTGTTAATGTCACATATGTATGTGCTAGCTGTTGACACATGTTGCGCATATTGCTATGATAGAAACTTCAGGATGTTCATATCTCGCCCTTGAAGTTGTAAAGTTGCTATTCATCTTCAATCAAGCATGGCGAGAAACGTTGATAAGTTCAACGCCATCTTTCAGTGCGCACAGTCCGGCAGGAGAGACAACGAGATGTCGGGTATTTGACGAGATGACGGCGCAGTCTCCAGCTGTTTTAGTTGAAATAAAAAAATTGCATTGTACTATCTGTTGTTATCGTAAAACAGGAACACACGGTCTGTGCCATACCAGATGCTCTGTAGCGCCTACATTTTTCCGGCGTTATAAACGTTCCGATTGACGTTTCTGCGCATGCCCGATAAATGTATAATCATCAATGTGCAGCGAAAGAACAAAGCATTTATGGTATAAATACTACTGGTTGTTCGTTAGGATATAAATAACCTTTCAGCAAAGTTATTTGTCGTAAATTAAAACGAGGCAACAAGTTTTGAGGCATGTTTTGATGGCAAGCATAAATCACGTGACTGTAAAGCGCCTTAATCCGTGACAGCGGTTTAAATAAATGTAATATGGTATTGTATTGAACGACATTTTAAGCGACTCTTCACAGGAGAATTAACGAACAGCCCATCGCATTAATAATAATAAAAACATTTGCTGCAAATTAATGATTTTATATTTATCGCGCATGCGCAGAAACGTCAATCGGAAAGATTATAATGACCGGGAAAATGTAAGCGCGACAGCGCTACTGTCAGTTTAGTCACGTGACGCTCAGGCCCACACCATCGAGAAGCATGATGTAAAACGGATTCACAAACTCCCGATTGTGTGTTCTGCAGTTTTAGTCAAAGCGCAGTCTTGTTATGAAGTCAGTCTGGGATACAGCCACTTCTGACAAGGAACCATGAAAACTCATGCATCAACATTTCCCTCCGTGCTTTATTGAAAATGAATTAGAACAACTTCAAGAGTGAGAAATGGGAAGTCTTAAACTGATCAATATAAGTACCCATTTGAAGAATAAATAATTGCCTTCAAAATAGCATATGTTTCTATACATAAGAACGGACAGGTGTAATGATTTGTATACTGTTTGACTTTAATTGGTATGCTGTTGCTTCGATAAGATAGCGCCGCAGCGTAGTTATCCTATACAGCCGCCGGAGGCGCTGTTGCATGCCGGCTTCACTAAAAATAACAGCGGAGTGGTGGTTCCTGTTTATTCTTGTTTTGGTCATACATTGTCAGTTCATGACCGGTACTATGATTCAAAATATGTCAGTTACGTTGTTAAGGTTATCGGTTTACTACAGTGTTGTTGGTACTGACTACTGATTGATTTTAGACAATGTATGCAGGAATTCATTGATGACATTTTTATTTTTGAGATGCATTTTCGGACACAATTTCGTGTCTTGTTTGAAACAAAAGTTGTATGTCTTCTTTGTGGTACACTCTTTCACATTTTAGCCGAGGATATGTTGGCCTTTGTTACTTTGGGGTGGATAGAGCGTTTACAAATGGATAGGTGTGTGTACGTTCTTTGTATACATTGCTGTGTTGCTGTATTAAATTGAAATATCAATAAGTATGTGATTTGGCGGTGTTGCCATTAATTACGCATATGAAAACGTCTAGAGAATATCTAACAAGAGATATATGATATATCCCTTACAAAAAAGAGCCAATGGTATACCATTGAATACCATTGAATACCACTGAATACCATTGAGTACCATTGGACCATTCAATGATATTTCAGCAGGACTCAGTGGTACTCTCAACGACAACGGTAATTTAAGATACCATTCAATACCACTGAACGGTACACATAATCCAAAATATCGTATAAAAAACATTCAGATACCATTCGGATACCATTTAAATACCATTGGCCATTATACCCCCTAGTACCATTCAATGATATTTAAATGGTATTTTTTTGTAAGGGATATGACCGAATTGTGCGTTTTATGATTCAAGCATGACATTTCGTCATTTGGCACATACTTAGTCTTAGAGTACATATGACTTTATAACCCGGTGCGCACGAGAGCTATCAGCTTAGCAAAGTTTATATTTGGCGCTGAGCACATAGCTTCTGTCCCGCCCACATGGTGAGACTTCCGCCTCGCGAGGCGAAAATATTAAACGCGATAGACATTTCGTTCACTGCCTCGCGTGGCACTTTGCTCACGAAAAACGCCGCGCACACGAGAGCTATCAGCTTAGCTAACAGGCACGCGTGGCTGCTAGCTCAGCTGATAGCTTTCGTGTGCGCCGGGCTTATGTTGATAGCTAACCTTGAAATAATGCCCCTTTCCGGAATTCCCTGAGAACATAATGTAGAGAAAACATGCAAAAGCGAGTGAATTTCGTGGATATTTTGATTGGTGAACGTCTTAAAAAGACAATAATTAAACATTTTGATCTCGTGACAAATGTAGGCAAGTAGTAAGCATTTTATATCACCTGACAAATGTGGGCATGTAGTAAGTATTTATTAGGTGTCAGGCAGGATCCTTAGTGACTGTATGTAACCACTGTCGTGTTTTTTTCAAGGCGCCTGCCGATACTGCAGCAGTTCGAAGACATGTGCACACTGAATATAATCTTGCACGAATCATGAGTGTACATGGCGTCCTCTGCTAACACAAACAAGCCTAGCCTCGGTTACCCAGGCTCCGAGAGGTGGCAGCACTTTTAAGCCCCTCAACTCTGCCTGGGGAAACTAATGCTCTGCCAGGGCTGCCTTACCCCAGATTAGGGTAGAGACGCTGATTGGCTCTCAGGCCAATTATGAAATTACAATAACGATATACCTTTTTACAAGATAATGATATCCTATGAAAAGTTTTCAACATTGAACTTATATTAAAACAAAAATAAGTAAAAATTCAAATGTACAGTTGCTTATAAAATAGGAATTACGGCCGGATTAACCAGTATCCGTGAGGTGGCAGCAATGTTTAGCCACACACAGATAACATACAAATTAAATAAGGATACCTTATTTAACAAATAATGCTGTATTATAGAAACTATTCAAAACTTATATTAACACAAAATAAATAGAAACACAAATTTGCATTTGTTTATAAAAATAGAAATTACGGCGGGATTAACCAGTGTCCATGAGGTGGCAGCATTGTTTAGATCACTCGGATAAATATTCAAAAGCCGGCAGAATCACCAGATTCTCTTCTCGGCGTAGTTCCGCAGCCGACCGAAAGTCGGTTAAGCGAGACTAAGACAAGCGTAGACGTGCGCATTTAAGATCGGAGCGGCAATATTTAACAGCCTCAGGATTTATCGGCTGCTTATAGCCATATAACAAATCCACCGCGTGGATCTGTGCTTCCTCAGATTTAATTTAAACCATTCATTGTCAGATGATCTTTAAATGATCTAATTTAAATCCCAATCGCTCTGTTTAGCGCAGGGTTTCTCAAACGGTGGTTTGTGGGTGTTTCTGTGCGTGCGTGCGTGCGTGCGTGCGTGCGTGCGTGCGTGCGTGCGTGCGTGCGTGCGTGCGTGCGTGCGTGCGTGCGTGCGTGCGTGCGTGCGTGCGTGCGTGCGTGCGTGCGTGTGGGTATGTGATATCGTGCGCTTCGCTGTCATTATAAGGTCCGTTTGCGACCAATATAAGTCCATTGCAATGAGGCCAAAATGCTTTATCGTTTCGCGGCACATTGATGATTTTACATATATTGCGCATACGCAGAAACGTCAATCGGAACGTTTATAACGACCGGAAAAAATGTAAGCGTTACAACGTACGCACCAGGCTTGTAATTATGACACGTGACTCATTGCAATTGTAACAATAACGAACTGCTAAGGCAGTATTCGTATATCTAGTATAGAGATCTACCTATTCCACCACTACGCTCTATTTCTGACCGGGCCGTTTGTTCTACATTAGCCACTGCGCGACGCGTGGTGAATACGACGAACCGTTGAATAGTGGCACTGTCACCTAACGATTACGACACGCAGCATGAACCGAGCTGTTTAGTAAAACACCTGACATTCCCCCCATAATTCCACATGTGCACATGCGCAATACTGTCAATATGCCAACCCGGAAGAGTCAATTGGGCGGAGCATGTGAAAACATGCGTTGTTGCCAAATACGCTCTTGCACTGTTTAGGTCCGTGTATATACCGTATTTTCCTTTTTAGTTTTGAAATTTGCGGACGAAAAAGGGAATAAAATTCGTTTTTCGTTTCAAAAAGTGAAGCAACGAAAAAGAAAAATAGTTATAATGGCCTATGCGCAGTATGGCGAATACGTGTTAGAGAAACAAAATAGCGATTCAACAAACCGTTTTTCATTTTCATTGCATCAGTACGGAAAATGATTAACGATTGCAGCGCCATTCGTTTTTTGTTTTTGCCCGTAGAAAGCTTCGGCTGCCTTTCCATTATTTCTCATATTTATTATTTGTAGGATGAGATGTGTTTTACAATTTTAAGAGCTGTAAAATTGTTTACCACTTCTATTTGTTTTATCAATTTTATTACTTACATTCCAATTTTCTTAAAGCAAAATTATGTTTTAATGTACCGTTTTAACCGGACAATAACGTCATATAATTGAATTGTACAAAGCCTGCTCGATTTAGACGTTGCATTTTTATGCCCATCGACTATTCTTTAAATTAAATTTAATTGTTCCGGCAAATCACATTGCCCTTTACATCTATAAACATTGTTTATCAACTCCATGCCATCTTGTTCACGTGTTATACCATTTTCTTTATAGATAAAACGGAGTTAGACATTAACAATATTATCCTTGATATATATAGGGCCACAGGTAATTATGATTTTTTAAAATAAATATATATAATGCCAAGTGATACATACAGCAGCAACTAACGAATTAGTTTTCTTTTTTGTTCACAAATTTCAAAATAAAAAATTACAATACGGTATATACACGGACCTGTTGTGTATAATGCGTGACCCGTGTCTTTGAGACGGTCTGGCTCACAGCTTTTGTAGTCCGTTAGCTCTGACCACCATACATTGTTCGGGAAAACATGAACGGCTACGCTACGACACGAGTCTGCCACACAGTGTAAGGCCGTAACAGGTGAGACATGCTACGTGTGTTATTTAGACAAGAGTGCATTACGTCGACCACTGCGATATACGTTCGTACTGTACTGGTCAATCGTATTAGTGTGGACAAGTGCTGTAACATTCTGTGACAGGTTCTCAGTCAGAGTAGTACGTTGTATGTTGTGTTGATATACGTAAACGGACAGACATGTAAGTACTGCACTATATTACACAGCTGATCGCATTAGACGAAATGTGCATGTCTGACAAAGGCGTGAAAATTGCCCAGTGCCACTATAAATCGATATGGTATTTAGCCGCCATTCAGCATTTTTAGCAGTTTCTCAACTTGTAAGCTGTAAACTTGTACAGATACAAATTAAGTATACATAATTGTAATGATCATGCGGCGTTATGTTGCGGACAGGGACGCAATACACACACATATTACCTCTCTTTCTTTTCTCTCTCTCTCTCTCTCTCTCTCTCTCTCTCTCTCTCTCTCTCACACACACACACACACACACACCAACCCCCCCCACGCCTAACACTCTCTCTCTCTCTCTCTCTCTCTCTCTCTCTCTCTCTCTCTCTCTCTCTCTCTCTCTTACACACACACACGCGCGCGCGCGCACGCACACACGCACGCACACATACACAGACACATACACACACCAACCCCCCCGCCCAACACACTCTCTCTCTCTCTCTCACACACACACACACACACACACACACACACACACACACACACACACACACACACACGCACACACACACACACACACACACGCACACACACACACTCACGCACGCACGCACGCACGCACACACACACACACACACACACACACACACACACACACAGACAATCACACACACACATGGTTCCATTCTCTCTCTGTCTGCAGTCAGTATGCAGTCGCCTGAAGACTTCAAAGGCACCCGGAAGAATCTAGTGCCGACGGGTTACAGACCCAAACCGCAAGTGTTCAGCGGATACACGGCTGTTATATGGTGGACTTCAATGGCCGCTTTCGTCCTCAGTTTGGTTGTTCTCGCCGCGCCTGGTTGGGCGTCCAGGAAGATACCCGACAACCCTTCCAAAACCGATCTAACTGACATCACTGTGTACTCCGGGCTTTTCGTGACAAATTGCACGAAACGCACCGGCCCACTCTCACCAGGTATGGACATTTAGTGTGAACATGAATGAATTTGATTGTTAGAAAGACCAATTTGCATCCTTATTTCGTTACGACTTACGTTGTCTACCTAGTACATTGTGTATTGATGTTACGAGCAAAATTTACATTTGCCGTCCCACTCTGTAGGCCGGTAATGGGCTTCCACAAATCCACGGTAGACGCTAGAGGCGCTTATACGCTGAGACCTTAGTTGCGTCTCAGCGCCCTCCAGCGACTAACGTGGATATGTTTACATGTTTTGCTGAACGCTTGTTTAAAAATTAATCATCCTCAATTAGCTATTGACCGTGCAGGCGCGTAGCCAGCGACAGTTTGTATGTGGGCATCAGAGAGCTTTGTGGGCATACCGTATGTGTGATCAATAGACAGAACAGCGTGCCAATGTGTGGTCGATAGACAGAACAGCCAAAACAACGCCATTTTGGCACTGGAATCAATCGAACGTCCCGAGACGTTTCATCGACTGTAAATGTACATTAATGTAGATATTATGCTTTCATATTGACGGACATAATATACGATATCAATATTTAACTATGTGTGAAGACGTAGCAGTCTCGTGTGATGCATACGGTAAGCTATAGATGATTTTAAACATCCTTTCCCGCATCAAGCCAGCAAACCTGTCGTCCGGCCACCAGTCGACGTTCCATCTGCTGTAAAGGTACATTAATTTACATATTATGCCTTCATATTAACGGACATGTCAGACTACATCCATATTGTGAGGCTTCGGAGTCATGCGAATCCAACAGCTGATTGTAGGATGATTTAAACACGGAGCCGCATTTTACATACGTCAAGAATACGTAAAAAACGGCACACAGACCGTAGTTGCGTCAGAGCGCCTTCTGTCGGATTAGTTATTGTGGTACTTCATTGTTTTGAAACGTGACAATGAAAATACGCGTTTTGTAGGCGCACGCGATTCAAGTTTGTGTTGTTGTCTCGCGAAACAAAAACGCTAATAATGGGGAACCTACAGAACTAATACTCCCGGTGGCATCGTTACGTAAGTGGGGCCTCATGCTGTTAACCGCCAGCGTCCAAGGTTAAGCAGCATCCAATCGTTATGTCCATAATATGTTAGCAGACGTTGCATGTATACCTTATAGTTACTTACAACAGTTGAATATTAAAAGACCTCAAAGATGAACTGACTGAAACAAAATTAAACAACGCGAATACAGTAAAGACCCGCGTTGCGTATTAGCGCCCCTAGCGATCCTGCTCAGGTCTCAGGTGGTTTCTTCCAAACACCCCAAACCTGGGGTATCGCATGAGCTTGTAGTGCTTCTTGTGTGCATGTGTTGGGTAGTGTGTTCGTTTCTTTGTTGTTTGTATTACAAGCAATTTAGGTGATTGGGAGTTTCCAATTATGTCATAATAAAAGTCTACACACGAATTATTTGTGTTTTCAGCGTCACACAAACGATGGGAATTCTTTTTCATTTTTGTAATTAGTGATATTTATACTGTACAGTTCCAATAATCGTTGTTCACGACACAGGTAAACATTTCGATTAAATCTTAGAACAGCATTCAGCGTTGTTGTTGATGTCACCGCTTTCTGGCAGCCACGTAAAATGATTGATCAGACCAATTATTGGTCAGACCAATTATGGCTGCTATACGCACGTGGATGACACAGTCGATTGTGTTCACTCGAGCGTAGCGATCGAGTTGCGTGGCGTCGGATTAGTCAATGCATGTCGTGTCTTGGTGCACGCCGTCAGACCGTGCTCCATTAGACAGTTGATGCACCTTGTATGTTGCCCGCGCTGCTGTCTCTGTAGTACCAGCCCTCCGTATCCCTGGCACGTCCCTTTGCTTAACTACAGCCAATGAAATCGCTCATGAGGAGTGCGTTCGACATTCTGTCAGGTGATATAATGTTGTGTAATTTCAGCCATACGCTGCACGTGTTACACGCAATGGTTATAAAGCGAGTGAGTCATTATATTGGGATTCCTACCCGTCGTGCATGCGTCTTCAGATTGGAAGACGAATCAATCAACCAGACCTATCACTGATGACAATAATGGTTTTATTGAACAAGTAATCAGGCTGATGGTTTGCAGTAGTAATAATCGGATATAAACACATGTCCCAGCAATACGTCTGACCCGTAGTCGTACAATGTCGCCTAATTTACAGTGTCTCAGCGACACTGGATTGCGATCAAATTCGTCAATAACTATGCATCGGGTTCTTCCTACATGCTATGCGACCACAGTCATCTGTTGAGCATCCTGTCGTAGAGCTTTACAGAGTCCACTGCTCAGGGAGTCCATGACAGGTTTTCCAAACCCCGCATGGGATATTTTACTTCCTTTGGCATAGACACTTCTCTGTGTTTCTTCACAGAAACATTTCTTTGTGATTCGTTTCTTCGATGTGCTGCATAATGTACGTCGTGTGTGTGTGTTGGCTGCAGGCTGGGTGAAGGCGGCCCAAGCTATGGTGCTGCTGTCGTTCTTCGGCTCTGTCCTCGCGTTCGCTGCTGGCACATGCTACTTGTTCGTGGACGCCTTGAACAAGAAGTACGTCATGTATGCCTTCACTGCGGGGTCAGCCTTTGCTGGTACGTGACAAACACACGCATACACACGCACATATGCACGCGCATACACACATACACACGCACACGCACACGCACACATGTACACGCACACAAGTAGAAGCAGAAACAAGCATACGCTGTTACACACACGGAGAACGCCATACATATAATTCATACATAAATGCCATATCTCTGACTGTTTCTGTGTACTGGTTTTATTCCTCACTATCTCACAGTTTCACTTACTCACTCACTCACTCACTCACCCACTCACTCACTCACTCACTCACTCATTCACTCGCCCATTCTCTCATTCAGTCTGCCTCTGTCTGTCTTTCTGTCTATCTATATGTGTGCCTGACAGCCTGCATGTCTCCCTCCCTCCCTTTGTCTGTCTGTCTCTCTCCCTTCCTCTTTCCGTCCCTCCGTCCCCGTCACCATTTCACATCTGTCCCGCTTCCCCGCCTAGTCCCTCCCTCCCCTCCTCCCTACTTGTGTGTCTCTCTCTCCGTCGCACTCTGTATCTCCCCCAGTGTTTATCGCGACTAACTCTCACTCAATTGTTGTTGTAGCTTTCTTCATGTTCCTCGGCTTCATTGTGTTTGCGGCGAAGCTGGAGAGTAAATACACACTCACGTATGGTTTCGCCTTCGCAGTCATTAACTTCATCGTCTTCATCGCCGCAGCCATCGCGGGCATCCTACAGATGCGCAAGAAGGGAATGTTACCAAGATTGCCCAATCAAATCAGATCGCTAACCTGAGCGTATAACGGCTACCTTCCTAAACGCGTCGATGCACGTTTAAGTCATATCACACATATAGACTGTTATATGATCGAGCGTAAATAGTAAATTTGCACAGAGGTTGAGGCATAATTTGAATAAAACCCAATAACGCACTTAAGCTGTTTGTTTACCTACCGGAAGTGCGCACGTTGTTCCGATGTGCCTAGGAGCACCGTATTTCAAAGTGCATTTTTCCAGATTCGCACGCCTGTGTGTATACCCTACTCTATAAACCTGATACTTCCGTCACCAAAGATTGTTATGTCGAATTAATCACTATGCCTCCGTCACTCAATGTGTTTGAGAAAATGCTATGCTAATGATTAATTCAACTTGTGGATACGGTGGTTGTTGTATTACTGATACAATATGATGGCGTTATAGCCTGCGTATACAATGTTGTTTGTGCCATGACAATGACATTTATGTAACATTTTCGTGTGCTTAATTATCCTGTTGGTGTTTTATATCATTTGCAACAGGTGTCATGTCGGTTATGTTATAAACTATGATGATGATGACTTACAATAGTTGCTTTCCCTCGTGTAGATCACTGCAATCCCACGTGTAAAGTCCACGGATCTGAATTCGTAGCAACTTGAAATCCCTACTAACCATTGTTATTGCCATTTGTATCGAACTGTGCAGCAGCGTGCCATGTAGTGGGCACGTTTAACACTGAGGTTGTGGTTCTGGCCGACAAGTCGCTGTATTGATGTATATATAATTGAAATCGCCATTAACCACGAGGATTGGAAATAGTAGGTCTCTCATGTGTCGTTTGTGTTAGTTGAGATTTGTGTATCGCGGGTTAACCAATGTTTAGTGTCACAGTACGGTTGTTCTGTTAGTTATGGACCACGAAATAAGACATTGGAGTTTAAAATGAGTAAGTTTGCAAACTGTTGTCTTGTACACGTCCGGATCCATGGCTAGTGGCTAGTGACTAGTGGTTAGATCACGACAGAATTCAAAAACACACTTCTGCAGCTTGCAAACATGTTTGCCCATGTTTACTTGTGTTTATGTATATAATGATTTGTGCTACCAAGAAAACCGGAGAACCGTTTGTCATTCAGGTGATATTCAACGAGATATACACATGGATAGGAAGTATTTCAGATATATGCATACGGCATTAATATGTTACATTTTATTTATAAACAGTGATTGTTAGTCTCCTCTTGCTATGTCGTTTGACAAGTATGCATTAAATTACGACTAAGAACTATCGGGGGACACGAATCTCGTGTTCTGTCCGACTGTTGTCATTTGGACGTATGTCTTCAGCTAAGGTAGCTAACATCCATTCATACAGCTACAGAATGTCAATGACTGTGAAAAAGTGGGTCATACAATAGAACCGTCCGCTGCCTTGAACAATTGCTACAATTATTCACAACGCAATATGGCCGTATGCTTGAAACGAGCTTACTATTAACCAGAAACAGTGCATTGTTTGTTGCCACTGAACCGTATCCAATTATGAGATCCTACGTTATACAAACGTTTGTTACCTCTAAGTGGTTAACGCCGTTCTGTAAATGCATACAAATATAGTTATGCGGTCCACGGAGTTCATGCATGACGGGTTCTTTCTCAAACTCGAGTCTTGGCTAAAATATATTTATTATGAGCAATGCCATTTGCAATGGGGTGTTACAAGACATGGGGTAATTAATTTGGAAAATCAATAAAATGGTAAATTCGTATATTAGTCGAGTTGCCACCCTATACTGTACTGTAGGGAACCTGGAAATGTTTGGTCGTCTAAGGTTTTTTTGAAGATTCATATAGATTATGTGTCCCTGAACTCAAATCCGTGGGATGGCAATGCGCCATCCTTGGGCAACCCGTGGGAACCACGATAATCCAAGATGGCTGCCGTGATCCTGATAAATTAAAAAATGTGTTTATATTTACACTACATCATGCTAGGAACATAATGTTTGTATGTACACGCATGCTTTATTGTATGAGGAATTCAATGGAACCATTTATAATAATGTCCCACTATGTCCACGTGACCAAAATTCAACATGGCCGCCATTTCCACCAACTATTGCCAAAATCGAGCATAATTTGATTGCCTTTTGCTATATAAATATGATTTTATTTTGTCCATTCCTATGTTTTGCCATATCAGGACTTAAAAGGAAGTATTTCAACTGATGTCCGCCCAAGAAAACCGAGTAATATTCAAAATGGCGTCATTTTAGCCAAACAGATGCAAGTGCCACGATTGTGTGCCTATTCCTACGTTTTAGCATACGGGCAAGAACATAGTACTTGTACTGCCTTAATTATACGTGAAATATATACATACAATGTACCAACATATGAGGAAATTAATGTAATCATTTTCTATGTTCACGTGACACAAAATCAAGATGGCGGCCATTTCAACCGAAAATAGCTCGAAGATTTATTTATAATTCCTCTTCAGCATTGAACATTCATCATGACTGAGTTCCAGGAAGGCTAATAGTTGTACCTTCATGTATGTCTATATTACTACACCTGATAAGAAGCACAAAGCGCTTGGGAAATGACACAAAATGGTACAACAATTTAAAAGTATAACATCAGAAGTACTGAATTATATAATTGCTGATACCCACTGAGAACTTGTTTGCAATGGCAAGTTTCATTTGGGCATTGATACAATATACATTATTAACCATTGGTATTTAAACGATAAATCATTCCCATTACGTTCTCGTAGAAAAGGTTATTCCCCATTCTCTCTAGCTCCCCTCTTCCTCCGTACTATCACCTTCATCCTCATTATCATGTCTAGCTTCATTCTCATCATGTTTGGTGAAAGGATTGAAGCACATGGCTTTGCCAACACAATAACAGTATGGCGTGCAAGACAATCCTGCAGAATGACAGCTACATGCATGACTGCTGCAAGCTTTCCTGACAGCTTTGCATTGGCAGTTGATGACGTCCATGAGGGCAGGAGGAGCTGCTGGTCCTCTTGCAATGCGTGGAGTTGGCACACACACTGCACCACTGACCAACTCCCTCCCGTAAGCAGCGATGTAAACAGCAGGCGGAGTCTGCTGGTCTGCTGTCTTCCAGAGCATTACTTGATAGTGTGCTCGCAGGATGTGATATGCCAAATTAGCGTGTGTCGGTGGAAGCGTTTTCACACATACAGCTTTCCCTCTTGTCCTTTTGGTGTGGAGCGCATACCTGGCAGAAGCCATGCTTTCGCCTGCAGCAACACCATAGAGCGAGCAAATAAATTTGCGTTCAGTCTCTAGCAACTGTTGATGGTTAGCACTCTGTTCACCGAATACAGTATAGACGCCAGAGTGGTCGGCGGACTTCAGTACCTTTAGCGCCGTCGCTTTGCCATGACCAAATGGATAGGACACAGTATCGCAGCCTCATAATGCATGCATACCGAGCAATTGGAGGGATTTCGCACCAAGGAGCGAAGAACTTTCATTGATATTGATGATAGCCCCACACCATCGATCTAGCTGCACACGGGCTGTCATCTGCAATCTCCACACCCAGTAGATAAGCAGAACAAAGACGTCAGTGTCATCGCCGATCACTCGTACAATGTTCTTACCATTCTTTACAACTTCCAGAAGATAACTGATGATGGTAATATTTGCTTCATCATGGTTGTACATACTCTCCTCTCTTCCAACCATCGTCACATTGTTGCCCAAATTGAAAGTGGAGAGAACTCCGACGAGAGCCTTCTTATTCGCTTTGCTTTTCATGATGGCATCGCGGCATGGGAGCTTGCTTGATATTGTGATATTGTGGTTAACAGCCCCTTCACCTGCACGCCGGATTCGCTCATGATATTTTGCTGACACAGAATTCCATGTGCCTGGCCTATGACGACATACATGAGCACCTGCTAACAGATCCACCTTGGCATCATCTGGCAACATATGCTGCATTTCTATCACATGCCATGTAATGTATCTAGCGTATTGCCAGTGGCCAGCTGCGAAGAAGTAGGGTAGCATTTGCTGGTAGCAGTGCTGCTGCAAAAGATAATCACAATCGCGCTCAACACGTTCGAATTGGTGCGCAATGAGCGTAGGCCGTATGAGGCAGTCAACCCACAGCCGACCGGTCGGGTGTTCCCGAGCTGCGTCAAGATACTGAGGGATATCTTCGAATGTCTTGGGACCATCTTTGAGGAAGTCGTATAGCAACGCTGCTATTACCATACGAAAGGCACGCATTGATTTCACCTATGCCTTGCCATTCATGATCGATGTCAAACCACCAACTGCAGCCCCAACCAGTACTTCAAGACCACTAGCTTTCATTAAGTTTCCAATACAGCCATTGAATGACATTAGGGTGTGCATGCCACCAGGTCGAAGAATGACTGACTTGAAGCGGTTCCCATGACTGGCCCACTTGATAAGTGTTGCTACGATGTACAGTTTGTACAGTGTAAAGTCATGTCAGCGGGTAGATTTGAGGTCTTCATCCCAAGTTCAGTGAGAGTTTTCTCAAAGTATGACAGCGTCGTGAGAACAGTGTCAGGATGGGATGGTGGTGCGTCGATCAGAGGACCAAACATGTAGGTAGTAGTTGGTTTAGGGGAACATTCCACTCTCACCAGGGCAGCATTATAGATTCCATTATAGATTCCATTCGATAGGGTTTGGATCATGCAGGAGGGGGTTCAGCCATTGAGTGTCCACGACCTGGGCACGTTCTAAGCTTCCCTGTAGTGCGCATACATCAGTGAATGGTGGGCCAGACCTACATACCACAAAAGTGGGGTTCACTTTCTTCGGGCATGTATACCGTTCCATCACAACGACTTACTTCCAAGCCGAAGAGATGCGACTTCACGCTTACAAAGACGTGGAATGGTGAGGTTCAGCACTGCCACATTCTAGAACACCCGAAGGGTGCTGTTGAAATTCTATTGCCATGGCGTGTGTCTCACGGCGACCATTGGGTGTGCACACAAGGAGGTCAAAATTGTCTAACCAGCCGAATATCGGGCCTACTCTCCGCATCAAGCCGATCGCCTCATGAACTTTCCCCCCATTTACACTTGTGTGCTTGGCGGCTGATTTGCGAAATCGCATGACCTTATCATACGTTATCACGATACCATGCTCCTTGAGCACCTTTACCAATTCCGAACTACCAAATTTATGATGTAACTTCACAGCAAGACCAAGAGTGGTTTGATTTGTGGAGTTGGAAATGTGCTGTTGAATGCACTGTGATATGGTTACTGCTGATTTATTCAATTCTCCATTGGATACCAATTGAGAAACTAATGCTAGCAAAGTAGGAGATGTGTTGGCAACAGTCTTCTCAAACGTGAACTGACTTAAATCGTAATCATTGCTACGAGGAAGTGCTAGAACTTCAGCTTTCACCCTGCGTACTACAGTTTCTACACTCTCATCATCTACACCGTCATACTTGACCATCTTCACTGTCTTGCCTACAACATCTCTGAAACCAACAATAGAATCACAACCCTCAATGTGTAAAACAACGATCTTCTCACCAAAGTAATCACAGAGATTAGCGAGTATTTTTTTTCTTTGTGAGCTGACCACCTGCACTGCAATAGTTATCATACAATTCACCAGTGGTGTGACTGACAGTACGCTTCGCATACATATAATCAATACATGAGGCGAGAGCAGCATCTACATTGCTAGGCTTGACACACCTACGTGTACAAATGGCCTGAGGATATTTACAGAACCTATCGTAGCATAACTTATGATATCGGGCTTCAGCCTTAACAAGATCTGCTTCCCCGAGGATTCTTATATCAACCTGATAACCTCATGCATCATGTCTACGCTCACAGATGTCCAGTACACTGTCTTTGAATGTCTTCATACCAGGCCTCTCTACCGTCTAACACTGCCTGAATTGTTTTGGAAGTACGCCATGGTACTTTGCCACGACATGGTGCAAACACACAGGTACGACCAGCCATCATCACAACCAAAACACATAGGTCACCCGACGTTACCTCCTCGTTATGCGAAGGCCCTCGATCGCCAAGAACAAATGAATTGGATGTGAATGCTTACTTTTAATTCCTCGTAATGTTGAAACAGTACATGTATATATTTCACGTATAATTAAGGCAGTACAAGTATATACCAGTACTATGTTCTTGCCCGTATGCTAAAACGTTGCAATAGGCACAAAATCGTGGCATTTGCATCTGTTTGGCTAAAATGACGCCATTTTGAATATTGCTCGATTTTCTTGGGCGGACATCAGTTGAAATACTTCCTTTTAAGTCCTCATATGGTAAAACATAGGAATGGACAAAATAAAATCATATTTATATAGCAAAAGGCAATCAAATTATGCTCGATTTTGGCAATAGTTGGTGGAAATGGCGGCCATGTTGAATTTTGGTCACGTGGACATAGTCAGACATTATTATAAATGATTCCATTGAATTCCTCGTACCTTCAAGCATGCGTGTACATAAAAAAATTATGTTCCTAGCATGATGTTGTGTAAAGATAAACACATTTTGTAATTTATCAGGATCACGGCAGCCATCTTGGATTATCGTGGTTCCCACGAGTTTCCCAAGGATAGCGCATTGCCATCCCACGGATTTGAGTTCAGGGACACATAATCTATATGAATCAGCAAGAAACCTTAGACGACCAAACATTTCCAGGTTCACAAAATGGCAACTCGACTATATAGCGCAGTATCAAATCATATGGACTGTTCAATGCGTTTTACACTTTACTCCCTGGCAGACCTGTTCAATCGAACACAATCACGGCTTCTCTGGGAAGCATCCATCTTTACTTCAATATGGAGGTTACCACCTGTCTTGGTGGAGCTTATACTATCACCAATGACAGAACGAAAATCGTATTTTTCAAAACGAGAATAGAAAGAATTAATATCCTTTGCAAACGCCCCGTCATCTCTATCCCCAAGAGCGATAAGCGTTTGGAATTATGTTCATTCATTTTGCTTCATGTCACTCATGGTCTTAATGCCATCCCATGCTGTTCTCATATCACCTGTCTTAAACTTGAGTTCTATTTCTTGTTTGTAATTCTCTCTTTCTCTCCAAGTTTCTGATTTCACCGCCATTTTAATTTCCTTGCGGTCTGCTAAATCTCCCAGAAAATAAACCCTTTTTTTCGGTCAATACTTTCTTTAGACGTTTAGAAACCCACGGTTTGTTTTTGTGGAACACTTTGGACTTCTTTACAGGCATAACAGTGTCAACATAGAAAGAAACGTAACTGGTTACAACTTCCATAAGTTCATCAAGGCTATCACAGGAATCCCGAAAAATACCCTAGTTCGTATAATAAAAAAAAAACCTTGTAGTCTGGCTACGCCCTCTTCACCCCACACCTTGACCTGTCTTTCAACACACTTTACACTCTTCAGAACACATTTATAAATAGGTACCAAGTGAACAGTGTTGTGACCGGAGACACCAATCGGCGGCTTGGGAATGGACCGATACGCATTGGGCACCGAACCGTGGCATAAGTCAATTGTTTTGTCCTTTCGGGTTGGGCAGGTTATGTACTGGTGGTAAGTTGGCAGACAATTCTCGAATTTATATTGATTGAAATCACCCAGTATGAACTTGGGGTAGACAAAGCGTCAAGTTTCTATGTTACGTCACAGATATACTGGGCGGCGCAATCCACTTTGGGGTGTGTGAAAACAACAGTCACAAACAATTGTGGAAATTCGCGGAGGACATACAGTGGCCGTAGTGACATTGACAACAGTTCAATGTCCGGGTTGCAGACCTGCCCACGCACAATGACGGTCTTGCACCAACGCTCGTTGACATATAAACAAACACCCCACCTTTCTCCTTTCCGGTCTCCTGCTTGTCGCCATCAAGCCTGGTGGGGCATCCAAATGCCTTGATGACCGTCCCACGATCGCAACACTTTTGTCGAACGAAGTCTCGGTGAAGGCCACGAGGCAAGCATCTCTATATTCATTGAAAAAGGTTGCGTTGGCACGTAATTCATCCATCTTAAGGCCTTTCAGAAACCGGACATTGGCCAAGATCATGGATGGCAAAGGGAGCTTGTATTTCATTTTTCGTAGCCTTTGTCGTACACCACCCTTCCTTCCTCGTTTACGCAACGGTTTGGTATTGTTTCTCGTCAAGCCAGGCGGAAAGTCAATGTTAGATAAAAAAAAAAACCAGAGTCATTACGTACATGGTTGTTTAAAGCCAGTAAATACTCACGGCTTAGACTTAGTCCGCCATGATGGACGTTTCCTTGCTATGGGTAGCACACTTGAATTAAAACGTCCAAGAATCGGATACTTGCTGTCCTCCATTGCACGGATCACTCATTAAAAAATAAAATATACAGGCGGTGACCACAAAATAGACAGAATAATACTAAAAAATATAACGACGAACGAACGGCCGCTGGTCGCTGGTCGCCACGGAGTAGCGCCCTCGGTTAAAGGGATACTCAAGTCAGTGAGAGGCTCACAGTATTAACGTTCAAATGCATATTAAATTGGTTGTACCTAGTAATTGTGCATAAAGATCATTAATAAACAATTAGTTATAGTTGATTGGTCTCAAAAACATGCTATTTTAGATTATGGACGCTGTCATCTTGAGACTTATGCGCCAGTGACGTACGCCAAATCGTTTACGTCACTGGCGCAATGTGGAATAAGGCAAGGATTGGCGGAATCGTCGCTAATAATTGTGATAGTGACGTCAGCAATCCGCGACGTACTGAACTCATCAAATACCATTGGACAGACATAGGATGTTCGAACGTGCATGCGCCAGTGACGTAAGCGGTTTTCGTCACTGGCGCATACGTCAGATGGCAGCGCCCTGAATCCAACATGGAGTGTTTCTGGTACACTTATACTATAATTAATTGTTTATTAACGATCAATGTAGTATACATGTGTAAGTAAATGCGTGAATCTCTCACTGACTGGGGTATTCCTTTAATGCGCGAAGGCTAATGCACACTAGGGCCTATTGTCTTTTGCAAGGTACTCATTCATACAGCTGAGTGAGCTGGCGCAATGTAGACTGAAGGTAAAGTTGCCACGGCAGCACAGGATTCCGACCCGGATTTTCTTGGTCGAGAGTCCGAAGTTCGCGCCACTGCGTTTGTATATCATATTTCAAATAACGCATGCGTCAATTGAAATATTAAACATGCTTCCGTGATAGCGCACGAATTGCAGCCACTGCTCTATAACATATCACAGACCTGTACATTTTGCTAAACTTTTTGTTATTAAATAGTCTCTATGTGCGTATGCATAATTATGCGTGTGTGAGCGTGTGTGTGCTTGTGTCTTTGTTTGGAGTAAGTACATTATCTCGGTCGATTCAGCCAGTTTATCTTAAACAATGCCGATATAAATACATTTATTGTATACTTGAATAAAGGTACAAGTAACTTGCTAAAATGTCTAAATGAGTAAACTTAAAGTATTGTTTAAATATACTTGAAGAACACGTAAAAAGATAACAATTGTGTTAAGGCACAAAAAACATTGTGCACAAGCTATAACTAGATCATATTGTATTAGTAATACAACAACCACCGTATCCACAAGTTGAATTAATCATTAACATTGCATTTTCTTAAACAGTATCACACTTTGAATGACGGAAGCTTGTGTGATGAACTCGACATAACAATCTTTGGTGACGGAAGTATCAGGTTTATAGATCGTGGTATACAAACGGGCGGTGATCCTGGGCACGCTGCAACAACGTGCGCACTTCCGGTAGGTAAAAAACAGTTAAAGCGCGTTATTGGGTTTTACTCAAATTACGCCTCAAAGTGCCTCAACCTCTGTGCAAATTGACTATTTTCGCTCTATACATAATATAACAGTCTATATGCGTGAT
>OZ024864.1:47252632-47292632 GCA_964017155.1 Oasisia sp. SBJ-2009 | reverse complement strand
AAAAAATGTTTTTTATCTTCGAAATTACCTGTGGCCCTATAATATCAGTGGAATAATGCGTTTGGATAGTCTTGTTATTGTTTAATTCCGTTTTATCTTAACATGGCATAACACGTGAACAAGATTGTATGGCGTTGATAAACAATGTAAAGGGCAATGTGATTTGCCGGAACAATTTACTTTAATTTAAAGGCGATGGGCAACGTCTAAATTGAGCATGTTTATCTATGACGTTATTGTACGGTACAGTACATGACAACATCATTTGCCTTCAGTTTGTAAAGCACATCACATCCTAATAATAATAAGATAAGTAAATACATCAATAATAATAATAATAATCTACCTGCCTGCCTGCGTGTGACTAGGTAATTTTCTAGTGAAATAATAAATACAACATTTATACCACGATAAAATGAGTGGTATGTTAATGACTATTTTATTAGGAAAGACAAAAAGTAAATAAATGAAAAACAATAAATAAATATTACTTATATTTTAACAATAACAGCTCTTTTAAAATTCATTTATGGATACAGTGTGTTATAGATACAAGGTAATGCTTTCCAGAAAGTGTCTTAATTGATGTTTTTCTTTCTCTGCTATTGTCTGTTTGCAAGAACACTGATGACATGTTGTCCGAGAGATGGTTATTTTTGCGTTATCAACTAATTTATGTTAATACTTTTAGCTTTGCAAACAGAGGATTTCAGTGTGCACTATGATGTGATTACCTTAGTGGCTTTCTCCTGTGGTATTTTTAGTTTGTTTAAATTTGTGTTATATGAATATATGACTATGAACACAGTATTGTAGATGTGATGCAATTTAAACAGTCTATATCGTTATCGTAATGGAGATAGGAAGTAAGTGTATTGGCATTCATACATTATGTTCTATTTTATTTGATATATTGTCAATATTAGGCTTCCAGTTTAGGCGTTCATGTATGATTTCAAGAAATTTAGTGAATTCAATATGTTTCATTTGATTTCCATCTATGTTTCTTTCTGCTTCATCTGTAGTGTGTTTCTTTCCTTTTGATATGGAAATAATATAATTTTTTTTTCTTCTATTTTATTGAAACCTTACTTATATGAAACCACATGGAGATTTTATTTACTTGCACATGGACTTTTCATTAAGTGTATCAAAGCAGCATGTATGTTCATGAAAAAGACTAGTGTCGTCTGCAAAAAAGTACAAGTTTTTTTTAATCAATTGCTTGATATTTTATAGACCAAATCAATTAGTGTTAATTGTGTAGAATAGTCTTTCCTGAATTCAAACTTGTTTTCAGGTAAGGTATCATGGTTATATACAAAAGTAAGCTTTCTATTATTTTAGAAGTATGGCAGATAGAAATTGGTCATTAATGTTGAGATAGTTCATGGTTTTCATTTTTATGTAGTAGTATGACTTCTGCTATTTAAAGCTTGTTTGGAACCATGCCAGTTTGGATGTTTATATTTAAAATGTATGCAAGTTGGTGTGCAGTGTGTAGTAGGATTTGTCGCACAACGTATGGATCTATATTATCATCAACACTTGACTTGTTTGAATTGAATGACCTTACAATATTTATTAGTTCATTAGGATCAGTTGGCAGGCAGAAGAAACTTGCAGCGTTAATTTTGTATATTGTGTGGGGTCGTTTCCTGTTGACATTAATGTTTTATTCAGGTAAAATGCCCAATGGTGGTAAAATATACGTTGAACTGACCAACAATTTAATTTTTGGTACCATCAGAAATCATATATTTTGTTTGTGTGTCTTGTTATGATATTACGGACTACAAGACGATCTGAATGAATTTTCTACGACTTCTCACCAGTGCGAATCATTTCATGATATTTCAGATAACTGGAAGATCTGAATGACTTTCCGCATGTATTACAAATCTATGCCTTCTCACAAGTGTAAGTCATGTTATTATATTTCAGACTACGTGAAGACCTGAATGACTTTCCACATTTATTGCAAGCCTATGGCTTCTCACTAGTGTGAGTGTTTTGTGACATTTCAGAGTTTTCAACCATGTGAATGTTTTTCCACATGTATAAAAAATGTATGGTTTCTCAACATAAAAATAAACTCAACTTGCACCTAAGTGACAATGTATTTGATGGAATACCAAATAGCTTTCCAGGCAGGCCATATGGCCTGCAGTGCATAGCAGTGGGGAGCCTTGATCCAAGATACACAACAACCAATTATCCATGGTTCCATGCTGCCTAGCCTTCACAGTGGGATCAAACCAGATTCCCAGATTGGTAATAACGTTTATTCATTTCACTGGCAGCCAAAGCGGCTGATTAGTACAATAAGAACACATTCATGTAGTTGATCACACATTCATTAATGTATATTAGTAAAATTATTTATGAAAGCATAACAATATATGAAAGTATTATTAATTAGAATGTCTAGTAATATTAAAACAATAAAAATGTCGGATAGTAAAACTGTTAATGTTCTCTAATATGAATATATACATTTAGGTAAATTAAACATAACAAATAAAAATATTTAGCAAAATAGATTACTATAAATGGAACATACAAACTAAAAATTACAACTCATTAAAGTAGTATAAAATAGATCAATTGAATAAATAGCTAAAATATCACAGTTCAAACCAGAATAAATTATTGTTCTTTCCCAGCCTGTTCAGGCACACACTGGTACAACTTGGACATGTAGTTACTGGATGTGCCCTGAGAAACATTCAATCGTATGCAAATTGTAGTATCATCACTGTACTCAAGTAAACAGGCATGGCCACTGGTTATTCATATGAGATGGACATTTTGTGTGAATACAGCAGACAATATCAAAAAAAGTATATGCATTTTCATTCTAGTGTTGTCTTCACTATTAACGTTCTTTCTTTGTCAATTGTCACTGACTTACATCTGCAAGGCAGTTTCACATCACTTTAAAGATTATTAAACAAACATCAAAATAAACACAACTTGCATATATATAATTGGTAGTAACAGCAAGCAGGCAGCAACCATCCAGTTAAACACAGATTTACTGGGTTCTTAAGTGGTTTCCTCCAAACTGCCCAAACTTGAGCTAACACAGGAGTTGTCCTTCTCTAGAATTAGAGAGTCCAGTACAGGTTACACATTAACCTCGTGTGAGATATTTTACCCCCTGGCACACAGGCCAGATAGATGGAACCACCGGCTTTTCAGTGCCTCTTCCGAAAGACACAGACAAATGTGGGGTGAACGAAATTGCCTAGGTTTTTAAACGGCGGTAGGTGGGATTGAACCACCATCCGCTTGATTGACTGTCCGGCGCCCTACCGTATGACCATCGCTGCCCACACATTGATACAACCCCTACCACAACTAGGGGGACAATGGGCCACATTCATCAATCTCTTAATTCTTGTATTTTATGTGAATGCAACAGGCACTCAAGAAAATCTAGAATTTTTACTCAAGCAGTCTAGAATATTAATTTTTTGTCTTTGTCAACTGTCACTTATAGGTGACAATAATATCTTTAAACAGTAGACACCAGTCACATAATCTTAAATACTTAAACAAACATCAAAATAATCATATATATGTAAGTAATTTGTATTGTTTCAAAGTACATGACGATGTGAACAATTTTCCATATGTATCACCAGTTACATTTTAATGACTTTTCCACATGCATTACAATAACTCACAGTGGTCAGAAACCATATGTTTGTGATACATGTGGAAAGTCATGTAAAGATTTGATTTCTCATCAACATCATAAGAAGATTGACACTTGCGAGAAATCGTACATTTGTGATACATGTGCACAATCATTCAAACGTTTACATTCACTGAAACTGCACAAAATGACTCACACTGGTTAGAAACCAGGCATTTGTATCATATTTGGAAAGTCATTTACACAGTTGCATGGTCTGAAACTGCACAAAATTACTCACACTGGTGAGAAACCTTACATTTGTGACATATGTGGAAAGTCATTCACAGACTTGAAATCTTTGAAAGATCACAAAATTACTCACACTGGTGAGAAACCTTACATTTGTAACCCATGTGGACACTCATTCAGTCAGTTGAGTAATCAGAAACGTCATCTAAAAAGGATACACTAGATACATTTGTTCTTCAAAGATTCAGTTACTCTGAAACATCACAAAAATGCTCACACTGGTGAGTAACCATTCATTTGTGATATGTGTGGAAGTTCATTCACTCGGTCATATAATCTGAAACAACATGAAACGTCTCGCTCTGGAGAGAAACTACATTTGTAATGCATGTGGAAAGTCATTCACAGTATTGTAAACTCTAAAACGGCACAAAAAGACTCACACTTCTTACAAGCCGTAGACTTGTAAAACATGTGGAGAGTCATTAATTTCTTCCAGTGGTCTGATATATGAAATATACTCTGAAAACTTTATGAAATGACCCACATTGGTGAAAAACGTGTGTTTGTGAAAACGCAATCCTGTGGAATACCATTAAAATGTAATTGGTGATACATATGGAAAATAGTTCACATCGTCATGTACTTTGAAACAACACAAATTACTTACATATATATGATTATTTTGATGTTTGTTTAAGTATCTAAGATTTTGTGATTTTTTTAAAGTACTGCCTTTCGTTGCTACGCAATTCCTTTTTTCAGGTTGACCACTCGGAAAGTGCCAGCATGAGAGATGTGCAAGAAGCACTCGTTACGTCACAGACTATTTACAATTACGCATCTCATGAAGTTCGACAGACGATGTGTAAATTGTTTTTTAATCATAACACAGTGACATTAAAACTATGATTACCGTTCGAAATGGTTGGTTTCTATTAACTATTAATGTGCATAGCATGTAACTTTTCCTACCTTTAAAATGATATAGCTAGTAGGGACCTGCAAATCTGCTATGGGAGAGTCGGTAGATCGTTTGCAATTTGTGTCCACTAGGCTTTTCTACTCTTGAGGGGAGGCCCAGGGAAACTAATTTTAAGAGCCTCGTATTAACCGTATGACGGTGAAACCACCTGTTTCTGAGACCCAAGATGACAGAGAATGTCAACTTGTGAATTGTAAAATTTTAGGTGAGTTATTTAATTTTGATTTTGAGAAGTGAATATGCGATATGTTCGGATAATTATATCTTCGTAGCACGTAGAGGATTTTTTTGAAGTTTGTCTAGTCGTTTGATAACTATTTAATAAGAAGATCCTGAAAATGTCATACAAGTCACATGTAGCACATTGTCTGTTTGACTTTACTGCCCATTTGTTCAGGATTGTGCTGACGCAATGACGGCCACCTGGTAGTAATCTAATAGCTAATCTAACTGCATCTTTGAACATGATAATATTTCAAAAAGCTGTTTAGGTGTGAATAAATATCTAAATGTGTAATATTTCTAATGAGGTTAGTATTTGTACCGTGCAAAAACTATATAAAGCATGCAGAAAACTAGAAATAGGGTGTCTTGCCTTTTTATTGAGGTGCACATTGCAGTAGTTTGTTTTGTCCAATTTTGTCAGCGCTTGTCCAAAGCGAGATGTTTCGAAAGAAAATCAGCCCGCAGCTGCTACGGCCCGTCCGCGGTGGGCGTTGGAGGCTACGGCACGCGGCGGCTGGTGCAAGCGGGGATGTGCGCTCACGGGCTTGGCCAGGCCCAGTTCGGAGATATTTAATTGCAGTCACAATCAAGTACGCATAATAAAGTAATTGCTAGAATACTTCCCTGGTATATTAGTTTTGTATACAATTATTGTTTACACATACTTAGACTGTTGTTTTGTTACGACTGTCTCTGCAACAGCAAACACGGCAACAGTTATAAATTTAAACAATGAATTACGTCAATTGACAGTATGTCTACTTTCGCTAATATTAAACACAATTATGACTCAGGGATTCTGGAACCGAAGAATAAAGATAGATAAATAAAGCTAATTTATTATTTGTTGAACGTATAATATTTCTGAAAAAAAGTGTTGTTGAATGTTGAATTATTTTTGATTGTATTTGCTATTGAGAATTTCTAAATTAAATTTATTGTTGAGTTGAATATAATTATTTGCTGTTGAGTTTTGAATATTACTTTAACTGATATTTTTGATAGATTTTCTTGGGGCAACATATGACTATTTTAAACTGAAGAACTTTGTTATTTAATTAGCATTCAATACTCTTAAATACACTGTATAGCCATTACATGTTAAATAATCTGTTTCACCTGTAGGCCTCTTTCATAAAAGTAATTTTATTGTTCGAAGGTTGTGGGCCTATACCATGGTGCTTGACTCTCCAACAACTGGTGGCTGAACTGTCTGCGCAAGTGGCTCGCATTTAATCACAATCACTAGAGATCCACCAAACCAACAGTAGGCGAGCATCTCAGAATGGCTGTTACTGGCTCCGAATAAATTATGTTGAAGTAGAGAGAAAAGCTGATATCCCACAAGTGCCGCTTCCCTTTGTGGAATCATTGGTGTGGTCGAGAAACATTGATGAAAAACGTGAAAAATATACATTTAAGTGGACATTACCGTTACTTCAAAATGACACAAATGCATACACAGAATATCATCAGTGTACAATAGTGAACATTTCTTTATTATGTGATAAACTGCCACAGGTTGCTTGTTTGTAGGTATGGTTGTTAAAAAGTAGGGGTTTATAATGCATTTACGAAAAATTACCGATACAGGCCTGAGTATTAGGTTAGGGTCCTATCGCGATGACCTTGGCGCGGCGCGGTGGAATTCCACCGGTTGAAGGTCAAGGTTAAAAGATAGGTGAAGAGGTCAACATTTCTAATGGCGCCCCCTAGCGGGTAGTTATACGCTGTCGCGGAACGCGGCGGTTGTTCCGAAGGAAGGGCGAGTGGCGCCCCCGGCGGATAGGCCATGAACTAGTGGCGCCCCCTATGGACAGGTCACGAACTAGTACAGTCCAAATTCGTGCGTCTTATTTTTAAAAGGGGTCAAGTGGGGGTTAGGTGTCACGTAGCGCTCCTCGCGGATAGGTGACGAACTACAAACTAGGTCAAAGAATAATTGGAGCCACCTGACGGATATTTCTTCAGGTAATACCCATAAATACGTGTGTCTTATTTTTTAAACTACTTTTAAAAATAGTCAAGAGGTCAAGAGGCGATCCTGGTGACAGCGGCACGAAGCACAACCGTGCTGTTTTTTGGCGTACTACGAACAAACCATAACTTCCGTTAAAATGACGCCAGCTACCATGTGCAAACATGGAACTTACATATGTCGTGCGTGTGCATGCGTGTTGTCCAGTATGTAGGTCACGTAGCACTTCCACTAATACAACATTGTAGTTCACCCGTCGCTACCATGTCCAGTATGTAGGACACACAGGTCGCGTTCTCTACGTAGCGAACTTATATATGTCGTGCGTACGCATGCAGGTTGTCCAATACGTAGGTCACATACCACTTCCACCAATACAACATTGTAGTTCACGCGTTGCTAATTTCTCCAGTATGTACGACACACAGGTCAAGTTCTCCAAGTAGGGAACTTACATATGTCGTGCGTACGCATGCGTTTTGTCCAATATGTAGGTCACATACCACTTGCACCAATACAACATTGTAGTTCACCCATCGCTACCATGTCCAGTATGTAAGTTACACAGGTCACGTTCTCCACGTAGGCAACTTACGTATATCGTGCGTGCACATGCATGTGCGTGTCGTCGTTTCCGCGTGTGTCCAGTGTACACTGTCCAGTGTGTCCGCGAGTGTCCGCGTGTGTCTATTGTGTCCGCGTGTGTTCGCGTGTGTCCACGTGTGAACGCGTGTATCCGCGTGTGTTCGCGTGTGCCCCCGTGTGACCGTGTGTGTCCATACGTGTTCGCGTGTGTTCACCGCGTGTGTTCGTGTGTGTCCGCGTCTGTACTCGTGTGTCCGCGTGTACCCACGTGTATCCGCGTGTGTCCGTGTGTGTCCGCGTGTATCCGTGTGTGTCCACGTGTGGTCGCGTGTGTCCGCGTGTAACCACGTGTGTCCGCGTGTGTTCGTATATGTCCGCGTGTTTCCCGTGTGTCCAGTGTGTCCATAATTTTTGCAGTACTAGTTCTTGACATGTCCGCAAGGGGCGCCATTTGACACTTGACCTTGACCTTCCACCGGTGGAATTCCACAGCGCCGCGCCAAGTGCGCCACGACAGGACCATTACATACTACTATTACTATTATTAATATTATGGTTACTTTTAGCTTAGTTTACTAGGGCCAATATATCTTCATCAGTAACATGTATAAGGTATAATGTCCATTCTATCCCTTCATTCATGTAATGCTTAAAAGTATTGGGGAATTTAAGAATTTGTTTGACCAGTGGTATTTGAACATAATTAATTAAACACATTTGCATTACTCTTTCTGCTACTGATTTTATTTGTTCTCTTTAATAGGAGTATAATTTATTCATATCCTTTTTTATTAACTACTATATTTAACCTTTCCCTTCTATTATGTTGCTTTTATTTATTTCGAGAATGTCATAATAGTATAGTTTTTCTGTGTATCTCAATATGGCTGTCAGTTGAAGTTATATATTTCTTGTACTCCTGTTTCGCATGTGTTCCATTTTTAAAGAACATAGACACATATCATCCATAATTTAACCAGAATGTTTGTGTTTCGTGTATATGGCTTCTGATTTGATAATTTGTGGGGGTTTTTCAAATTGAAAGAAACTAATAAATGTCATTCATGCTGGTCCTTCGTGTTACCAACTACAGAATTCCAGAGGATCTCATCGATTGCAATATTTCGTTATCGCTTTTTAAATCCATTTTATGCATGTTCAAAATAAAATATATTTGTAACCGAAATAAAGCTAATTTTTAATTTGGGTTGTTTGGTAAAATCCCACAGTTCATATAGTTGATATATATTTGCTATTGGGTTTTTGTTGTAGCGGGAGCGCTATAGATGAGTACTAGAACCAGTAGAGCCGGTGTCTCCGATGATAGTATCAGAATATATGTTGTAGTGCACGTATAAAGTCACCATTCAGACCGGTTATGGTTCTACTTCTGGCACGGATGATGATGTTAAAATTTACATCGGTGATGATGAAGAGTCTCATTGGCTGGACAAAGATGATTTTGACGACCATGAACGTGCCACGTAAGTAAACATGTAAAGGGAGTGTGCTTCCCATTTTTACATATATTGGTTATTGTGAATTTATATAATATACTTTAAATTACGTATATAAGATACTAGAAACCCAAATATCTTTCAACGAAGCAGAACAAACTTTATCCATGCATTATTTATGATAATCGTAGTGTCATCATTCAAATCACCACTTTGTCACTCAAATTCCCGAATAACGAGCTCGGAAAATTGCGACAATCTAATGTTTACACTATTCAGTTAATGTGGCTTTTGTCGTTCACGACGACGATTCGTCTAAGGGTAAACAATTGATTCATCACAAAGCACAGCATCTCTTCAACTTATAATGGCTAATTAAAACAAATTAGACATGTGGGCTAGGTACAACATGTTTAATTTATAAAGTGTAACCTTATTGTGCAATGCAAAACCAGCAGATATGTTCCTTACTGATGCTAAGTACGAATGTTACTCTTCATGTTCTTCTTACCTATGTGCCTTCATTTAATTAAACACTCAATCAAGTATCATTGTAACATAAGTAATGCTTATAAATACAGGTTCATATACTAATCGAGTTTGTAGAGATCAGTCAGGCCTATGTAATGACATTTCACAGATTAGCAACCATAGATTATGCAAACTGGATGAGAGCTTAGGAAAAACAACAAAACAGTGAAGCCAACAGTAGCATCAACAACAATAATAGTACATCAGAGAAACTTGAGGTAGACCAATAATAATAGTAAGATCAAACAACTGCAATATTATAGTAACAATTCTTCAGTAGATTTCAAAAGATATGTCATTTTGTTATATTAGAAGCATTATTAGAAATCGTTTTGGTACTTTATTAATAAGCAAACGGCGGTTATTGTTAGTAAATCAAGACTAATCTTTTTTAAACTGTTAATTTCGTAAATTAATGACATTGGAGCATAACAGAGATTTTGACATGTGGAAAGAGGTACCAGACCCTGTTTTGTGTCGGTTGGTGCAGTTGTAAGCTACATAGGAAATTACCGTATTTGCTATTATTTCAAGCATCCAAAAGGTGTGAAAGCAGTAGTTATATGCGGGCTTTTAGCCCCCACTTAAATGTTCAAATTCACAGCTGTCTCGAAAGCTCTCATTGGTCCATGTGACCAGATCGTAAGTTCCGGAAGCCGCCAAAGAAAAACAGTCTGAAGGATCTTGACCTCTGTAGCCTGATTATATGCTATTGTCGGTCGCATAACCCGCAGTCGATGTCTAACGCCTTCCTGTACTGGTACGCATGCTCGACCGTAGCTAAAAACCCGACCGAATGCGTCGGACACCACTGTCTCGTTAACTACGTTTAAAACGTCATTGGTAAGTGTCGTTTCCATTACGAAGGGCACTGTAAACACGTACGTGTTCTCACCATGTTTAAGTAAACACCACATGACTCGTGATCTTTTTGCGCAGTAACTCGAGAACGTGGCGTAAACACATTCCATATGACACCTGATCTTTTTGCGCAGTTACTCGAAAATGTGGCGTAAACATATTCCACATGACTTATGACTTTTTTGCGCAGTTACTCGAGAACGTTGCCTAATAACATTCCATATGACTCATGATCTTTTTGCGCAGTTACTCGAGAACATGGCGTAAACACATTCCACATGTAATGATTCAGTATGCTTTTACGCATTTAGTTGTTTTGCGCAGTTACTCAAGAGCGTGGCGTAAACACATTCCATGTGTAATGCTTTTTGTTTTACTACTCAGAAAGGAGTAATCAATCCAACATATATTCCAAGATTGTGGCGGAAAGATATTCCTTTCCTGCAGTTAAACATAGCAACAATAAACCATATGTGTTATGTCGCTATTAACCGCTAGAGGGATTGCCGTCACTGGAATGTAGTTTATAATGACGACTTCCGGATCATCCAGTCGGCCAATGAAATGACTCGACTTATATCAATTACGGAAATAGGTATCAATAACCATTAGCTTTAGCATTCCTTTTTTGTCGCTCACATCACCGGATGTGGATGGATCACGCGAACCAATGAAAAACAGTCGGAAGGATATTGACCTTGGTAGTTGGAATGGTTCATTTTGTCGGTCGCATAACCGGATGTCGTCAGGGGTTCTGAGTAAAACGCACGAGTCAATTGCAAGACATCGACCATAGAAGGACCAATCAGAAAAGTCACAATCATTCTGACCTTAACGTAATGACCAAAATGGCGGCTTTCGGATGTTATGATCTGGTCGCATGGTCCAATGAGAGCCTTCGAGACAGCTGTGACCTTGAGCATTTAAGTGAGGGCCGCATATAACTACTTACAGCACTTTCTGCGGTGCAAGTAGATGGCAGCAGTGGTCCACGGCGGCTGCATTGCAGCGGGCCAGCATGTCACTCTAGTCTGTAGGGGAAAGGTTAATTAATCAAGAGCTGTATCATCTAGTGGGCACGGTGACCCACCTTCAAGTTAAGTATTTTGTCTTGCCAGACATTGTTTTACATTTATTACGTTGTTCGTCAGTTCTATTCTATGTGTCCTGCCATTGGGTACAGCTATTACTGCTGTGCAAGTAGATGGCAGCCAGTGGTCCACAGCGGCTTCAGTGCAGCGGGCCAGCTTGTCACTCTAGTCTACAGAGGAAAGATCCATGATCTAACTATGTGGATTAAGGAGATATAATAGATAGGGCGGAAGTTGTTATGACATTCTTATCCAAGGAATACTTCCTTAGCAATGGTGTCATAAGTGCAATATTCATTTTTGTCAGTACTATTCTTGTTGACATGGACAATCGTTGAGTTGGCGATTTTGGCATTTGCCGAACACCAGCCGATTTCTGTAGCTTAGTCGGTGATTAGTCGTATCTGAGGGTGTCTCGCCCTCTCCCCCTCTCTCTCCCTGTCCCTCGCAGTCCCTTCCCTACCTCTACCCTTACCCCTTCCCTCTCCGTCCTCTTCCTCCTTCCTCTCTCCCTCCCACTCCCCTCGCCCTCCCCTCCCCCGGAACAGTTTGTCTTTGTTTATTGACGAAATAAGTAAGCCAAATATGATCCAGGGTTCTCCTGTCTTATGTTATTTTACATTGGAAATTTTGACTGGGTGTAATATTTCAAATAATGATTTATGTATTAATATTAAATTGTGAAGTGTTTCATGTGGATCAAGAGGAGATAACACAGCATTATAATCAGCCGTTTGTAATAGATTTCTAAATTTTTAAATATTAGATTGATTCAGCTGCCATGTTTGTTTATGGGTGCTATATAGTGTATAGAAGGCATACCATATATTTAATAGAATATATCGAAATGGTCAGTAATATCTTTGATAATTATCCCAGATTCATAGTTGTTGTGAGTATGATTGGAATACATGTGGTCTGTCAGAGTTGCTGTAGTCGACGTTACTTGTTGACTTTGTTATGTGAGGAATGAGTCATTGTGCTTTTACATTGTCTATAAAATCATTAGTTTGTATGAATAGCAACAATGTGTATATTTATATTATAATCACCCATCATAAAGGCTATTTAATTTTCACTTGATATTTATTCTTGGATATCTAATACTGTCCTTATAAAAAAACATCAAAGTATGTACGTATATGATAAGTTTGAAGATACAGTGTATGTTAAACATGATTGCATCCACAATTATTGCTTTACGTTTAGTACCTTTTAATTCACAAAATGTCGACTCAAATACATGTGGGATCAATATTTATCAGTCTTCCTGTTTACAAAATGTGCCACTTATATACAGTCCTACTCCCCCATGACCATCATCTGAATCTAGTCTCGTATTGTATAATAAATTGTGATAACTGTTCATTTTATGATGTAACACATCAGTGAAGCAAATGAAGTCGACAGTTAGACTATTTGACGACACATTAATAAGTACTTCTTGTAAAAAATCACAGTTGGAATCCAAACCACGGTAATTGACGCAGAAAATGTATAAAGATATATTTTCAGGTTTGAAAGCTTTAGAAAACCCAATAGAAGTAAACAAATTCCATTGACTTGTGTTAAACAGAAAGTTACTGTCCATTTCACTTTCATTGTGCTTGGTTTCATTATTATATATGTATATTTTGTTAAAGTAATGTATGTATCGTAAACATGAAATCAAACAAGTGAATGCATATGTTAATTGTGCTCTAGGATTACCAATGCGGTGTCCCGCTTACATTTTCCGTTATATTTTTTCCGAGCGAAATTGTTGTCTATGGGCAGCGAAATGTGTATTTGACACCAGCTACGATTTTCGTTCTTACCAATATCGTGGCGGTATGTTTGTCTAGGTGATATTTATGTGCATTTTTTATAAACTAGTTGTTTTCTGCAGACAAACCATTTGTGTTGCAGTTGCCTGGCCACACTTACTTGTTGCGACGTCCCTTTTATGATTTCGAAATTTGAAAATCGCAAATTACAAGTATACACACCAATTATAATGCTCGTGTTTCGACAACAAACGAAGTATATTTGACCCCTGGATATTAGTAATCCACTTCTGACCTAATGGCGCCAACAATTGTGCTTTCCGTAATACGTATGTACACAAATATCACCGGGATCAAATAAATTCAAACGCCCGGATAAAAGTAAGCGCTACATCGAGCTTACAAAACGATGCAATATAAACCCGTTGTTTGTGGTGTTTGATAACTTGTCTAACGTACCACGGACGGATTCTTCGAATTTTATATATTACTTCTAATATGATGGAGCGGCTGAATAGAGCAGTGTTTGACATTATTAAAATTACAACCACAAGAGTAACTATCGTTGCACTTAGAAAAATGATGCATTATGTTTTACATACAGCCTCGAGACTTATGAAATGAAATCAAAATGCAACCCGTTTCCGAAATCCGTAACTCTGGTGAGCGATGGTCATGCTCGTCTTGGACTTGGTAAACTATGTGTCGGAGACTACTGGACAATTCAGAATACGACACTGATACGTTACATCAACGACCGCCCAGACTACGTGGGAATTTGTCTTCTTACGTTTCATCTTTCTTGTCACGGTGGTGCTGAAAAATGCATATTTACGGATTTGCGTAAATTGCGTTGATACGTACACCCACATTCACACGCACGCACGCACGCACGCACGCACGCACGCACGCACGCACGCACGCACGCAAACACACACACACACACACACACACACACACACACACATACACACACACATTCACACAAACACTCTCTCACATACAAACACACACAGATAAATATCCGCGCTGTCAAATGTCATGTATTTTTTATGTGTTTCATACGGTGGTATGATTGGTCAAGTGGTATGACTTGCCATCTTAAACTTGTTTGGAACAATACCAGTTATTATTAAAAACGTTCACAAGTTGGCTTGCAATTTGTGGTGTAATTTGTTGCACAACATATTACTGTTATCACCACTTGATTTATTTAAATGTGATGATCTTAGTATATTTATTATTTGATTAAGATTGACTTAATAGGAAAACGGTGGTGTCGGAGGGGGAAATGCTGATACGCTGAAGCGGCGCGTCAATAATTAGTACTGTAAAAATTCGTGTCTTTTTAAAAACTAGTTTCAAAGCGTCAAAGGTCATACAGCGCCTCCTGACGGACACGTGATGAACAAATTGCTTCTTGTAGGTTAAGGTTATGAACTAATACTTCCGAAATTCGTGTAACTTATTTTAAAATTCGATCAAAAGTTAAACTTAAAGGGGATTGAAGCGGCTGAACAACCACAGCACAAACATAAGAACATATAATTTACAGCACTTGTCACCATAATTTGACAAGCACAGCGTCACGGTGTATTTTAAATAAATGTTCAGAGTGAGCTACTTTCCACACAGGGCGCCGCCATTCCGCCTGGCCATATTTTCGGTTGTACCCGGATTTGTTTACAATCACCGAAGCAGCCAGTAGATAGGCGTGGAGCATAGCTCTCGCAAAAACGGACGAAACGCACTCAAAACAAGTATAATTAAACACATTAATGCACTGTATGCCTAATAGATATACCATAATTGTTAGTAAGCAATATTTCACATACTTCCACAAAGGATTCCTGCAGAAAAAGCAGGTTAGAGATGATGAAGTTGGCGCGTCCGCCGGCGGCGAGTTCAGCAGGAGTCGGCGGTGGTCACTTTCGAACGCCGATTGCAAGCCTAATTTCGAATGTGACGAGCACAACGAGGCACTGAACATCAAAACATAAGTTTCGACCAGAGCCACAGGTCCGGGTTTGATCGAAATGCTTGCATATAAATACGCAGCGACGAAGTAAAATTCATCGAACTCGACATGAAAACCGGACATGATTTCCTTATTTGGAAGGTGATGCGGCGCGTAGGAAATGACAAGCCGAAACCAGCAAACCAGTGACCTAAGCAAAGTTTCAATGTAATAAGAAATGTGAATGTAATAAAGTAAAAATATGTGTGGAGTATTTAATATAATATATAGTATTTAATTTGAAATAGAAATGTTTATATAATCCACGAATTTAGGTCAACAGATCGCCGGCGAGCTGTGTACCTAGTCCTAGCTAGGCCTAGAAACCAACGACGGTGCGTTGGTTGCTAAAAACAGCTCGAGTTTCTAGGTACAAGAAAAAAAATAGTTTTTGACATAGACAGTAGCCGGTGATGGAATAACATTTTTCAAGATAATGACATAAAAAGAAATGCCAGTTACGACCGTATGACGTTTTTTTTACAAGACTCGTCGTCATATGCTAATTATGGTGACTCGCTAATTAGTCAACAACAGTCACGAACTGTCAGTCATATTACAGGCATTACTTGGAATGAATTAACAGAAACAGCAAAAATACACATTTATGTCATTATTGAAAATTAGACTATTAACTGCATTCAATAAAACACTAGCGTATATGTAATTGGTTATTGTCATATACTATATTATATATAATAATAACCAGGTTGACACATGTTCTTAAATTTAAATCAGTTTATTTACTTCATAAATTAACTGATTTAAATCACTATGGTTTTATTAATTGCTGATTTATAAAAGTAATCTCTTATATAGCGCTGTAACCAATCCTCAGGATTGCTGAAAGCGCTTATAATTTACACATTATTTCTCTGACAGACATCTTCAAACAGATATACCGTCTCAACTTCTCTGGCAAGCATCCAGCAATATGCTACACTAAATGCGCGAAAGCTACTCGTACACATATCCACCACTGTCTATAGCCTTGCAGGTACTAATTTATACAGCTGAGTGAACTGGAGCAATGTAAAGAGGACAAAATACAGTATACAAGTTAATCTTGGCCATTACATGAGGACACTGTTTTTGACATTATGCAAGCTGAGGACAACAAGTAGGAAACGGCGAGCAGCAGCCGTGCAGATTAATTAAATAGTATTGTCATTGTGATTATGGTATCATTGTATTTATTTCTGGTAACATCTGTACATGTGTGCATCTCACAACTTTCTATAAAATAATGAGTATAACAACAATAAAACATGCTACAAAATCAATCACACTTTACTATTATGTCACTATTAAGTATGTTAATGTGTCTATCCAATGATACTACCCATCATAACACAAGTCAGTTGGCAATATTACATGGGAACACATTTAGTATCTTAATTTAGGCATGTTAAGAGTGTCATCATAAAATATCCTTAGAATATGTTATAACTTCATGTATGCACATTCTGTTATTGCTGTAGAATGCATGACTGTGGTCAAAATATACAATACACATGGAACTTATTTCTATCTTTTACAAGCAATTGTTTTGACTTACATAATAAGTCACTAGTATCCGATATTTAACAATTGACAGATTAATACATTTCTAAATTATCGAAAACAACGGGTTTTTTTATCACGCAAAACATTATGCACCCAAATGTGGATCTCAACTTTAAGAATCTGCAGTTTTGCTTTCCAAGTGACAAACAAGCATACATGTTTTTACTTGGGGTCAGAAGAGTCGCCTGACAGCAGGTAGTAATATCACTAATCCCATGATTAAAATTAATAGTTACATGGGTGAAAACATTTGGAACCTTACATTAGCCCATAGCCTGCATTGTTACATGCAAGGGTTGTAAATATCATTATCAAAGAACAATAGAGGACCGCTGTTATTAATTGCAGTTAACAGCTTAGTACAAATTAGGCAATAAGACCAAAATCTTAGTAGTGTCTTGTGTTTCTCAGCAAGAGTGAAAAGAATGTCTGAATGACTCGGAATACATACATATTAAAATATGCCAGGAAGGTTAGTCACATAATGGAATCTGCACAGAATGCACCATTGAAAAGGTAATGTTCTATTTATTGCATGAATGTTCCCTGGTTGAAACACAACACCCTGGTCAGCCCACTGTCCACTGGTCTCATTCAGATAGAGTTGACCAGTTTTCCTGGCTAGCAGTAGCAGACAAGCCAGAAAGCAGATACCCATTACACAAAATTTATATGGGGTTGTTTCAAGGGACCTTCTCAAAAACCAAATCACCAGCATTACTTTTTGTTTTGGGGGCCATTAGAATGATGCAATAAAATACAGATTTCTTGTGTACAGCAGCATCACCACATGCAACAGCCATGCAAAAGTAGATTTGTTTAACATTTGTAGAAACATAGTTTGGGGGATCCTGGAGGACCATATGGGGCCTGTGGAATAATTCAATCAAAGTTAGATTTCTCATGCACAGTTACAATATCCACAGATGCATCTACACACAATTATATCCTTGACACTTTCCGAAATGCCAATTACAAGTTGATTTATTCTGTTTTAATTTTTATGATGTAGGTATTGCAATGAGAAAACAAAAGATGACAAAACAGTATTATTTATATGTATATCACAGAAGATACATACCATCTTACATATGCAGCATTCTTTCAGATGAAGGCTTCACAAATACCGAGCAAGACTTTCGAAGGATTCAGTGCACCAGATGACATTGTCCCTCATGGCAGTACGGATGTCACGTTGCAATGCCATTAACTCGTAGTGTCAAACTTAAACAGAGCCAGTGATTATCTCGCCAATGCGATACTTTATCGATGCAGCAATTAATATAGATGATATTATTGTTGTCGTCGCAGTTCTGCATGCCTTCTTCGACTGACCATGGCAGTCTTGTCAATGTGGATGACACCTTGGATGTCCCAGTCTCACTGTCGCCATCTTCAGATCATTCTGTCTGCAACAGTCAGAAGGAAAACACCGAGGAGAGTGATGCAGAATATGTGGTAGCGGGTGACAGCGATATCACTGATGATGAATCAAGCAGTTTTGACATTAATGAGAAACAGAGAAAGTGTTGTAGTTTACAAGAAAAAAATTATTTCCCTTTTTTGCACCTGCAAAACACCCAGACTAGCACAACATGCCTGCTGCCTCATGGAAGCATCCCATTGAACATGTGCAGTCAAAATCTGCAGCTAACCGATACATTATGAAATTTGATTTATAGTAATAGTAAACAATCATTATCTTATAATTATTAGTAATTGGCAAAACTGTGTAATTCATCAATATCACATTGCGAAGTCAACGCATTGGTTGCTTTGTTTATGAAATACTGTAATAAAATGTTCACAGCATTTCACAAACAAACAATTTTTATGTAATTTTGTTACAGAATTTTGCAAACACATGAATTTTATGATTGTAAGGCTACATGTCATGATGTACACACCCACACGTATCCAATACATTAACACCTCACTTCAATATTCTCATGTGAATTGCACACATAATTGAATTCCTTATTACAAATCTATTTATTATTCAGACTATTATAAATTGCACAGCAGCACACATATCTAAATGACATTATTTACATAAATTTAACAAATTGTATTAGCACTTTTAAATTGGAAATTAAATAGTTATATTAAAAGGATGTAACATCTGGTAAAAAATAAAAATCAAGGTTGTAACAAAGATTTACATCACGAATTCGAAGATACATTTCTTTAAATTTAATATGTGTGGCCATACAAGTATAATTGCTCTGTTTAGGTTTGAATTGCTAAATTATTTTTCGATACCTGTTGATCTACGTATTAGTAAATACTTACCTACTAGCTATATTGGTCGAACGAACGAATCTCCAGGCAAATCCGAAATTGCACATCGAGAACAACAGTCCAATACTCCCAACATTGATTGTCGTGGTCAGTCATGGCTCATGCAGGCAGCTGTCAGCACGGTCGGGCAAGCCATCTCCCGACAACATGTGCGTCGATATTGGGACGCAGTACCCACACAAACATCATTATTATTCATATTGTTCAGACTTCAGCACTGTTTATACCAAAGTCAAAGATCATCGATTCCATACAAATGGCGACCCTCTCTCGCCGTCTCGGCGGGCCGGGTTTGACGCCTCGCACCTCGGCTCGCAAGCTGGGTGAAGCAAGAATGGCTTTACGTGTGTCGACCTCTCACTTATGCTACGGATGATTCCTCTGTCGGATCCATTTCTACTGTGATTTATCAAAGACCACAGCAACTAGCATATTCTCCAACGGTAACGCAAAACACTCCCGACATAATTTTATCTGTAAACAAAAGTAAAAATAGTTCGGGTTGACCTGCCGTTCGGTAGCCCCGCCCCTTGAAGCCTGTCAAAATAATGCTCTCGGGAAGTGTGACGATTTTGAAATTGTTTCATTGGTATTTATATTAACCTTTTTTATTTCGAATGCAAATAAATAACATTTGTGGATACACAGGACACCTATCGTGCATAATAAGGAACCATATTTTTGTTTTTGCGCAGAAATGTCTAATAACGAAGAAAACCGAGAAAAAATATTTACATGGGCTAGATAGGAGGTAATCAAACCACTGGGCTTGGAATAAAGATGGCGATACGCAGTGTTCTATGTCGACGATTTAGTCACTGAAAATATTTTGTTTCCAGTTTATCTGATAAGTGAATATGCTTCTGTCACCATTAATGTATACTTATATAGTAGTGAACATTTAGGTATATGGAATGTTATAGCTGTGTTTCACTTCCCCTTTAAGTTGTACCCCGCGCGGCACGGTGGGAGCAACAGATAATGTTGTTGCGCCCCTGGCTGGCGCGGTGCTGACGAAAAACAAGGTAAACAGTTAAAATTGGTTAATCGTCAAATGACTCTTAATATTTTACAATTCACACGGTGGCATTCTCTGCCAACTTTGGTCACAACAAACTATGGTTTCACCATCATATATGATTAATGCGAGGTTCTTGTCAGGTTACCTACCAACCGGAACATTAGGAAGAATTGACGTGACCGACGTCAAGGTTTTTTATTGCAGTGCTACACATTTTATCTTCACAAAATATTCTAGTGAACATATCTGACGTATTTTTTGAGTGGTTAGCTTTCATTAGATGCCTATGCCCTAAACGAAACCTTTTGTTTCCCATTAAAACATTTTGATTTGGCACAGAAAAGGTAACTATTAAAAACACTTTATAGAGTGTGTCGATTTGTTGCAGAGGTTACATCAACAAGCACAATTATTACCACACATTACACGCAGTAACGCGCAAGGCAGCAGTAATTTCACATAGTTCTTTATTCGATATACATGCCTGGTTAAACGTAATGCGTTAGTCTCAAGGCGAAAAACACCCACAAGTTAATGTTCACTTGTGCTAAAGTGTAATGCAAGTTATACCTGGCTATTCACAAGGCAAGCAGTAGTTTAGAGGACGAAACAAAACTTAGCCAAAATACCACCTCAGCTATCGCATATCTAGGTTATTGCGAGTAGGGAAATTATTACATACCTGGTATGTCACCAGCTCACATGTTACCTAAAGTGGCGGTAGGATTTTGCAAAAGATTTCACTGGAGAATGAATTTCATGTAATTCTGAAGTGTGTAAGTCAGCTAGTGTACATTACTCAGAATACAAGAATACTTCTTCTAAACAATAACAATCTTTTAATGTAAATATTATTTGCTGACTGGGGAACATATATAAATGCATCTGGAAAAGTATTATGGTTATGGAACAAGCTACCAAAATATACCAATTTAGTTTAAGTTATGGCATACAAATGTAATGTACCTACAAATGACGCAGTCAGTCATTATATAAGAGTGAAATTATCGTGTATCATGTAAAAATGACAAACATCATACATTATATTTAAATAGCAGAGGCAAATGTTATGCATTACTGACTTATTCATACATGTCACATACAAGCAACAAATCACACATGTAATATTCATGTGACATAGTAACACCCTACATACAAAAGTCGTAGGCATATAGTTATTTTCTATGATAAATGGCATCGTCACATGTACATTATACAGCTATGTATAAGTTATATTGTCACACGTCACATACAAGTGACAGTCACATGTTGTACAAGTGACACTCCCACACATGTCATGTAGACGTCACACATCACACACAAGTGACATGGTCACACATGTCACAAACCAGTAATAGTAGCCTATGTAATAAAGTAACATCTATACCTAAATGTGACACATATATAAAAGTCGCAGTTGCACGTGTCACATACAAGTGACAGTCACACATGCCGCATACAGGTGACAAATGAAACAGTTGCATGTGCCACGCTTAAGTGACACAGTCACACATGTCACATGTAAGTGACAATCACACATGTCGCAGTCATGTAGCTGTTGTCACTAGGGTGCCAGCTGCCCAACACACGGACTTCAAAAGAACTCCTTGAGAAGTTCCCGCTGTGTCCAGTCGTCAGGACTTGACTTTGAATGCTTGACAACTGAGTAGACCTCAAGAAACAAGGCAGGGAACTGTGTGTTGAAGTAAGTGAAGGGGCAGGGGGTGTGACCTGTGATGGTATGCCAATGTAAATGCATAGAACGACATATGCAGTCCAAGAGATCAGTCTTGGGAGATGACGAGACTCGAGGTCGATCAGTGTTATCCCTCTCTCTGCTTGTAATTGTAATAAAGTGATTTGTTCAGTACTCCTGGTGTCGAATCAGATATGTATGAATGCGAGATGAGTCGGACAATCCGACTACACAGATGTCAGGCCAAGACGACACGTTTCATGGCAGTATTGTCTTTGCCCTCACTGACCTGCAAATACAGTCAACAAGTGCAAGTACATCATTTTTGAGAGCACCAACAAGTGTGACACATTATGATGCTTGAGACATTATGGCACATTTTGGTGGTACGAAATCAACCACAGGGTGTTTCATCTTAAAAGTAAATAGTTCAGTTGTACCATGCCACCAGTGGCATCATGCCACCAATGTCACCACGTTACCAGTAGCAACTGCGTGTGTCTACTTTTTTGCAAAGTTGTATGTCACATAATTCATTAACCAGAAGGATTTTCTGAAGTTGACGTGAATGATTCAATCGTGAATATAAGCGTATTACCTTTGGCGGTATTAGCTCATTCATGCAATTGTTGCCAACCTTTGCACTGCCATTGACTAGGAAATTGCTTAATCCAAAGGTTTTGTTGCACCACCGAGCTCGGATTCTGAAGATAATGGCGCCGTAAAAATTATTTATTATTAATGGTATTATTATGAAAACGACCATAGCTCATGAAGATTGTAAATTGTGGTAGTCACCTTTTGCCAGCACTGACATCACCACCTACCAACTACCCCTTGCACACACCACTGCACACAAATAAACCGGCCTTATATATAACCCCTGTGCCTTGTATATAAGCCCCCATGCCTTATATTCAAACCTCTCTACAGTGAACACGAATGACACTCAATCCTCTCTACAGTGAACAGGAATGAAACTCAAATCTCTCTACAGTGAACAGGAATAACCCTTAATCCTCTCTACAATGAACACGAAGGACACTCAGATTTCCATGCAATAAAAATGGCATTCAAACTTCCCTACATCAAATGGAGATGACATTCGGACCCATCTATAATAAACAAGTATGACATGCTGACCTCTTCGCTATGAATAAAATAAACCCCATACGATGAACAAAATTGTTCAGACCTCCATGCGATAAACAGATATCATACAATTCCTCCCTACAACCGACATAAATTACATCAGTAACTCCTTACATTAAAGAAGAATTGTGAATGGCACTAAAACCACTTTCAATAAACAATGCAAACCATGACACACACATATACCTTTCATCAACAAACTACACTATGGGTACTCACAAAGACGAAGAACTATTTCTACAATATCTCGCTCTATTACTCCTTTTAAGAAGCGGAGACGTGATCACGAATCCCGGCCCCCTGAAAGCAAACGGAAGTATACATCGAAGAACCCTTGTAGTCGTTGCGGCAAAGGTGTCACTGCCCGCAGTAGAGCAATCTCGTGTGGTTCCTGCGGACAGTGGACACACAACAGATGTGCAAGTGTGTCCAGCGATGTAACGTATATTGAGCTGTGCTACAGCGGAGATAATTTTACTTTTGTGTGCCAACGATGCTCATTTTACGCCCTCCGTTCGTCAACGACACGACCGATGACCACTTCAGGGACATTCCTGAGATTACCACGCCATCAAACGTCGATGATGAGGGACGTTCTCTAGATGCCATTGACAACGAATTCGACGAATTTAACTAGGTTTTTATTTTTATAGAAAAGGCTTGCATTTTATACATCTTAACACCAAGCCCAGGAGTTTACTGCCAAAACTGGACGATTTAAATGTTCTCGCTTCTAAAACAAAGGCAGCTGTGATTGGTGCAAGTGAAACGTGACTTGATGACTCGGTTGAGGGCTCCGAGGTCCAGCTGCCGGGATATTCTATTCTCCGTCATGACCGTAACCGGAACGGAGGTGGTGTATGAATTTATCTCCGAAGCGACCTTGCGTTTAATCGACGTCAAAACTTACAAACCGACGGCGTGGAGTCGGTTTGGGCGGAAGTCCTCCTGCCTAAAATACGTCCCATTTTGACAGGGGTCTGTTACAGGCCACCGAGAAAATGTGATTTTTATGAACTGTTGGAACTGTCTTTTAATTTATTTATTATTATTACAAGCATTTATAAAGCGCCGTATCTCCGGGACCAGCCCGTTCATAGGCGCGTACACACATTATAATAAAATGTACATAGGATCATACAAACAGATCTTAAAATGTATATATATATAAATGAATTAATAAAATATAGGATTTTGTTTCTAAAATTTCGTAAATAGAAATAGATAAGATTAATTTAAAAAGTAAAACATAATTATTATACAATAAAATAATAATACCAAATTAATATTTAATAATATATACATATATACACATACACATAATTACATATATATATATATATATATATATATATATATATATATATATATATATATATATATATATAATAAATTAGCTATAAAATAATACTAATAAAAGAAGTGATTCATCAAATACATTATCATGAGAGTGTCACACAGAACAGTTTCTGACTGGAAGTACGCTAATTTAAATAAATGTGTCTTTAGGAGAGTCTTGAATGTTACTAAAGTGTCTGATTGGCGAATGTGTTCAGGCAAACTGTTCCAAAGTGCTGGTCCAGACACCGAGAAACCCCGCCTGCCGTAGCCCTCCAGTTTGTAGCGCGGAACCACGAGCAGACGCTGATCAGCAGACCGGAGGGTACGGTTTGGCGAGTATGGTATTACAAGATCTTGAATGTATTTGGGTGCAAGCTCGTGCAAGGCAGAAAACACAAGTATTAGTAATTTATACTGGACACGCCAGCGAACTGGAAGCCAGTGCAACTTAATCAGTACCGGAGTACTTTTAATGAAGGAAACGATTTTAGTGAATTTATTCTGCTTGGAGATTTTAATACTAATGTTTTAGTGACATCTAGTAACAATATTCTTGTCAATGCTCTTCGTAAATTTGAACGTGTATTTGGTTTTAAGCAACTGATCACAGAACCAACCAGAGACTGTAATAATAGTGAATCTGCTATTGATCTTATGTTAGTATCTGACCATGAGAAAGTGGGTCAGTCAGGTGTCCTAAATGTTGGTATTAGTGATCATTTAATAACTTATTGTACGAGGATGGCTAAATATCGTCAGCACTGCCCCGGGTTTAAGCAGACGACAGTCGGCAACGTTTTGTTGGATCTTGTTCCACCAACTGGTGATATAATTATGTCTACTTCATAATTACTTGTTGACCACATATTTAGGTCTAAGCATGTCACGCCAACTGAACGAAATCTCGAAGTTTGTTGACTCTTACTGACGTCGCAGGAAGCTGACCGACCTCAGCAGAGACTTAGAATGTCGCGCGCTTATTGGCCAAGCCAAGCCAAGCCAAACGAACCCGTCACCGGTTAAGATGGCGGCGTCTAGGCCATCGTGGATTTCGTTAGAATTTTAGACTTTAAGGTAACATTTTGAGTAAACCGCTGACGTTAAAAAACTTAGTAGATGTTGTTACTTTGTATAAACTCTATTAAGTGTACGATACGAAACGGTTGCCTTGTTTGTCCTTTAAGACTGTTGGTTTACTACCTGTTGAATGTCGATTAGAATAGTTAAAATTGGGTCACATGTTCAACATTATAATATAAATCTAAAGGCACCAGAATATTAAAGAACAAATGTCGAAAGGTACACCATAGACACCCTACAAGAGCCAGCAACTTGGCATGTGTCATTCCAAGAGTGAAGGGTTCTGGTTTTCTATTCCAGGATATGCCACTGGAACAAACTGCCTACTGAAATGTCAAGTTAAAAACAGTTTGAGAAAAAACGTAACGACCCTATTATACAGCAGATTGATTGCTGACGAATTATCATCTTAAAGTGGCATTTTAAATACTTTTTAAAATTTAAGCTTACTACGTACTATCATGTTATTATATTTTAATAGAGCACGTTTTTATATTAGCACATTGCCTTATTGGTGACATTTGTTTACCTGTCTTTGAAAATATTTACATTTTAATTATTGTATTACTGTGTTTATTTATTTATGTATTTATTTTATATATATTTTTAATTCATTCTTAGTGGGTTTTTTAGGACCACATTGAAAACAAGTGTGCTGTTGTGTGCTTTAATGTGTCTATCCTCGGTAAATATTATATTTATAATATAAATATACATATTATGCATTATAATATTTTACCAAGTAAACTCACTCACTCACATAAGACAGAACTAGCAGAGATGCTGTCAATTGGTGGTGGTGCCGAACCGATTTGTTGGTGCGGTGACAGGACGGTTACCGGTCAAAACAGCGACAAATCCAAAACGGCCACAACCAAAACGGTGACACATCAAAAATGGCGACAACCAAAACAGCGACACAACCATATATATATATATATATATATATATATATATATATATATATATATATATATATATATATATATATATATATATATATATATATTATATATATATATATATATATATATATATATATATATATATATATATAATTATACATATGTATATATATCTAAGTATGTCTAAATGGAAGCGCATTAGAGAGCATATATATATATATATATATATATATATATATATATATATATATATATATATATATATGTATATATATATATATTTATATTTCCTGTATGGCAATCATTTCCTCAACTCATAAAAACATTAATGTCTAAATTGATCGTATGACATCATTTAAATGTTACTAAATTATATTAATCAAAATGAATACTCACCTCGTTGCTAGAATTCCAATATTAAGAGATTGCGACAAGCATGCCATCTATCGGAAAATATTTACGGGAAGTTACGCAATTTATCCAGAAGGTGGCGGCATTTAACGTTTCCGTGGGTACGTCATAAAATGGATTCCGCCATATTTTTTATAGTTTCTAATAAACAATTAAAGTATATTTATTAAACACCCGCAACTTATCAATAACTTCTAACATACCTACCCCAATTGTTACTGCTCAGGTATGTCGGCTACATAAAATATATCATCCTGTTTGCAACATTTTAGTCGTCACTGGCGTTTTTTGAGCACTCGCAAGGGTTGACGATTTATTGTTAATTAGGTGACCAAATTAGACAGATCTAGGACTAGGCCACCTGGTCCCGATATAGCTTGTTGCATAGATATAAATAGATTCTATTAAAATTAAATTAAATCTATTTATATCTAGGCTTGATGTACCTTCGTCTGTTGCAATTAGACTGATGGGGTGAAGTTAGTGGTAGAGATGCAACGTTTTAGTAGTCATTGGCGGGTTTTTACCTCTTGCAAGGGTTGTAGATATACAGTTAATTAGTTGACATAATTAGGCATATCTAGGCCCCAAAGACGCAATATAGCTTGTCTGTTGCACTTTCACTGATGTGGTGTAGTCAGTGGTCATCATGCTGTCGGTCGCGAAGCGACAAAGACTGCTTCCATCACTTTTTCATGGAAGCTGCTAGCAACAATTGTTGAAATGCCGCTGGCTTTTGCAAGTTACTAGCGACACTCTCTCGGGGAACAAATAGAGGTCTCACACCGGCAAGAACATGTCAAGACAGGCGCAAACTATTTGCCTCTGCAGTGGCTGGTCGCGAGATGTTGGGAGTTCCATACATCAACCGCCCTTGATGCTGCCCCAGTGACATGGTTTTCTGGTTAGGGTTTACTCCCTTAGCCTTCGGTTCTGACAAGAACCTGTACCACAAGGCAGTGGTTTACAACTCTGCATGGCAGGGGCGTCAAACTCCCTGAGGTATTGCAATACCTGCATTGCAATACCTGCATAGTCAGTGGTAGAGATGCGCATTATTCGCATAATGTTTGACACTTCGAAACTACGGTATTGTTTTATATAAGTATGTAAAATTATTTCAGTTTGATAGTATTTGTTTGATTAAAACACATTATCGCATATCTAAGGACATGGAAATGGCTACAACTGTTTACCTATGACCGTGCAGTAGCTCTCTTACATTTATCCTATGTAGCAATCATGTCCTCAAAACATAAAAGCATTAATGTCTAAATTGATCGTATGACATTATTTAAATGTTACTAAATTATATTAATCAAAATTATCGGAAAATATGTACGGGAAGTTAGGTAATTTATCCAGAAGGTGGCGTCATTTAACGTTTCTGTGGATACGTCATAAAATGGATTCCGCATAATTTTGCTATGTTATAATAAACTATAAAAGTCCATTTATTAAGCACCCGCAATATATGAATAATTTGTAACATACCTACACTAATTGTTACAGCTCCGGCATGTTGGCTTCAAAAATATGTCATCCTGATTGCAAGGTTTAAGTCGTAATTTGCGTTTTTTGCTCACTCGCAAGGGAACAAGATTTATTGCTAATTAGGTGACAAAATTAGACAGACCTAGACCACCTAGTCGTGATATAGCTTGCTGTACCTTCGTCTGTTGCAATTAGACTGATGGGGTGGCGTCAGTGGTAGAGATGCAACGTTTTAGTTGTCATTGGTGTTTTTTTTAATTTTTTACCTCTTGCAAGGGTTGTAGGTTTGTAGTTAACTAATTGACATAATTAGGCATATCTAGGCCACACAGACGCGATATAGCTTGATGTACCTTTGACTGTTGCAATTACACTGATGGGGTTGTAGTCAGTGGTAGAGGTGCGCATTATTTGCACAATGTTTGGCACTTCAAAACTAAGGTATTGCTTTATATAAATTTGTTAATTTATTTCAGTTTGATTGTATTTTTTATCAAAACACATTTCGGCACATCTATCGACATGAAAATGGTTACAACTTTTCACGTATGACCGTCCAGTAGTTCACTTACAATCATTGGCAATCATTTCTTCAATACATAAAAGCATCAATGTCTAAATTGATCGTATGACAGACATCATGTAAATATTACTAAATTATATTAATCAAAATTAATACTCAACTCCATGCTAGAATTACAATATTAAGGGATTGTGACAAGCATGCCATCTATCAGAAAATATTGATGGGAAGATTTACCAAGAAAATCGCGGCATTTAAAAGTGCTGCCACCTCACGAAGCCTGGGTAACCGAGGCTACTGCCAGCCGTCCTGACACTTCCTGTTCATGCATTCTTGAGATTAGACTCAGGTCTCAGGTTATTTACTCCAAACAGCCCAATCTTGGGCTAACGCAGGAGTCACTGAGGATGGTCACTGCCAGGGTGCTTGTCGTCCTCAGTGGTTCTTTTACGTCCCAAATTAAGGCGGGACCGACATTAACGTGATTCTCCGATTCACGAGGGATACACAGTCCCCAATGTTGAGAGCCAGGTTTTTATATCACAACTGCCGGTACCGGGGATCGAACCCGTGCCGCCGGCGCTGCAGGCGGATGTGGTAACCACTACACCACCCGCGCTCTCTAGCAAGTCTAGCTCTCTGCTGCTTTGTCATCGTTCGTGTTTTAATTTTCATCGAAAACAGATTGAGTGATCACTCATTGGTCTAGTCATGTACAGGTGGCGTACGCAAGGTAGCATGACCATAGATGGCTCTTGCATAGATGGTCTCCATGCCTAGCACGTTAGCATATCATACTTTACTAGGTTTCTTGGATAATGTCATGGTGGTTATAATTGAATCAAGAAATCCACCATGCCAACTCTACTCAGATGACTCCGTGTGTCTTCCCTAATATTTCTGCCTCATCGATATTTTATTTATCAACAATTATTCTAATGAATCTATTCTGTCTGTGACCGCACCTCAGGTAGCTAACACAGCTTGATATGGTCAAAAGGGGTCTACTGCAACAGTTCAACTACAGCCCCCCCCCCCCCCCCCGGCTTATTAACGTTGATCAAGTGCTCTTGTTTAAATACAAGCAAATGCAGCTGCAACACCCCTGACATTACATGCATACTATGTTGCACATGCCACGGTGGACAGGTCTGCCAAAAGAACAGCAGGCAATACCGTGTATACGATAAAGAAGAGGACAATAGGTAAGACAGGCAGGACTATCACAGCAATATGATCTTACGTATAATTCTTCGCATACGATGACACATTGGATATTTATGTATCATGTGTTTTGTTGCCAAATATGACATATAATCATTTTTGCAACATGGCAGCCATTTTTATCTTATATATGGCCGACATATTGTTTTGTTTTGGATATCACTTCAAATCAATGATGGAGGAATAGAATTCCTCATTTTTGAAAACATAAAACAATATTTTACTTATGTTTCTCTCTTGTCTGATTATAAAGATATGTAAAATAAGTTTACTTTGCCGGCCATTTTATACTTTTTCAGGTGTTTTTTTAAATACCCATAAGTGAGAACTCCACACTATTACATACATGCTAGAGTTGAGTAATCAATTAAAAAAGCTATCAGATAAAAATGAGCTAGGTCAAAAAATGCGGTTTGGCTGCTGGACTATAACTGTTTTGGATTATTATAATTATTCACTGAAAAACATGGCATCTCAGGAAAAAAATGAAAAGAGAAGCCTCCTCGTCGGGGAATTGAACCCCGGTCTCCCGCGTGACAGGCGGGGATACTCACCACTATACTAACGGGGAACAGCTACCACGTCTTCTATAAGTAGCCAACAGACCACGGACAAGGTTTAACAAGTTGCCGTCCAGAACCAAGCTCCAGACGGCATGTGAACAAGGAAGCCTAAGGCTTATCGAGTGTTCACTTAAAAAAATATATATACAATATTATAAAATGCACTAAAATGCTGCTAATTAAAATGTTTTGTCTCTATAAATACATAAGTACAATAAAATGTATACGTTGTCTTTAAAAAAATATACAAGTAAAATAAATAAATACATAAAATATCCTACAATAACACCATTTTTTTTAATAATAAATTAATTAAAATAATTATATGAATAAATAATGTCATCAGTATTAAAATAATTTCTAAAACATTTAAGTGTTCAACCTAGGTATAGCCCGCCCTTGCCAGATAATTGTCAATTTTATTTTTAAACATATTTACACTGCTTGCATTTACACAATCATGACTTAAATTATTCCAATAAGTTATTGTTCTCTGGGAGAAGGAGAATTTTCTTTTATCTAATCTAGAGAATGGCTTGACTAAAGCTGCCTTGTCACACTATCTTCTTTTAGTTAGAAAAAAAATGTGCTATTAATATCTTCATATCCATCCAATATCTTAAAAACTTCTATTAGGTCTCCTCTTAATCTTCTAGTTTCTAATGTTGTCAATCTACATTCTAACAGGCGTCTTTCATAGGATAAATGTTTAAGTTCTGGAATTAGTTTAGTTGCCCTCCTTTGAATTCTTTCAAGTTTATCAATGTCTTTCTTTTGATATGGCCTCCATGCCTGAATGCAATATTCTAAGTGTGGCCTAACTATTGCCTTGTACAATGGTATTATTAAAGTCTTATCCATATATGTGATGTTTCTTCTAATTAATCCTAAAATTTGATTTCCTTTTGCAGCAGCAAGTCCACATTGCTCTGAAACTGTCATGTCGGGACTAACTGTAACTCCCAAGTCCTTTTCTTTTACACTTGTGCCTAATATAGTATTGCCCATAAAGTATTCTTTACTCACATTACCATGTCCAATGTGGATGCATTTACATTTATCAAAATTAAATAACATCTGCCATTTTTCAGACCATTTTACTAACTTGGTTAGATCATCTTGTAAAGTGTCTTTATCTGTATCAGTTTTTACAGGTCTGAACACTTTTGTGTCGTCTGCAAATTTAAGTACTTTACTTGATAAGTCGTCATCCAAATCATTTATAAATATCAAAAACAGTATTGGTCCCAACACCGACCCCTGTGGAACTCCACTCAAAAAAAAGACGCTGCACACAACTCGCTAGAGACCCGGTGCAGACGCAACTGTCTCCCGCGTGACAGGCGGGGATACTCACCACTATACTAACGGGGAACGGCTACTACGGTGTCTATAAGTAGCCAACAGACGACGGAGACTCGCTAGAGACCCGGTGCAGACGACGGAGACTCGCTAGAGACCCGGTGCAGACGACGGAGACTCGCTAGAGACCCGGTGCAGACGACGGAGACTCGCTAGAGACCCGGTGCAGACGACGGAGACTCGCTAGAGACCCGGTGCAGACGACGGAGACTCGCTAGAGACCCGGTGCAGACCACGGAGACTCGCTAGAGACCCGGTGCAGACCACGGAGACTCGCTAGAGACCCAGTGCAGACGACGGAGACTCGCTAGAGACCCGGTGCAGACGACGGAGACTCGCTAGAGACCCGGTGCAGACGACGGAGACTCGCTAGAGACACGGTGCAGACGACGGAGACTCGCTAGAGACCCGGTGCAGACGACGGAGACTCGCTAGAGACCCGGTGCAGACGACGGAGACTCGCTAGAGACCCGGTGCAGACCACGGAGACTCGCTAGAGACCCAGTGCAGACGACGGAGACTCGCTAGAGACCCGGTGCAGACGACGGAGACTCGCTAGAGACCCGGTGCAGACGACGGAGACTCGCTAGAGACCCGGTGCAGACCACGGAGACTCGCTAGAGACCCGGTGCAGACCACGGAGACTCGCTAGAGACCCGGTGCAGACGCGACTGTCTCCAACGTGACAGGCGGGGATACTCACCACTATACTAACGGGGAACGGCTACTACGGTGTCTATAAGTAGCCAACAGACGACGGAGACTCGCTAGAGACCCGGTGCAGAACACGGAGACTCGCCAGAGACCCGGTGCAGACGACGGAGACTCGCTAGAGACCCGGTGCAGACGGCGGAGACTCGCTAGAGACCCGGTGCAGACGACGGAGACTCGCTAGAGACCCGGTGCAGACGACGGAGACTCGCTAGAGACCCGGTGCAGACGCGACTGTCTCCAGCGTCTCAAGCATCTCAACCGAGTCTTCTTAGACTCTGTGCGCTCAATCTTTGAGGCGTCCTGAATGCGTCTCTAGCGAGTTGTGTGCAGCGTCTTTTTTTTTAGTGGAGTTCCACAGGGGTCGGTGTTGGGACCAATACTGTTTTTGATATTTATAAATGATTTGGATGATGACTTATCAAGTAAAGTACTTAAATTTGCAGACGACACAAAAGTGTTCAGACCTGTAAAAACTGATACAGATAAAGACACTTTACAAGATGATCTAACCAAGTTAGTAAAATGGTCTGAAAAATGGCAGATGTTATTTAATTTTGATAAATGTAAATGCATCCACATTGGACATGGTAATGTGAGTAAAGAATACTTTATGGGCAATACTATATTAGGCACAAGTGTAAAAGAAAAGGACTTGGGAGTTACAGTTAGTCCCGACATGACAGTTTCAGAGCAATGTGGACTTGCTGCTGCAAAAGGAAATCAAATTTTAGGATTAATTAGAAGAAACATCACATATATGGATAAGACTTTAATAATACCATTGTACAAGGCAATAGTTAGGCCACACTTAGAATATTGCATTCAGGCATGGAGGCCATATCAAAAGAAAGACATTGATAAACTTGAAAGAATTCAAAGGAGGGCAACTAAACTAATTCCAGAACTTAAACATTTATCCTATGAAAGACGCCTGTTAGAATGTAGATTGACAACATTAGAAACTAGAAGATTAAGAGGAGACCTAATAGAAGTTTTTAAGATATTGAATGGATATGAAGATATTAATAGCACATTTTGTTTCTAACTAAAAGAAGATAGTGTGACAAGGCAGCTTTAGTCAAGCCATTCTCTAGATTAGATAAAAGAAAATTCTCCTTCTCCCAGAGAACAATAACTTATTGGAATAATTTAAGTCATGATTGTGTAAATGCAAGCAGTGTAAATATGTTTAAAAATAAAATTGACAATTATCTGGCAAGGGCGGGCTATACCTAGGTTGAACACTTAAATGTTTTAGAAATTATTTTAATACTGATGAAATTATTTATTCATATAATTATTTTAATTAATTTATTATTTAAAAAAATGGTGTTATTGTAGGATATTTTATGTATTTATTTATTTTACTTGTATATTTTTTTAAAGACAACGTATACATTTTATTTTACTTATGTATTTACAGAGACAAAACATTTTAATTAGCAGCATTTTAGTGCATTTTATAATATTGTATATATTTTTTTTTAAGTGAACACTCGATAAGCCATAGGCTTCCTTGTTCACATGCCGTCTGGAGCTTGGTTCTGGACGGCAACTTGTTAAACCTTGTCCGTGGTCTGTTGGCTACTTATAGAAGACGTGGTAGCTGTTCCCCGTTAGTATAGTGGTGAGTATCCCCGCCTGTCACGCGGGAGACCGGGGTTCAATTCCCCGACGAGGAGGCTTCTCTTTTCATTTTTTTCCTGAGATGCCATGTTTTTCAGTGAATAATTATAATAATCCAAAACAGTTATAGTCCAGCAGCCAAACCGCATTTTTTGACCTAGCTCATTTTTATCTGATAGTTTTTTAATTGATTACTCAACTCTAGCATGTATGTAATAGTGTGGAGTTCTCACTTATAAACCGATCGAAACTTTTTTTCTGCCAATAGGTCCTCACATATCTCCCGCAGGTAATTGGAGATATTTAATTGTCTGGAATATTTCACATTTACGGTATGATGTATTATATGAGGTGTCCTAAAGTGTTACAACTTACCCCGATACGGGGCAAGTTGTAACACTTATGTTTTACCCTTGGGGTAAGTTGTAACACAACATAAAATTACACAATTGATGCTACTGCTTTCTGTAAGCTATATACATTATTTGAGACTTAATAATAACGATGTATCATTGCATATATAGTATATTCCGTATTGGAGTTCAGCTTTTAAACACAGTATCTGACCAAACAAAACATAGTTTTATTACCAGAAATTGCAATAACAATCATTTCGATTACAAACATGTGATGATTATTTATAATTGCCAAAACAGAGTAGGCCCAGTAATTAGTCGCATGTTTTAACTAAGTATCTGATATAACGTATAGGGTGAATGCAATGGGAAATTATGCACACTCGTTAGGTATTCCTTTCCACAATAAAATTAAAAAGAAAGATGAAAATCGAAATTAAAAACAAGACTAGTATGACATATTATATCATCAAATCGGCAACGACAGGAACCTGACGAATATGGCCTACTCGCTGTCAGAGTCGCACAAGTGACACAGATATGTGTCGTCGCCTGTGGTGCTTTCAGTGTGTGCCCATCTGAGGCACATCTGACACTAGATCCACTGTTCATGCGACCTGCTGTCAGTGTAATTCTCGTCACATACTAAGCAGAACCATTCGACTTATTTTGTTTCCTTGACGAGAGCTTTGCCTTTGGCTTTCGTGAGTGGCAGTTTTCGCTTACTACTGCATCCTGTAGCTCGCGCTGCTCTAGCGGCCTGTCTGTTTTCGAGCATTTTCTCCCTTAGCATGCACAGTCAAAAGGTGACGTTGACTCGCTTCATAATTACTGGTGATACCGCTGATTCCAGCAGAATATGTACCAGAACCTGATATAGACTTGAGCCACTTCATAACTGTCTCTTCTATTGTTTTAACAGTGTGGCAGCGGATAGTGCGATCTGGCAACACTGATAGCCCCAGCACGCAGCAGTTTCTCTGAACCAGGGTGCGTTTTCTCAATGTGTTCTAGAAAGTGGCCGTAATATATGAGAAATCAAGCATAATTCTGCTGATTTGCACAGGCATGTGGCTTATGCAGACTTGTACCTGTCGTAGTCATTCGTTTTGATTGCGTTGTTCAACGACAAGACGAGCCAGATGCAATCCAAGTATTCGAGCCAGAAGCGCCCAGTTTCTCCCAGTTCTCCATTTCTCACTGAACGGACCATGCTACATACACATCTGAAACCACCTGATCGAAATTGTCCCAATCACTATGGAAAACTGCTCCTTCGGGTTGCCTCTTCACAACATCAGAATTGCTAATCACTGTAGCACTTTAACTATTTAGTGTAATTCCATGGTCGCTAATTTGGCAGATATAGCGGGGGGGGGGGGGGCAGTATTACATTCAGGGGCCTTTACGACCAGGGTATCCTGCTTGATTGTATGACGATACAAAGTCTAGAATCGACATCTAGATGTGCAGGGCTTCAGAACGAGGTATTACATGCCACATGGTTAAGCATAGCTTGATTTCTGCGCCCACACAGTCCATGCGTGGGGGTAAAATCAATTGACCTTGAACCTTTATCGTTGACTTTGACCCTATATAGAATTCAGATATGCACAGTAGACTTGAACAATACAGATAAACATGAAATCAACTTAAAGATCAAGGTTATTGTCCAAATATTAAAGATGGTAGCACATTAGAAAACCCGAAATCCGATAACTGAAATTTCAGTCATTTAGGGGGCACGTTAGGCTTTTCACCCACAGCGGGCACAATTTTCAAGATAGAGAAGTCATCGTGGTACCAAATAGAAGCTTATGGCCTTGGGAAGTTTTCTATTTGGAAATTGTTCATTTAGAAGGGCTTGTAAATATTAATTTCTGACATGAACGTGTCAGGCGGAGGACGATTTGTCATCATTTTTGGGACGCAATGGCTCAAATTATGGAATTGCTTTGTGGAAAGCCCCTAAATCATATATGGTAGCCTTCCATCTGCCAAATATGGTTTTTCTATGTCTATTTCTGACGTCACACTGACACAATATTTGAATATACCTAATTTTAGGCCCGAAAAGGGGGTTTTGGCACCCTGAGGGCAAAGGCCCCGAGTTGGGAGTGGTCATTATAAACTTGTGATGGCCCATGGCATAGGTTAACAGGAAATGGCAGCGAAAAAACTTAGCAGAAACCTGAGACCTGGACCTGGCTCCCGGCCTAAACGGTGTTACAACTTGCCTCGAGATGAATGTTACAACTTGCCCCGACCCGTCTTTTTCATAAAACACGATATTGCATAAAATATTCTTCAAATCCTGTTTAAAGGTTTATGTCAGAGTTACAATAATATATTCGTAAATACATCCATCAATGAAAAAGCAGAAAATATGAATTATGGATACACATACACTTAACTTGAAAATATTGAGAAAACAAATCAGAATAGTACGTGTTTTCTTTAAAAACGGCATAAATTAATGGCGTGTCGCCGGATTCGTGTGATATTACACATGACATGCTCAAATCTATTGATGAACATGCTGTCTTCTTGCAGAATAATTTGCATTAGAAGTTTTGTCTGCAAGCCCTCTGTTACAACTTACCCCTGTTACAACTAGCCCCGGTCTCCCCTACACTTATTCGCGGGGACGTATCATATGGAAGTAAAAACCAAAAAAATGTGCCGCTTTAAATTACTGCTGCACTTGGGGGGGGGGGGGCTGAAGCGCTAGAACAGCCATTGCCCAAACACAAGAACATAGGAGACTACCTTTTAGAGGACATGTGACAATGACGCATTTGATCACTAGGCGTGGTCATTGCCCTGAAGCTGCGTATTGGTCATTTGCCTTGATTAGCTCCTATCTACTCGATGTTTTCAATAACAGCTGTGGCGTAGCCAGAGGGGGGGGGGGCAGGGGGCCATGGCCCGTCAATCCCCGAAAAAAATTAGGATGATTGGAAATGGAGGACCACTAACTCGGCGCTGATCTAATGGTCGTTGAAACAGCAATGAATTCGTCGCACACAATCGACACCGATTTGCCAGTGCGACTGTCTGTGTTAGCACGTTCGACACTAAGTCGATGAATCTTTGTTAGTTCTCTCTTGAGCTGCTATTGGGGTGGGTCTACTTATATACTGACTACTAATTATTTCATATATTTTATTTTTCCCAGAAGGCAATCTTGGTGACGTCACAGGCAAAGCGTGACGTCACAACCATTCGCCCTTTCTTTGCGAGAGCGTCGATCGTGTTCGAATACCGCCGGTATTGTTCAAGAATTTTGAGAGAAGATTTGTTCAAGTTCCCGAGATGTCTACTTGGTTCTGGATAACGTTATACTTGTGGTGCAGTACCACAACAGTTCCTGGCGCTCCTATTGGAGGTGAGTCTATTTATATAGTCACTACTTGATTGAAAGCACATTATTTTATATCGGCAATGTTAATTAATAGATGTCCTACTAAGTATAATTTGTAGATTATTTTATTCATTTGAGGCTACAAGTGTGGATATTATTCATAACAAATTACGGCTATAACAGCTCAGTAGTTAAACAAACGATTAAATCGGCTAGTACCCCCGAAAACAAGGCCTTAAGAGCACACAAATTCTAGGTTATCATTAAGCTGTTCTTTTGCAACACTTTTACAACAGCAAAGGAAAAGCTAATCTTTGCTCGGCTAGCTTCGTGAAATTAACGCTAGAAGTAGAACGCACTTGCGTAACCACGTGGCACGCCTAGCGGATTGTGACGTCATGCGGGAACGTCACTGCACGTAGTCGCCATTTTTCGATCAATGGCGTTCTTATATCACGCAACCTATGGCATCAGCGCAGATAATCAGCACGTAAGAGTCGAGTTATTTGTCATAACTGACTATGTTTTGATAACAATAATAAGCATGATTTTTTAGGCGCCAATATCGTTTCAAAATCAAACTTATGGTCCATATTAACGTGCATTCTAGAGTAGCAATTTTGAATTTGGACCACCAATAGCGTTCGTTTGCGTCACCTGACACTGATTTGATTTGATGTACAATATGGCGGCATCCATGTCAAGATGACATCGTGGTTTATAATCTCACAGGCGATCCCTGCCATAAAGACAATTTTGCTTGGCGTGAATATTACTCATCTGTACACCTACATTGTATGTTATTTTTAATTCAACAGTAAAAGCAGAACATGGAATACAGTTTGCTAAATAGCCGTACATGTTTTTACAGTTGCCTATACTTCAAACGGAGCCACCGTGGTTATACCACCAGACCAGTGGCTCGCCACCGATGACGTCAGTGAGGGCGGAGTGATATACCCCGCTCCACTGGACATGCTGCCCGACATTTCGACCGTCGACAGCGAGACATCACCGTCGCCCGGCACACCCGAGGTCCATGATGACCAGACTGTAACTGGCGGAAGTCGGAGCAACTACCATCCCGCCCCGATGACCGCCAGGCCGGCTCACCGCGCCACCCGACGTGGTAAGTGCGAACCAGAGCGTATTGTTTGGTGTGGAAACAGGGGCGTAAACACACGGTTGATATCTAAAGAAGTAAGAATAAAATGTTGTAAAATGACGAGTAGCCTCGCTTTAAAACATCCCGAAGAAACCTGTCACTGCTAGCGAAATACGCAGGAATTACAAGCTATTTTCGATTGCTATAGTAAATTATTTGAAACATTTGAATAGAATCTAAAAATAAATAAATTAATGCGAACCATTATTTAAATAACATCAGAAATGAATATATATATATATATATATATATATATATATATATATATATATATATATATATATATATATATATATATATATATATATATATATATATACATATGAACGATTGTTGTGTCTATGAGGAACTTCACACTGACGTCGTTGTTTCTTGCCTTACAGATGCGCTGCTGAAGCAACCGGTTTTCTGGCCCGTGTACGCAGTTGTCGTGTTTTTCACATTGATAACTGTGTTCTTCTGCGCATCGGTCATCGTCGCAAACAGGCCCCCCGCAACGCTGGAGCGGAAGTTAACATCGGGCAGCGTGAGCGTCAACGACACCGACAGCGTCACTTTTACCATCGACGACAGCGACGACGACGACAGCGGCAGCACTCGGCCCTCGCTCCATCAGTTTGCTGATGTGCTGTGTACCATGCCCCTGCCGTTCCCAGTGCATCGGCAGGACGAGGACGTGGTTCTTACCAACACTAAGCGCAGATACTGGCGCTCTCGTCTCATTTGGGGCTGGATGCTCTCCAGT
>OZ024864.1:47225132-47250132 GCA_964017155.1 Oasisia sp. SBJ-2009 | reverse complement strand
TCCGTCTTCGAATAGAGGCGGATATGTGCGCTTTTCTCACGGGTGAACTAGTCTCGATTGGCGAAGTTAATAAACTAGTTCGTCTCTACTAACTTCCGTACTTTGCCAGGGGTAGCTTGCATGGCATTTTCCAGTTGATATAATATACTTATATTTTAAAAAAGCCTTTGACAAAGTGCCACATCAAAGATTACTCCTTAAACTAAAGGCCCATGGCATAGGAAATGGTATGATTAACTGGATAGAAAAATGGCTTATTGATAGAAGACAAAGACTAGTAGTTTATGTAGAGGTTTCAAACTGGAAATCGGTTTTGAGTGGAGTACCGCAGGATCAGTATTTTGACCTATTTTATTCTGAATACATATCAATGATTTCGATAATGATATAACAAGTTTGCGGACGATACAAAAGTGTTTAGAAATATTAAAAGTGATACAGATAGGCAGCAATTACAAGATGATCTGAATAAAATGACCGAATTGTTTGAGAAGTTGCAAATGCTGTTTAATTTTGGGAAGTGTAAGTGCCTCCACACAGGACATGGGAATGAAGACGCACAAAATACAATGGGTGATACCGTACTAAATAAAAGGAAAAGGACTTAGGGTTAACTATTAGTGATGATATGAAGATATCAGGGCAGTGTGGAATTGCAGCAACAAATGGAAACCAAATATTCTTGGATTAATTAGGCGAAATATAGTGTACAAGGAAAAAGAACTAATAATACCGCTGTACAAAACAATAGGTAGGCCTCATTTAGAAAATTGCATACAGGCATGGATGCCTTATTGCAAGAAGGATATTGTCATATTGATATACTAGAAAGAGTACAAAGGATCGAGAGCAACCAAAATGATACAAAAACTCAGGAATATTAGTTATAAAATGCGTCTAAAAGAATGTGGTTTAACAACACTAGAAACCAGGAGATTGATAGAGATCAGATAGAAGTGTTTAAAATATTGAATGGGTATGAAAATATTGACAGAAATATTTTTTTCTCGGTTAAGGAAGAGAGAAGGACTAGAGGACATTGAATTACATTAACAACGGAGCAGTGTAGACTAGATGCTAAAAAGTTCTATTTTTTTTTACAAAGAACATTAAATGAATGGAACATATTATTAGCTGATTGTTTATGTGTTATAATAGTAGTGTTAATATGTTTAAAAATAAAATCGACATATATATACCTAAGAAGGGCGGGGTACATTGAGATAGATAGGTTGGACTCTCGATAAGCCAAAGGGCTTCCTTTTCCACCTGCCATCTAGAATTGATTCTCTAGGTGGCAATATTGTTAAGTATGTTTAAACAGCCCTAGCTTGCGAGGTTGAAAACAATTATTCCTGAATTAATTACGATTGGAACTCGCTACCCGAAAAGCCAGCGCCCTACACGATGCAAACTCTTTCATGAACAAATCGGCAATCACTTGGCGATGACCATGAACGTCTGGAAGAACACACAAATAAGGTTAAATTTATAAACAGAAACATAATTATTCACTGACGAAAAAATGAAAAGAGAAGCCTCCTCGTCGGGGAATTGAACCCCGGTCTCCCGCGTGACAGGCGGGGATACTCACCACTATACTAACGGGGAATGGCTGCATAGTTGTCCGTCAATAACGTTGCTAACGAAAATTATGCCGGCTCGGCAAAGTACTTGCTATATATATATGGACACGTGATAAATTTAATGTTATTATAACAGTTGTATACTCTCTATATGTCTAACTTTATTAAACATTGTAATGGTCTAACAATGTTCTATTATGGCAAAACTAAAAATTATAAACACGGGCACATGTTCAACGATTTCATTAGTTTTGTATCCAGAAGATGGAGCTACTGTCGGTTTTCCGTTTGTTTGCTTTCGGGAAAATTGTTCATCCTTTAAATAACGGTGCATATCTAAGAATCTTTGTAAAATCACGTCATGACAATACGTTCATAATCATCCACTTGTTCTAATTGCATTGATGTTCAATTATCTAGTTGTCTTTTAACATGTATCTCAATTAAAACAAGTATAAACACAAAACAAATTGAGAACGCCCGGGCTGAACTGAGGTAGTCAGCCAGCCGACGTGAGCCTGAACGCAAAGCTTGGTCTAGCCTAAGCCATAGCCATAGGGCAGCAAAAGTAACATTAGGAACACAAATAAGAACACTAAGACTCAGCAAAAATAACAGTTTTAGTAAGTGTCACAAATCCAGTGTGTTTGGTTTGTTCTGTTCTCAGATTATCGGATTTATAACACGCATAACACCGTGAATACGAAGACCTAGTTTGTCGACCAATCAAGTGACAAGATTAATGTTTGCCCGCACGTGCGGAAGCTACTTTGCTCACGCCAGAGTTGCTTTGGTCTGGTGAGTGAGAGTGACAGCTACTATAAACGTGTTTCCCCTAAGAGAACAGTGGTGTAACACGCTACACTGTTCACAAGGTAAGCGAACTGTTTGATATATGTCTCAGTGCATCGATCGTGTATTTAGTTGCAGGCGTTAATCCGAAATGTGACCGTAGGGGTGCCGAACATTTTGTAGGACATCGTGGCCTAATTTTCAGCGGTATTTTATTGCTGTCGTTCGTGTCGGACTAGCCTTGAAGTAAAACGGCATTTGTAAAGGTTTTATGATACAGTCGTTATCACTATGCATAACCGCTTACAGTAATACAGATCATATGCGCGGTAGTAAAATATCAGTACAATATACATCATTTTATACCTCTCACTCAGCGTGGAATGTCGAAGCCTTAGTTACTAATATTATATTTTATTGCAATATTTACAGTTTTAGTTTACTTTTTGTTATGTAAGTTACTATATTAACCAGGCATAGCATATTGGGTAATCTGAATGGGCATTAGCTGTAACTACACTACTAAGTCTATCTATGACTATGGTATACCGAAAGGTTTGTGCGAGAGCCTACACTAAAGTCTATAGATGCCTTTTTTCGTACACATCAAGACAAGTTTGGTGGGTCCAGACCAATGTCTGATATCCCTTCAGTCACTTTGAAAACTTACTTTTTGGGAAGATCATCATTATCGCTTAAAGGCGCTGTTTCCAAGTTCTGCTGGGTTCGCCATTCTTCCGGATTTTGCCGTCTTACATCTGACATGGTCTTGTACATTATGTGGTTCGATCCCATCATGCTCGAGACTGCAGACACAAGAGTTCTGTCAGGTCTTCTGTGGCCTGCCAATGACAGCTGTACCCTAGAGCTGCCATTCACTTAACGTCTTTGTACACCCATTCACCCATTCTGCATCGTCCTTTCTCTCTACATGTCAATACCACATCAACTTGCTTCTTCTGATCAAAACGTGTTCCCTATAAACAGTATTACTCTACAGGTTGATAAGTACTGTTAACATCACATGCAGATCTGATTACATGTTGATATGATGTCAGTTGCACAATTTTCGTTGTTGTTTCAGATGCCATGACACATCTTTTGTTTTTTGTAAGATTGGCATTTCTAGATGCCATCACTCTTACACAAGTAAAGTTATGTTTGTAATCATGGCATTCAGTCCATATGACTGCTCAGAGCATGTTACACATTAGTCCCTAATGTTAAGGTTGCCATCCATACTTTAAAATAAGGAACATTACATCTTTATGAGATCAATATTGCATCATTTATAATGGAACATTTTCTCAGAACATGGTTCCATCCTATATTTTTATAAGTGGAAATTGACAACTGTACCTAATGTAGATGATCAATAGCTCTAGATTCAATTGGACAGTATCTCAACTTCTCAAGTGAACATTCAGTCTGCTGCTGCAGTCAATGCATGAAGAATGTTCATACATAAATGTCCAACATTGTCTAAGGCATGACTACTTCATACAGCTGAATGAACTGGAGCAATGTAGAGTGAACAAAGTTGCACAAGGTTGAAAATAGTAATATAGGATTCTAACGCAGGGTTTATTGTTTGAGAGTCCAATGCTTTAGCCAATGTGCTCCGCTTAGAATATACATACAGCACATGGTGCACAGCTACCAAAAACACATTTGCTGTGATATTCAGGCATCTCGCTTCAGGCTCACTCAGCTACATATTGGTGGGGCTTTATGCTAGGTAACACTTGCCAGTCAGAATTTTTTGGTTAATTCACACATACATACAAGCACATGCACATGTTAACTCACATGTACAAACTACACACAAGCTGGTTGAGATGTGTACAACACCTATTTTCAAAGCATAAACTGACAATATCATTGATTTTAGAATACTAGTTTTTGCTCCTTATTTTTATATCTGTCCAGTGATATTTCTGCTGCAACCTCAATGGGTTTTACCCATCCAAATGATGGGTGGAGAGGTCTCTACATATGAAGGTATGCATTTTGGTCATTTGATGATTATATTAACATACTCAGTTGTATATACCTGGGTACTCCTTTATCTGTGCACACAAACTGTTGGCATATTTAAAGTGTGTCCAAATAATCATGTGCATTATTATGTTCAGGCAAGGTATCGTTAGGTATGTGTTATTATGTTTTCTTGATCTGATATATATATATATATATATATATATATATATATATATATATATATATATAAGATCATACATTATATATATATATATGTGTGTGTGTGTACTTGAAAATTAAATGTATTTGAGTTGTAAGCGATAGTTAGTCACATTGTAAGCAATGTGAGTGATAGTTAATGCATTGGTTGTTGTGACTTTGTTACAATGTTTACAATGTGCCCCTGGGTAAATGATATACTTGATGGCGGTGTCATATGGAATTCATATGGACCCCAGGTCCATATGCCCTATAGAATATGGATCCCCGCCATAGAATTTGGACCGGGGGGTCCATATCCTATATGTGCCATAGAACATGGACTCCCCATAGAAAATGCACCCCGGGTCCATATTCTATGGGTGTCCTAACCTTTCAGTTTTAAAAAGCTGAACTATTTGGTAAAATAGTGTACTGCAGTTCATAGATTGTAGAATATCACAGTCATCATTGATAACACTTTTGTAAAAACACTTTATAATAGTTTTACATTTTAGCTACCATTGCCATTAAAATGTTAGTCATCTTTGACTAAGAATACTGTGGTATCCTATCAACTGCTCAAGTGTGTGACTTGTTCCATATTGTCACATTATTGTGGGATGGTTGAATAGCTGTAACTAAGAGTACTATTTACTCATTCATTCATTTATTGTCATCTGAATTCTCAACAAAATACAATATACTGGGAAAATAATTGTGTTAATGTTTCATGTAAGACCAGTTTAGGTTTTGAAACTCTGAATTGACCAGTCTCCCTTTCAACAGTGCTCACACAAGCTTCTAAGGGCTTGTAAGAGACGCTAGGATTCAACTCCATTAGAATCACAGGTATGGCTCAGTTTCTAAGTTACATCAGGAATAAATTATATCAACAACACAACCCAGGGTCCATTTTCAATAAGGGTCCATATTATATTGCACAAATAGAATATGGACCCCTGGTTGGGTTCAAATACGTATTTGTATTTGAATATAGAAATTTTGTGTATTTGAATTCACAAAAAGGAATATATTTGTATTTGATATTTGGTCTGTATTTGAAAAAAAATATTTGCAAGTACCATCAAATATACAGCTGTACATACAAATTACCAATAAAAGGTAAAGCATTGCCTGACATAAACTGGCTCAGGACTCAAGACAGAATGTTCTTTACACCTGGTCAACTGTGGGCAGGCAGCACTGAGAGAATTGGGATGGTTCAGCGAAAGTCATAATGTAACGATAAGGCACACTGATTCTTGTTGTCTATTGAATCTTTTGTGACAAACCTTACTGCAAACTTAAAGTGCGAGTCTCCATAAGACAACAGGAGACGGTTTCATCCCCGTAGATGACAGGTCTGGATTTATCTCTAGTCTGGACACTAGAAATGACTTTGCACTGAGTGGAGTAGATTAACACATCGAACACAATTCTAAGCCATTAAAGCCCGTGTAAATCATCAAGATGGCCGCCATGAGCATCCAGACTCACACCTTCCGTCCTTGTCAGCTTGTGAAGTTAGGATCAGTTACGTATCAGTTTTAGGTAAGCTAATTTTGTGTGGTTGACATGTTCCAACAGTTAGTGTTTTATTTATGCTCAATTTGTTTTATTCAATCCGTTTAACTGAAGTTAAAATGTAACTGTTACGTGCATGCTATTGAAAATATTATACATTTTAAAATAAAGAGTGAATATTAAATACATTTTATTCTCATGTGTTTAGTCAGGTTTACCAGCAGCTTGTTAACATATTTGACATTTAAAATAAGTTTGTACTTTTTAGACTTGTTATATATTACTATGTTTACGTATTTGTGTCTCTGACAAAAGTATATATATATATATATGACCTGACCTTGCTGTATGGTTTATTGGCTGTTGTGTTCTTCATCAGCTGTTTGTGGTAGACTTCACTGTCTAGACATTCCAGGTCACATACCTGTTTTTTATCGACCTCTGCTGACCTTTATATACCTCAGGTAACACATGTGAGGTCTTGCCCTTTATATATCACAGGTGAGGCCAGTCACAACAATGTTATCTATAAAATTTGCACTGTTCAATTGGCACATGAATTGTAGTAAGCTAATCTGGTTTGGCAATCTGGTAGACATTTATAGTCGATTTGTGATTTCTCTTTCTGCATCGGTGCCCTTGTGCTTGTCGAACCCAAAGTAGTTACCCAACTGTGCTTGACTGAAATGTTGTAAGACTGCGCCGATCTTGAAGTACTGAAATGGCATTGTGAAGCTTCAGGGTGTCATGTGAAAACATACCTGTAGAGTGTGTTGTTATGAATATATATATATATATATATATATATATATGATTTAGATAAAAGAAACGTTATGGTTTAGTATACAGTCTTCAGTAATATTTCTTGCAGAGCTGTTCAGTCAATCACCATCTTAACTTCTGTGGGAACTTGGGAAGCATTCAGCCATGCTGTAATTAATAGGTGAAGACTGTACACAGATATCCACCACTGTCTATTGCCAGTTACTCATCAGTTAAGAGAATTGGAGCAGCGTAGAATGGAAGAACTTGCAAAGGATTTGAACCTGGATTCTCTAAATGGGGAGTGTGACACTGTAGCACTGAGCTGCTTCACTCCATATACCGATAAACATATGTAAAACATTCTTTACAAAATAAAATAGATAATATTTAATCTAGCAGCAAACTGACCAAATAAACAGAAGACACTGTAATTGCATAAACATCTTCATCTCAAGTGCTTGTGAGTGTGTATGTTGTCGGTGAGTGAGTCTCGTGTGTGAAGACGTTAAGAAGTGTGTGTCGACACACTGGCGGCACAGTTTAGTTTCACATTATTCTTATTTACTCGCACAACACACTACAATGGGAGATATTCACACGCGTGACCCATATTTCGAGCATGACAGTTTTTTTTTAAATCGAATGCCTTCATTTCTGCGCCGAGGTCATAAAGCCATGTAAATGTACACATGTGAATGAAGTACATGGAACCTAAATCAAGTACGTCTATAATAACTTACGTAATTTGGTTGCTTTACTGTACAGTCACAGTGAGTTAGTGGCTTTAGTGCTGATAGGCTGTGCACTAGACTGCGATGGTTGGTACATAAAATTTTACTTCTTGGCTGTAAAAACCATAAAAAACAGCAGTCTGGGCTGCAAAAATTATTATATATATATATATATTATATATATATATATGTATGTATATAATAATATATATATGTGCATAATATATAATATCTTATATATATAATATATATATATATATAATTAAGTTCAGTGTAAGAATTTTTTTTAAAGTATTGAAGTTCAGTAGTTATGTGTTTATTTGGTTAGTTTGTTGTGGATTTTTAGATGGTCTCAATATAAAGACAGAGATATTAAAAAGACTTAGGTAATTAACTAAGTGATGTTTAAATATAACAATTATGTTTTTCAAGCCAATAATAGCCTGACGACATAGGTATAAGCTTATAGACTGTAGACCTGACCACTACAGCTCCATGCATGTTCAAGACCTGTTGGTTTGTCTAGGCCTGCAGTGTTGTATCGTAGTTTTACGACGAGGTAAATTACGCTGTAATAGGCTTATTGATTTGCATTGATCGCTGCAAAAAGTCGAGTATTTGTCCTCATGGACACTCGGCTCACAGTGTGACATTATTCTGGTGGTGGCATATGCCAAAAAAAATTGTGTAGTACACAAGATGGATAGCGAGAATGTACCAAATTTATATTAAAGAAAATCCTTATCATCGGATGGAAATTTTTTCTGGTGAGAAATTAGAAAGTGATACTATCATAATAATACACCATTCTCTCATTGTAGGTTTGTTTTGTATAGTATGGACTTGGAATTTCCTGCCTCCTAATTGAAGTTGGCAGCAGTTTTAGTTTCACTTGCCTACATGTATGTATTGTGACTATATGTGATAGACAGATGAAATGGTAAAAAGCAGTAATCAAACAGATAATAGTTTTATTCCACACTGTGTAGTCTAGAAGATAACTCACTGAGGTGGATCCAGTTTCAGGTTTCAAATTTGATAAGTCTCTGTGACTGTCCCTCTGGCTGACTTGCAGGGAAGTCAATGGTGTCCTGGAATCCAAATTCAGGGTTACAGTGAAGTAGCTGTCTGAAATCTGTCACTTATTGGTCATCCTATTTAAATTCCCAGCTCATTTAAGTGGCCTAATTTTATTTATTATGAGTGATAGTTTATTTACATTCGCCACTGTTTGTTTGGACACTTGGATATTGAATCAACAACATCATTATTTTTGTTGTTATTGTTAAAGGGAATTTGGGTGTTCATTATTTGTTGTTGTTGTTAAAGGGAAGTTGGGTGTTCATTATTTGTTGTTGTTGTTAAAGGGGAGTTGGGTGTTCATTATTTGTTGTTAAAGGGAAGTTGGGTGTTCATTATTTGTTGTTGTTGTTGTTGTTAAAGGGAAGTTGGGTGTTCATTATTTGTTGTTGTTGTTGTTAAAGGGAAGTTGGGTGTTCATTATTTGTTGTTGTTGTTGTTAAAGGGAAGTTGTGTGTTCATTATTTGTTGTTGTTGTTAAATGGGAGTTGGGTGTTCATTATTTGTTGTTGTTGTTGTTAAAGGGAAGTTGGGTGTTCATTATTTGTTGTTGTTGTTAAAGGGGAGTTGGGTGTTCATTATTTGTTGTTGTTGTTGTTAAAGGGAAGTTGGGTGTTCATTATTTGTTGTTGTTGTTGTTAAAGGGAAGTTGGGTGTTCATTATTTGTTGTTGTTAAAGGGAAGTTGGGTGTTCATTATTTGTTGTTGTTGTTAAAGGGGAGTTGGGTGTTCATTATTTGTTGTTGTTGTTAAAGGGGAGTTGGGTGTTTATTATTTGTTGTTGTTGTTAAAGGGGAGTTGGGTGTTCATTATTTGTTGTTGTTGTTAAAGGGGAGTTGGGTGTTCAGTATTTGTTGTTGTTTTTAAAGGGGAGTTGTGTGTTCATTATTTGTTGTTGTTGTTGTTAAAGAGAAGTTGTGTGTTCATTATTTGTTGTTGTTGTTAAAGGGGAGTTGGGTGTTCAGTATTTGTTGTTGTTGTTAAAGGGAAGTTGGGTGTTCATTATTTGTTGTTGTTGTTAAAGGGGAGTTGGGTGTTCAGTATTTGTTGTTGTTGTTAAAGGGAAGTTGGGTGTTCAGTATTTGTTGTTGTTAAAGGGAAGTTGTGTGTTCATTATTTGTTGTTGTTGTTAAAGGGAAGTTGGGTGTTCATTATTTGTTGTTGTTGTTAAAGGGGAGTTGGGTGTTCAGTATTTGTTGTTGTTGTTAAAGGGAAGTTGGGTGTTCATTATTTGTTGTTGTTGTTAAAGGGAAGTTGGGTGTTCATTATTTGTTGTTGTTGTTAAAGGGGAGTTGGGTGTTCATTATTTGTTGTTGTTGTTAAAGGAGAGTTGGGTGTTCATTATTATTATTTTTTTGTTAAAGGGAAGTTGGGTGTTCATTATTTGTTGTCTTTGTTAAAGGGGAGTTGGGTGTTCATTATTTGTTGTTGTTGTTAAAGGGGAGTTGGGTGTTCATTATTTGTTGTCGTTGTTAAAGGGGAGTTGGGTGTTCATTATTTGTTGTCGTTGTTAAGGGGGAGTTGGGTGTTCATTATTTGTTGTCGTTGTTAAAGGGGAGTTGGGTGTTCATTATTTGTTGTTGTTGTTAAAGGGGAGTTGGGTGTTCATTATTTGTTGTCGTTGCTAAAGGGAAGTTGGGTGTTCATTATTTGTTGTTGTTGTTGTTAAAGGGAAATTGAGTGTTCATTATTCAACAGATTGGAAACTTGGAAGTGGGAATGAGAGGAGGAGTAGGGGAGGGGAGAGGGAGGAAGAGAGACGGGTGGAGACAGTTGGTGGTAACACGGTATCAATGTTGGCAGAAAGTAAAGAAAAACATACGAAAAATAACAGGATAAAAACAGTCTGAAAAAGCTTGCCATGTGGACAAAAGGATGTAGCAGTGGTCATGGTACATTTGGTGAGCTGTATGGTAATGTCTTGTTTCTGTGTGGTTTGACAGGGATTGTCTTGCGAATGGCCGATGTATAATCAGTTGGCAGGTGTTGTTTTCGTCTGCAGAGAGACGGCAAAAACTCCGAAAACCGATACAAAATTAATGTTGTATAACATCTGTAATTGTCGTGCGAGGTGTGGCTCATTGGCACGCAGGATCGCGACGGAGATCTTTCGCGGAAAATCCTGAGAAATGTATTGCCGTAATTGCAGGGTGTCTGTAGCCAATTATGTGTGTGCGTGCATGCGTGAATGCGTGCGCTCATGCGTGGACGTTGTGTGTAGTATTACATGTCACGTTTTTGGCGTTCAGAAGACTACTAGGTGTTTAGCAAGTCGTAAACTAATATGTTTTTTTGCGTAGGATCTTACTGATATGGCCACCTGCATTTTGGACATGGCCAGGGCTGACAGGTGTTAGCATGTTGAGACGAAATAACAGATCAGATTGTTGTTTGTCCAGTGTAAAAGACAGGTAATTAGAAGGCCAAAGGTTAGAGTGTTGCAGTGAATTTTTAATATTGTGACAATCCTGTGTAGGGATAACGCTGTGAATCTAAGTGTATTTTTTGAAAAATCAGTCTGAGTCAATAGGCAAGATCAAAGTATCAACAATAAATTATTTCACATCCCTTGTAATTCCAAACAATGCCAGTTCTAATATCTTATTCTGTGTGGGATCCCTTTGTGTATAGCCCTACGATGATTGACCTATGTGCCCATAAATGTTGGCCTTGTGTATAGTGTATACACTGTATTTGTTTATGTCTGCATATATGTGTGTGTATGCGTGCATGCGTGCATGCGTGCATGCATGCATCTTTGAACAGTGTATGCACAGCACATCTTACAAAACTGTTTCTTGTGAGAATAATATCCAAGCAATATAGCAAATGATTTCGTCTACAGACAGGTTATCTTAGGTATGCCCTAATATAAATAGTTAATTTCATTCTAAATGACAAAGCACATTTTGACGATAGGAAACTATGTAATGTATGTCTGTACAGTTGATATCTTGGTGATAAGATCAGCCCAGACTAGTGATAACAAACCCATGTGTTGTCCAAGAATAGTTTGAACTCTACCAGTACTTACTACGTACGCCGTGAACTACCAGTACGTACTACGTACACTGTGAACTACCAGTACGTACTATGTACACTGTAAACTGTCAGTACGTACTACATACACTGTGAACTACCAGTACGTACTACGTACACTGTGAACTACCAGTACTTACTACGTACAGTGTGAACTACCAGTACGTACTACGTACACTGTGAACTACCAGTACGTACTACGTACACTGTGAACTACCAGTATGTAATACGTACACTGTGAACTACCAGTACGTACTACGTACACTGTGAACTACCAGTACGTACTACGTACACTGTGAACTACCAGTACGTACTACGTACACTGTGAACTACCAGTACGTACTACGTACACTGTGAACTACCAGTATGTAATACGTACACTGTGAACTACCAGTACGTACTACGTACATTGAACTACCAGTACGTACACTGTAAACTACCAGTACGTACTACGTACACTGTGAACTACCAGTACGTACTACGTACTCTGTGAACTACCAGTACGTACTACGTACTCTGTGAACTACCAGTACGTACTACGTACTCTGTGAACTACCAGTACGTACTACGTACTCTGTGAACTACCAGTACGTACTACATACTCTGTGAACTACCAGTACGTACTACGTACTCTGTGAACTACCAGTACGTACTACGTACTCTGTGAACTACCAGTACGTACTACGTCCACTGTGAGCCTACTAGGGCTGCCAATCAACAGTAAAAGTCTCAGTTATGTATTGTTCAGTTATGTATTGGCTAAGGTGGTCAAAGTTCCGTAGAATCTTCAGTGCTCTTTATCATAATTACACATAAGTAGACCTTTATAATCATAGTTATATTTGGCATCATGGTACCTTATAAATAAAAAATCCCAGGAACGATACAGATATTGTGTGAATGTTAAACAAAGTGAATACCTGGTACTAGACATTTTGCTGGAGTATTTGACTATTTGTCAATATACGTAAATTGAGTACCGGTAGTATGATTTAGGAGATTGTTAAAATGTATGTTAACTAAAAAAAAAACTTATTGCCTTTCATATATTTGGCATACATTGCTTTAAGGTTGTTTTTGCTTCCTGAAGCTGCGTGCTACTATTGTAGTTCACATATATATATATATATATATATATATATATATATATATATATATAGTAAAATATAACTAACAATTTATATCGCATTACTCAGATGTCAGCTTCCATTACAGAGATTTATTATGATGTGAGTAGATTGTGACGGTTGACATGCTTGCAACTATACCTGTCTGGTACTCTTATGATATTGGTGATAAGTCTCTTATTATAAGTTTTATCTGGTTAAGAAATCATTTTGGTAGTCTTTTTCTGGGATTTTACTGCCTACTAAGGCATTATTTATTACAAAGCGATACCGCTAAAAACCAGCTTCTCAGAGTCGAGGGCATGCCGGTAGATGAGAACATGCTAATGGTAATGACGGCGCCCGTGTGTAAATGTCAGAATGTTGCTGTTTGTGGCTTTCTTAATGTACACAGATAATGGAGTAGCTTCATTTAAAGTTAATCAGCCCCTGGAGCGCCGTAGGGATGCGTTCGTTGTCTGTGTGCGGCCATGTGCACGCGCACGCACACACACGTGCACGTTCAATCACACACATCACTTGGTGTTTACTGTCTGTCCACAGTGGCATCATCGGCTGAGTTCAGTGACATTTCATGTCTCCGCAGAAGTAAGGCATAATTTGCGAGCAATAAAAACCCGACGGAATAAAACAGCAGCTTTCAACGCGACCGCTCCGCGTGGAGCCCTGTCATAGTAGTGGGCGGCTCCATGTCATGTGGGCATGCTTCGACATGACACCGACGCCCGACACGAACCACTCAACAAGCTCGTTTGAACCCACGCACGGAAGCATGATAACATGCATACATGCATGTGCGCATGCGCTGTCGCCGTACGGCGTCGATAACCACACGTTTTCCGCGGAAAAAACCACGCTTAGGGACCGTATCAAGCAGCCAATCAATACGTGATAATTACTTTGTCGTTGGCGAAAAATGGCAATCAACTCGGACGGATTGATTTTTGCTGGTTTCCGATATGAATCGGGAGTAGTTTCATTGGGAAGACTTTGAGATTTCCCCTATTTGCATGTGGTACCTGGGTCGACTTCTTGTTTGCCCTCAGTGGGTCGGGACTGATGTGTAAAGGCCGTTGTACGCAGAGGTGTTTTTTTCACAAACTTGGATAAAGCGCCCCATTTTCGAGGTGCCTGGTGCTTACTACGAAACGACTCGTGTTAGATGAAGGTGAGTGGGGGATTGTGTGAGACTGATAACGGGTCTGGGCGCTGTATGTTTGTGTGGGGTCACATTGCACGTGAGCACCACAGGGCACCACACCATGAGAAGCGTTGTCGGGTAAGCCCAACGTGAAACCAGATCTTGTAGCAACATGACGACCACGTTAATTCAATGGATTGCGCTGAAATATTATTTTTGAGAAATTCTGTACACGGTGTAGGTCAATGATATGTTTTAATAGATATTGTTTATGTGCATGTGTCAGATGTAGATAAAGAGTGATTAAACTCGACAATAATATGGCTAGATGACATCATTGTTTGGTTCATTGAAATTCAATCTAGGGTATTACATTATACTGTAATAATGTATTTATAAGAAGATAAGATAAACTCTTCAGGCCAATAGTGATGGCCATGTCATACTTTCTCTTATGTCTGTATATAAGTATGTCTGTCTGTGTGTGCGTCTGTCTGTGCGTCTGTGTGTGTGTGTCTGTCTGTCTGTCCGTCCGTCCGTCTCTGTCCGTCCGTCTGTCTTCTTTTGCTCTATTGGTACCAGAATCCTCAACAGCTAGTGAGAGTCTGTAACTCTCATTATTTAGAAATATACATGTACGTAAAAAACTGAATGCTAACAATACTTGATGTAATTTCCATAACAAATATGGATAATATTATTATAGTCTGTAGTTATTGAAATGTGCTTTAATAACTTTGCTGGACGATTAGGCAAATTGTGAGTTGTGACATGACATCAGTTGTATTGGTTGTTACAAACAAACCTTTCCATGCAGTTGTCCTGTTGAGAATTAAACATTAAAACATTTACTTTTATAATCTCATGCATTTTCACTCAGCAAAGTAATGTAGAGTTTCCTCTTTTTTGTAGGGCCTTTTGAATAGATTAATGAGATATTAAACAAGTAGGCATTTTATGTCTATAATTATTATTATCAATGTAAAATGATACCATATGGCACTGAATAGCACACATATTGGGTTTGTCTGTAAACTTTCTTTGATATTCGAGCTGCCATATTGAACTGGGCTGACCATAAGTTGTGTCCGGTCATTCCCCTTCTGCCTGGGTCTTTGTTTAGATCTGTGGGTTGGCCGCAAAGCAGGCAACAACGATTTCAGCCCACATGTATGCAGCAGGGTTAGCGGAGTGTTTGATCTACGTCCTGGTGCCTCTGTTGTTTATCTACCTGTGGTGGGTAGTCGTAAAACGTGGAGCAGGCACATCACAGGACACGTTGACCCAGTTCATGTCTGCCAGACTAGGAACCCAGCGGCATGCCTTGTGCCTCGAGAAGGTCAAGGTCAGCACTATCCGATCAACGGTCCACGTTGCATTGTCAACGATATCGACGATCGTGAAATTTTATCCCCGCCCAAGGCTGTCTGTGCCGCGTGGACTTGGTTGTACTACAATGCGTTGTCCTGAATGGCTGCTGTCTGATTGCCGACCGGCGTATCTCCTTCCTACTCATAATCGCGCCACATTTGAAAGACAAAAAGCGTGCTTTATGACTTAGACACCACAGGTGTTGGTTTCACGGAGACGCAGTCGCAGGCTTTATCTCGCGATCGCCGCTATGTGAAGAGACGATTGGATAGTGCATTGTGGGTAATGTTACCGACCCTGAGCTGGTTGCCAGACGTTTCGCTGATGGTGGAGGGGGGGGGGAAGCTGTGTCTGTGGGAGGCCCCGGGGGTGTAGGGCAGCAGGATCACATCACTTCCTTGTAGCGGTTTGAATGAAAAAATTCTACAGGCTGCGTCCCTTATACCCATCAAGTTAAAAGAACTTAAGTTTTTATGGTGATGCATCCGGTGCTTGGCACTTCACCATTCAAGGGCACTAGTCACACACATTCACTCCCCCCCCCCTCCCCCCCCCCCGACCTTCCAAACATTCAACTTCTGTAGGGGAGCATTCAGCTAATGATTCAGTTATTAAACAACAGCTGCCTAACCCATTAGCACTCTGTCGATTTTAACGTGAAGCCTGTGCCTCCTCAAATATTTGACCTAGATGTTTAAACACATTGCCATTGTCTGGTGCCTTTATTATTAAATTCTCGCAATTGCATGTTGTTATAAAAAGTAATATAAAAGTACAAAAAAGTACCTACACATAGGTGGCAAAACTGTTGTTGTAACTTTAAAATATGTTGACCACTTCTTGATTGACACTATGACATTTTGAAACTTTTTGTACAAAAATACTTTGTTGCAGTGTAACTTTTTTATGCTTGGATTTTTCCTGCGGCAAGTTGGGTTTGTCTAAAAGAACATTAAATTATCTACACCCTGGTATATGACTTGTTAAAATATGTTACACATTTTAGCTGTATATGTGGCCAACTTCCTGGCTGGAGGACATTTTTAAATGTTCAAAAACTAAAACTATTGCTGTTAAATTTCGAAAACACAGTATATATTTTTGAGAAAGGAAGTATCCAAAATAGTTACAATTTAATGTTATATGTCTAGATAGGTGTCGCATTCATTGCATCTCTTAATCACTAGATGCAACCACGTAAACCGAATTCAAACGCTGTGCTGTGCCCGACTTGAGTGCTAATCGGTTAAGGCATAATTCCACCACTGATACTTACTCATAAGAAGAAATGAGCTGTGTAACATCTACCAACTCAAACTATTTTAAATACTTTCCTTTCTACTCATGAATGAGTCATGATTTCTTTTTGCTTAGATCTGCCATAAACAGAATTGGGTATAATTACTTACTATTAGTTTACAATTATTTAAACAACGTCATTATGACAACTCAGTTTTATCGCCACTAAATGTGTATTTCTAGTACATTTTATACAAAGTTTTACTTTGGTTTGTGTTTAGTAAGTTAGAGTTATTTTATTTAAGGCAAAGTATTTATCAAAGCTGATTTATTTTGATGAATTCCAAACAGCATATTTTAAATATTCTATTAAGTGTGATGCTACTAAAACAGTTAAATGAGTCAATCATTGAGAATCGTTATAGATGTGCAATCCTATTAAAAAGAATGTCACATTTGTGAATCAACGGCAACTCGTGCAGTGTTTTCAGAAGCATGCAACGTTTTAGAACCTGTGGCTCAGCTACATGGAAATAGCCCCCTTGCTGTGCGAAGATTTTTTATGCCGCCAATGCTGTGATATTTACCACATAAAAGTAATCACAAAGCATTGATTATCGCCGTTAATTTGCCATCCGGGAGCAAAGTGTGATTAGATTTTCCTGAAGTTTTGTTGCACAGGCAGATGGGAAAATTATTTTTTATCTGTGGTTTGTTGTTGACTGTCTACACAACACATGTGGTTTATTTATCTGTCTGTAAGTTTTGCGGTTCTGTCAGTGTTCAGAAGTTGTGAGATTCAATTTACTTTTTAAGTTTGGAGAAGTAGTAAAATTGCTTCTTTGTTTGTATTCAGACTGGGTTTTGTGAAACTGCGTTTTTTCAGAAAATGTGCCCGCATTCGTTTCCACCCAGGAAAAAAGACACAATCAAGAACACTACTTCATTGTATTGACAGCATAATTAGTGTAATTTACGGCTAAATTATGCATAGAAACAGTGCAATTTTGTTAGATGTACTGCATAGAAATACGTCATAAACATGAACTTGATAGAAAACAGTCAACAAGCTGTTGTAGCTTGTCTCCTTTCATGTGACAGACAGGATAATGCAGTAATGTGACAGATAAGACAATGCAATAGTGTATTACTGCCTTTATAGAATCTTATGACAGACTGTACGTCTGTCCCATTTCTTGGGTTTGGATAAAAATAAACATTTGTGGCCTGTCCCCTTTATTTTCACAGACCACAGAAAACACTCACGTCTCTTATTAGAGACAAAACTATACAGTCTATCCCCTTTCTTATGACTGATAAGAATATGCAGTTGTGATATGTCCCCTTTCTTATGACAGACAAAAATATACACTTGTGGGCTGTTCCCTTTCTTATGACAGACAAAAATATACACTTGTGGTCTGTCCCCTTTCTCATGACAGACAAAAATATACACTTGTGGTCTGTCCCCTTTCTCATGAGAGACAAAAATATACACTTGTGGTCTGTACCCTTTCTCATGACGGACAAAAATATACACTTATGGTCTGTCCCCTTTCTCATTACAGACAAATATATACACTTGTGGTCTGTCCCCTTTCTTATGACAGACAAGAATATACACTTGTGGTCTGTCCCCTTTCTCATGACAGACAAAATATACACTTGTGGTCTGTCCCCTTTCTCATGATAGACAAGAATATACACTTGTGGTCTGTCCCCTTTCTCATGACAGACAAAATATACACTTGTGGTCTGTCCCCTTTCTCATTACAGACAAAAATATACACTTGTGGTCTGTCCCCTTTCTTATGACAGACAAGAATATACACTTGTGGTCTGTACCCTTTGTCATGACGGACACAAATATACACTTGTGGTCTGTCCCCTTTCTCATTACAGACAAAAATATACACTTGTGGTCTGTCCCCTTTCTTATGACAGACAATAATATACACTTGTGGTCTGTTCCCTTTCTCATGACGGACACAAATATACACTTGTGGTCTGTGCCCTTTCTCATGACGGACACAAATATACACTTGTGGTCTGTCCCCTTTCTCATGACGGACACAAATATACACTTGTGGTCTGTACCCTTTCTCATGACAGACAAAAATATACACTTGTGGTCTGTCCCCTTTCTCATGACAGACAAAATTGTGGTATGTCCCCTTTCTTATGACAGACAAGAATATACACTTGTGGTATTTACCCTTTTCTTATGACATACAAAAATATACACTTGTGGTCTGTCCCCTTTCTTATGACAAACAAAAATACTGTTGTGGTATTTACCCTTTCTTATTACTGACAAGAATATACAGTTGTGGTCTGTCCCCTTTATTTGGCCAGAACGGATAATATAATAATTGTTTGAGTCTATCCCGTTAATTATATATACAACAATGATATGCCATTACACTACACATAGTGTTTTCCATCACTAAGAAATCTTTCAGTTTATACAAATTATTTTATATTATTATGGTGTCATTTTATTTGCGTGTAATCAGAGTATATCACCAGGAAGTGTTCATGATATCGACGAAGTGTGTGACAGAATGTGAAACTATCAACAGGTGCTCTGGTTCAACCTCAAGTTGTAGTAGTAAGTTTATGTGAGAATATACAAATTAGCTGATCATGTTCCCCATTGATGATTCCCGTTAGTGTGTAATGAATACTGTCTTCGGGCCTCCCTAGATTCAGCAGGCCACCACCAGGGCAGGTATAATGAGCACCTCTGTCAGATGCATACATTAGTAATGATATATATAATGAGATCAAACAGGTTTACCTGCGTGATGGTGGTTTATTTAATTGCGTGGACAGATGGAGCTAAACAATTGGGTCTTGGAGCAGTTTAAATAAAAGTAACATCATGTGTAGGAACTTACAGCGGATTCAGTGTTTAGGAAAACGACTAAAATGTGTCTTCGTCCTTCGTAGAAACGAGAATTGTTGCAGTGTGTTGGGTTCAATTATGTATCAGTTACCACTGACACTAAAAGCTTTATTTCGTAATGGTTCTATGATGTTAATAGCGTTACTTTCACACCTACATCCCGGTTTATAGCGGCGGATAAACTGTGCAATTAACATTGTTTGGTGTAGTTCGTGCGTCAAATGATTCCTTCCTTGTTACTGCAGCAACTTTGTCTAGTTCACTGACTATGCCAGGAAAACAGGGAAAGCTGAAGAGTGGGGTCTCGGAGGAGTGAGGGTTGGGGAAGTGCGCGACTCAGGGAGAGGGGATCGGGAGAGAATGGGTGTTGGGGAGGGAGATGGCAGAGAGTGGGAATGGGGGAGACATACATGTTAAGTCTCCCGGTTTCGCCGGGAGCCTCCCGGTATTGTACTACATCTCCTGGTCTCCCGGCGGGAGCAGCAAATCTCCCGGTTTTCAATGAAACCCAAAAGAACAAATTCTACCTAACTTACCCAGCTGCTGGTAGATAATTGGTTTTATTTCTGGCTGCATATTGTCTCATGTATTGTTCTGTGTCGCCTCACAATGGCAATGCCAGTTAAAACTAATTGAAGTAATAATTGCAATCGAGTCCGAGACTGAGCTAATTTAATGCTCACAAAGTACAGAGTCAGAGACACCCAAGGGGCAGACAACAAATTGAACAATGGCCTGAATTGGAGTTATCTAAATCACATCTTACTTTGATGACTTAACATCTAAAACAGTCTAATAAATATCTAGGTGCAAAGCCTACCCCTTGCCTGTTGTTGACATTGTTTATAAGCTTTATTATGGGAGCACCGCGAACAACTCCTATACCCTATTATCGCCCACAGTATTCGTTCCGGTCTTTTAGGGCAAAGCTCAATCCGTTCACATCTACACAAATAATGCCCATCCATACATCTACACTACATGTGCATGTTTTAAAGTTGATGTACTTATTGCTAAGCATTACTATTTGAGTATATTAGACATATAAATGAAAAACATTCTTATTAACAAACGAATGCATGCTTGTTTTAATATGTCTCCCAACCATGCCTATGTTACCATGGTTCAGACTGGCTTACAAATAATAAATGCTATGTTCAAGTTTTACATGTAAAGATAAAATTAGTTATGTAATAAATGTTGTATAATAAAATATCATGTAGATGCTGCTGCTTTTCATGCAAGGGATTCTTTGCAAAATATGATGAACATCAGAAGTTGAACAAACATGCTAATGTTGAGTGGTAATGTTATACTTGAATGGCAAAAACACAAATAAATTACTGAACATTGTAATTTTATTGATTTATGAACATGACTTCTTTTTAAGTTACAAGAGCTAAACAGCAACACATTTTTTTTAAATAAAATTAACAATAATGGATTTTTTTATTATGTATGGTGTATTATGACTGGTGAACTGTTAGTAATAATACAATTGTATGTGTTAATCAATAGAACGTAATCCTTTTGTGAAATATGGTGTATATTATTCGCATATATGGTTAAAAAAAAACAATTGTGGGTGGGGGTGAGGGACAGGGGGTGAGGGACAGGGGGTGAGTAGGGGTTGGGGCAGCGAGGGGCAGGGTCAGAGTGGGGCTCAGAGGTTGAGTAGGGCTGGTCGTTTTGCATTCCTTGTAGTGTGGCTGAATGCTTCCCAGAGAAACTGAGTTGGTGTTCGAATGAGACGAACAGGTCTGTAGTGTGAACTGTTTCGTGCTTGCAGCGCTATTACAGGGGGGCTATAATTACATGTGAACTTTTAGGTGAAGTTGTATACACAGTGGCCGTCTTCTTATCTCCTCACGGGACTTTGGTCCCATATGAAAGCTACCATTAGTTATCTATATATAATTCCATGTCATATTTCTGTGACATCAGCCGCATGCATGGTCGAACTGATGTTCATTTTCATACATTTAATTACATTAAATTATCACTTTGCTAAGTGTACTGCTATGACAAAAGCTAGACATTGGGCATGTACAGGATTGTTCAGACAAGATTGTAATGATTTCTCTCAATGTGTAGGTTCGTATTACATGTCACCAGTCGGTAATTAGAATTGTGTATGCCGAATCACACACGCAAACAATTTCTCGGTGCTAGAAACAGATTCTTTTGACCGCTGTCTAGCTCAGTGCACGATCTTATCAAATCACAGGTAGTTCTGGACTTGTAGTGTGCCACCTGGTGGGTGTTTGGTGCAAAACCACAAAAATTTGCAGCGCCATGTATGATGTAACAGTGAATGGTGTGGACAGAAAGCGCCATTATCCTGTGTGTAGTTATTATCTACTCCCTAATCACCATCAGTAATGTTATCTGCTACCTTCCTGTCACATGATCTCCCTGTCTTCCTGTGCTGATACATGTCACAGTACATTTACGTAACATTGTCTGTGGTCAACCTACTCTCTGCTCACATTTGCATAATAAATTTAGTTTTTTTGAGTGCTTTTATAGTTGGAAAAACAGTACCTAAATTCGTCCAAACAAATTTCATAATTACACAACTAGTAATGTTCTATTTACTTCTACGTTTCGACCACCATCGGCGGCCTTCTTCAGGAACTGAATGTTCAGTGGTCACTGCTCGCTAGATGGCGTGGAGAGCAGACTGTCCCACAAGAGACTTAGTCTGTAGCCCCCCTCGTCTCTGTTCATAGTTGATTTCGTCTTCCTAATCCAGATGGCTTCTTTTATCCAATGCGCACACCTGTTCGTCGCTTTATCCACCACTTTCGCTCCGTCCCAGTCTATCACACAGTTGTGTCTGTCTGCATGGTCGGTTATGGCTGATTTGTGTTGGACGTTTGTTGATGGTGGTTGAAAAAAAATGGAATTGTTTTTGGAATAATATACTGCCAACTTGATGAAAATTGTCACGAATACCTAAATTTGTTTGTAAAAATACATTGTGTCTTTGCGAGAAGCTATGTAAGTGATTGTTCCCTTCTGTGGCCAGGCGTACGTGCCACAGTAAGCAGGGCTTTATGCAGGACCAAATTTTTGCCAGTCACACATGTTTTGGTGGACACATGGATGTTAACTGTTAAGCCAATTTACAAACTTTAAAATGTGTCTGATGACCTGAAATGGACTACAAACACCTTTTCTTGCACCTTCATTTTTTTACCTGTCATCCACCCATATTTCTACCCATCCACAACTGTTTTTACCCATCCAAATGACAGGTGGATGGATCTCTGCATAAAGCTATGACAGGAAGCATTAAGCCACTTGTAAGGATATGGAAGAACTCGTGGATTCACGGAGCCTGGAGCTCCGTCTCTAAACTACCAAATGCCAAAGTAATTAGCCAAATGATTCTGTGTTATTATGAATGAAGAAGCAGAACAGTAGACTAATGATAAAAATAATATAATAATACACTTTATTTATACACTAAAATCCAAAGTACAAGCTCTGTTCAGTAGTGTTCATATTGTAAAAAGTAAATATAATATAAGTTAAAAAAAGAAAAAAGTTTCAATACGTATATCTAAATCGAAAACTAATTAATGAATAATTTTTATTATTTGCTGAACTAGTTGTAAATTGGGTTCCCTTATTTTTAAATGTGTAGTAAGTCTGAATAGTTTAGTAACAACTAATAATATTAATGTAATTGTAAAGCATTGTTTGTATCTTCAAGGCATGGTATATGACCATGTACTATATTGACATCTGTAGGCGACAAACTTGTAAATAAATAATATCATAAACAACTATAAAAGTATATTATTATAATGAAATATCATACACTTTATTGATATCAACTGCATTCTGATCACTTGGCTGGCTGAGTGGATTGGAAGGAGATAACTTCATCTTAACTAGAAACCATTCATAACTATTCCTGTATTCATATAATTTGGTTGTATTTCTGGTCATCTCATATGGTTAACCAGAGAAATTATGACTGGTGTCTACTGGTTAAATATATATTATCACCTGTAAGTGACAATAGACAAAAATAGGAAAGTAATATTCTAGATAACTATAGAGTGAGAAATATGAATAACCATAGAAAATGATAATTAGGTGATCACAGTGAAGAGGCTAGTTGGTGACTATGATTCACTAAAACACATTTCATTCATAAATGTGAATTCACTGTATAGTTCGAAGGACTTCGTGGCCACTTAGGCCATTTTCAGACCTTAACCCTAGAGTAGAAGTGACCAAGAAAAATCCTCTGTAGCATACTGTCCCTATAAAAATCTTAACTTCGCTAATATTGGTCATAAAAATATAAATGATGCATCATTTTAATGCTAAAAGAACGCTTTATTATAAGAAAATTATAATATCTGTAGAACATATTAAAATCATGGGGATATTTATATTTGATATTGAACTAAACAATCAAAAACAAACAAACATTTCATCCTGCTGCCAGATAATGATGGTGTGGATGAATATACTTCGCCTTTTAGATAATTGTAGATTCATGTATTAGCTGCGAAATAAAACAAAAATGAAACAACCGTTGAGAACTATTATTGCACGTGCATTTGGGCCGATTTTCATCCCTGGTCACTTGTAGGGTTAAGCCAAGCCTTCCAGCACCAAACTGATCCACCACAAGGCCACAACTACCAGTGTTTATTGCCAAGTAACGAGATGAGATGACAATACTGGATAAACAGACACCGATGCGGAATAATTTGAGCCAAGATGAATAAACTGGCTCTGACACGGAAGTGATGTTTTTTACACCAACAGTGCCGTCATTGACCCGGGCCGGGCCGGGCCAGGCCGGGCTGTGCTAACAGGGCATTGAACCTAACTACTACTGTGTAGGTGGAAGTCACCAATGCCACATTACCTCGGCTAGGTCGGATCATCTTCCCACTGGCCTAGGCGGAAAACAACAGACAGGAAGCTGATGGTGCATTTGCGGGGGTGATTATTGAATCCACGTTAAACGTTTGAAGTTGTCAGTTCGTGTCAGTGTCGGGTTCTGTGGGGTTGTTATTGGGTTTGATAGTATAGTATTGTGACCTGTGTAACGTGGTCCTTGTCATACACCAATAAGTACTCTGTGTGTTGTGTTTAATTACCCTAAGAGTCACTGGAGTCGATGTGTATGTCTCTTTGAAGTCAAAAAGTAAAGTAAAGGTACGTTTTTATATAGCGTAGTATCCAGTCCTTAGGACTGCTCAAAGTGATTTATACTGTACTTCCCCGGCAGACCTGTTCACTCAGACACCATCTCAACTTGTCTGGGAAGCAACCAGCCATATGCTACAATTAATCCGCGAAGGCTGCTTGTACACATATCCACCTCTAGCCAGGTACTCATTTGTACAGTTGAGTGAACTGGAGCAATGCAGAGTGAAAAAACTCGCCCAAGGTTTTAACACTGCAGCGCAAGATTTGAACCCGGGCTCTCATAATTTAGAGTCCGAAGCTCTACCCCTGAGCCATTGCTCTCTACAAGTGTG
>OZ024864.1:47160132-47222632 GCA_964017155.1 Oasisia sp. SBJ-2009 | reverse complement strand
TCTGAAATGTCAGATACACAATACTAGATTTGTTGTTGATGCCAAGATAATGGTATAAAAAGACTTAAGTGGGTATATGTCATAAATGATGGTTTTGTGGATGCTTTAAACCGGTAGAAGTGGCGATTGTGGCTGTTGATAGGGTAAGCACATAGTGTACATGCAGAGTAAATGAAGATGATTATTGAGGTGAAGCTATTTTGACAAAGGTCAAAAGCATAAGGTATGACACTTGTATGTCATCAAACAGTTGTTACTCCATCGATTGTGTGCCCAGATATTGTTGGCGAAGTCGTTTTTCTGTATGTAAAACCCAATTATCTAACAATGAAGGATGTTGTTACGTATGGCTGGGAGCCCCACACTACTACGTCAACAGCACAATGAATGTACCCTAGAGCTACAGTGACTTTTTGGGGACAGTGGTTGTTATAATACTATTAATAGATGCAAACATTTCATCTAACCCCTGGTAGAACAAATTGCGTGTCTGTGTGTGTGTGTGTGTGTGTGCGTGCGTGCGTGCGTGCGTACGTGCGTGCGAGCAAGCGAGGGAGCGCCTGCTGTGTGCGTACGTGCTGTGTGTGCGTGCATGTGTGTGCACATGAGTATCATTGTATCATACTTATATTCCATGTTACAGGATATGTACTAAGATATGTCTCACCAATCTCAAGAACTTTAAAATGTGTATGTCACATTGTGACAAGATTACATTCCCTATCATTTATATATTCCAATGGAGGCACATACATAAAAAAGGCAAGTTCTTATATAGCGCAGTATCCAGTCCTCAGGACTGCTCAAAGCGCTTTACACTATACTTCCCTGACAGACCTGTTCACTCAGACACCATCTCGGCTTCTCTGGGAAGCATCCAGCCATATGCTACAATTAATGCATGAAGGCTGATCGTACACATATACACCACTGTCTATAGTCGTGTACTCATTTATTCAGCTGAGTGAACTGGAGCAATGTAGAGTGAAAAACCTTGCACAAGGTTTTAACACCGCAGCCAGGATTCGAACCCGGGTTCTCGTAGTCGAGAGTCCGAAGCTCTACCCCTGAGCCACTGCGCTCTACGTTCGCTCTATAACAAGATATGTCTCACCAATCTTAAGAACTTTAAAACGTGCCTGTCACAAGATTACATTCCTATCACTGATATATTCCAGTGGAGGCATATACATAACAGGAGAAGCAATATAAGTATTTGGCTGTTTGCATCTAAAAATGTTGTGCAGGTGGCAAATTTGATGCCATTTCAATTTCTGTTTCTCTTTGCAGTAACTGCGGGAACCAGCAACAAAGACGTGTACAGTGGGATTACAAGGTTACAACAGTTGCAGGTATGTGCCTTAGGTAGAACTACCAGTGTCACATATTGAAAAGAAGATCACTGTATATTTACATACCAACTTTAGGAGTCTTCTGACTGTATCTACACCTCGACTGTTGTTAATTTCATCCATCATTCATTTGTTTGCTTGCAATTGCATGAACCATTAAGCTATGCCCTGCCAATTGGTGATACATTTAACTAGTTATTGACTTACATTTATATGTTTGCTTTTTTAAGTAAAGAGAAGTAATAGTAGTAGACCATATCAGTTGGTCAATGGTCACTGGTTTCTCTTTTGACCATAGCACCTAAATGCTAAATGGTCAGCAGATACGTGTTTAGGGTAAAACAAATTAATTTGTTTTTATTTTTACATGTTATTGTTTTCTTTCTTTGTGGTTAGAACTGGTAAAAAAACATGATTTGTTTTTATTGTAATGAAATTTTAATTATCATCTCATTTTGTTCTTGTTTCATGGAATGAGGAATATTTAAACATTATATCTAGAAAGAAAGTGTGGGACTTATATCTTAAAGTAATTTTTTAAAATAATACCTGATGTAATGTGTCTTAAAGTAAAACCAAATATGCGTTATGAAGATTTCAGTTTTCAAGAATATTATATACTGACCATTTCAGTTTTGATTTTGCCAGGCGATATTTTATTTAACATTGTGGCATTTTTGACACATCTTGTAAATCCGACACCATGAATAAAGAAACAAGGTTGTCATAGGCCGAAAACAAGTGCGTTCTTGCACCATGTGATTGTGAGCGGGATTTTCGAGTCACAAGGGCATGTTACTTCGCTGGCCTTGAGATGTAAGCTGAGCTGGCCAGTAGAGAGAGAGAAGGAGTAACAAAGTAAAGGCAAGTCCTTATATAGCGCAGTATCCAGTCCTCAGGACCGTTCAAAGCACTTTACTTCCCTGACAGACCTGTTCACTCAAACACCATCTCGGCTTCTCTGGGAAGCATCCAGCCACATGCTACAATTAATGCGAGAAGGCTGCTCGTACACATATCCACCACTGCCTATAGCCAGATAGTCATTTATACAGCAGCTGAGTGAACTGGAGCAATGTAGAGTGAAAAAACTTGCCCAAGGTATTAACACCGCAGCCAGGATTCGAACCCGGGTTCTCGTAGTCGAGAGTCGGAAGCTCTACCCCTGAGTCATTGTGCTCTACAAAAGGACTCGTGTGTTAGCGTGTGTGTGACTGTGTGTGTTAGCGTGTGTGTGACTGTGTGTTAGCGTGCGTGTGACTGTGTGTGTTAGCGTGTGTGTGACTGTGTTAGCGTGTGTGTGACTGTGTGTGTTAGCGTGTGTGTGACTGTGTGTGTTAGCGTGTGTGTGACTGTGTGTGTTAGCGTGTGTGTGACTGTGTGTTAGCGTGTGTGACTGTGTGTGTTAGCGTGTGTGTGACTGTGTGTGTGACTGTGTGTGTTAGCGTGTGTGTTAGCGTGTGTGTGACTGTGTGTGTTAGCGTGTATGTGACTGTGTGTGTTAGCGTGTGTGGCCTTGTGTAGACAGGTCATCAGATAAACACCTGTCCCTGCTGTCAGTCTGTTGTGTTGTGTCCGTGCGGGGGAGGAGATCAATGTATTGACTCGAGGCGATACTAAAATTAAATGTTTTATTCACACATACCGCAAACCCAGCAGACGGGGACAGGGGGCCGTGATATGGGGGACAGGGGTCTGTGACAAGGAGGGCAGGGGGCCGTGACATGGGGGGACAGGGGGCTGTGACATGGGGGGCAGGGGGCTGTGACATGGGGGGACCGGGGGTTGTGACAAGGGGGCAGGGGGCTGTGACATGGGGGGACCGGGGGTTGTGACATGGGGGACTGGGACAGGGGCAGGGGTGAGAGAAAGACAATTCTGAAAACCAGTGACAGTAATGGTCAGCTAACTGACCAGTGGTCATTAATGGAAGAAGATTAATGAAAGAAAGGGATGGGGGGTGGGGGTAAAAAAGGTAAAGGAAAGTTCTTATACAACGCAGTATCCAGTCCTCAGGACCATTCAAAGCGCTTTACACTTTACTTCCCTGACAGACTTGTTCACTCAGACACCTTGTCGGCTTCTCTGGGAAGCATCCAGCCATATGCTGCAATTAATGCGCCACTGTCTATAGCCAGGTACTCATTTATACAGCTGAGTGAACTGAAGCAATGTAGAGTGAAAAAACTTGCCCAAGGTTTTATCACCGCAGGTAGCTGATTGATTTTTTTTTGAACCCGGGTTCTCGTAGTCGACAGTCCGAAGCTCTACCCCTGAGCCATTGTGCATGGATGCCACAACCACATCCTGGGCATATTTCTTATTCTATCTCGGAGCATTTCATGTGTTCCTTATGTTACATTCTTCACACGTGTCACTCCCTTGTTGTGTCAGGAGTAGTCATCAGTCTAAAGCATTTGATCACTTATAGGCACTGACTGCACAACACTGTCATAGCTTTCTTCCTAATCAAACATGTAAAACGTCTTCGAGCAATTTAGGCCCGAAACGGGCACTATATAAATTTCTATATTATTATTTCTTGTCGGTTGATATACGCTGGTGACAGGTTTGACTATTTTGAAATTAACAGTTTCATGGTCTGGCTTGCCAACTGATCATGAGTTCATGACAGTCACGTAGGAGTGAGAGGTCAAGGTCACTGCAAGGTCACACACTGGCAGTGATAATATACACACAGCAGGTGAAATTCTCGCAACTTGCGGTGTGTCGTGCTGCTGACTTTCTTGCTGTGAAGTATTGAATTTGGCTGGTTCGCTCACTTCCTGTACTGGATTCCACGGTTTTGACTCGAGTCAGATTTATAAAGCCACCAAGGCACATGATGTTTGATCAAACATTTGCGCTCGACCAACTACTTGTATACGTAGAACTGTCAGTTATTTAAATAGGACACGTGGGATTTTGGTAAAACTACCGGTGTATGATCCATCTGGTGGGTAATTAATATTGTATTAGTTATCCTGTTTCAAAGAATCAACGCGGCGTTGTGATGTCTCAGACAGATGGCAGCACTTGTGTTCTGTTTACCTGCTCATAGCTCTTCCCAGAAAGTGTCATTATTGTATATAGATGGAATTTCCCGGTGTGAAGACAATGGGACGATTCAGTTGTCACTTCCTAGAAATTCCTAGAAACTGGCATTGGCGAGAATAGATGTGGTGTGTGTGGATGGTCAAGGTCACTGGTTATGTCAGCTGACCAGTGCAGTGCGGTAAAGTCAGTGGTGTTGATGACATCGTCATTAAGTCATTGTGAGCAGTGAAGCCTGTGGATGTGGTGAGTCTGATGCTGTCATTTGTGGCAATTGACAGCATCTAATGTTGCTACTGTTGTGATTCGTTTTTTTTTTTCATAGCCGGTCATTGGTTTAGCGAGACCGACCACTGATTGATTTTTTAATCAGTTTATGGGCAGTTAAACCTTTGACAGCCAGGGGGCGACACTAGCATGTCCCGTCATTGGCCGGAGACGTAACCACACAATGTAGTTGATGAAAATGTGTGCACATGGTCAGAATAATCACCTGGGGATAGTGGTCAAATAACTGAGGTACGTTTGCAGGCCTTGTCACCTCACGGCTTACTATGTCGCACAAACAGAAAATTTTTTTTTAATAAAATATCACTGCTCTGTCAGCGTCTGTGGGTGCGTCTGGAATATGTGGCACACTGTGAACGGAAGCAACTTCACGCAATAAAACTGGTTCAAACATATATCAGGGTCCGTACAGGGACTTGAAAGTCTTGAAAAGCCTTGAATTTGATTGGACCAAATTCAAGGCCTTGAAACCCTTGAATTTTACAAAGTAGTCTTAATGAGTCTTGAATTTAATTGTGGTCAATAAAATACTGTTTTCACTCAATTGTTGTGACGAATAACAGCCAGAAAAGGAAAAGCCTATGCACAAAAATAACTCATGCACATTGGGCAATCGGCATTTCATTGAGGTCGGCGCCATTGTTTTCTTAGTCTAGTAAAAATGTTGTGAACTTATTTTACCTCCATTTTTAGTGTTAACTTATTTTACTGAGCTTAAAAGTACTTATATCATTCGAAACAGTCTTGAATTTATTATTCAAATAGCCTTGAAAAGTCTTGAATAGCCTTGAATGTCAAATGTTCAGATGTGAATAGACTCTGATATATGTAAGTAATGCATTTTATGATGTGACATAAGCTAGACCCTGAAGTGAATGTTTACCTTTGGGTTTTGGCGCTCTCCCTTTCCTTACCACCCTCACCACCCACCCCAATCTACCCCAATCCTGGTTGATACTGCGAAACAAGGTCAAGGTCATTTATGGTATGGTATGAGTCATTGTGTAAGTGACAGATTTGACGCCATTTATTGTATATAGAATAAGTGACTAAGATGTGGTCGTTAATAGTGTCCAAAGTCTCAATCAAAGACAGTGTGTGAGGTCATTTATGATGTGATCCAGTGACATCAACAGATCTGAGGTCATTTATTGTATGACTGCCACCTGTGATAAGTGACAAGAGTGAAGTCATAAAGTGACAGTAAGTAACAAATCTGAGGTCATTTTATGACTCTACCACCTGTTGTAAGTGACAAGAGTGAAGTTGTATATGTACATACATGTAACATGATGCAGTGGCATTGACTAATTGTCAGGGGTGAGGTCGTTTATAGTGTGACTGACACAGGTCGACTCACTAGACTGCTGAACAGGGTGTTTAGAATACACACTGAAATTGAGTAAGTGACACAACTTATGTTATGATTATGTGACACTGGGTGATAAGGCTGATGACTTTTGTGCTTGTGGTTGAGTTATAGCGAGTGACATTTATAGCATAATTTAACACTAAGTGACAAGTTGAGTTATTAATACATCAGATAATTGGCCCACAACTAGTGCTGGTTCGATACCAAAAATATCGAAGTATCGCGATACTTGCGAAAGTTCGATACCGATATTTAGTGGTATCGCGATACTTCGGTATTTTTGGTATCGAACGTCCACTATTCGATACCTTCGATACCTTCGATACCTTCGATACCTTCGATACCTTCGATACCTTCGATACCTTCGATACCTTCGATACCTTCGATACCTTCGATACCTTCGATACCTTCGATACCTTCTATACCTTCGATACCTTCGATACCTTCGATACCTTCGATACCTTCGATACCTTCGATACCTTCGATACCTTCGATACCTTCGATACCTTCGATACCTTCGATACCTTCGATACCTTCGATACCTTCGATACCTTCGATACCTTCGATACCTTCGATACTCGACATCGAGTCCATTCGACGAAGTCGATGCGAAGGCGCAACATCGTTGTTGATGACGACGTTGTTTACGGGAGCTATCACTACAGCGCTTCGCAGCCTAAATTGACTTAGGCGTGGTTGTTTAAAAAATAATATAACATAAAATGTGAATTGTTTTCTAAAACTTTATTGTAGAATTAGTCTCTATAATAACTGTTTTCTGTGTGCTATCTTAGCGTAGATCAGACTTCGCTTAGCCTCGTTACCCAAACCAAGGTTCGTATGTGACGCTCTCGTTTCGTGGCAGTACCATGCCATCTTTCTCCCTACTTTATTTACGGTTACGCGTACAAAAAGACACATCCTATAGTTTTGTATAGAGTGTTTATTGCACGCACTAGTATTTATGAAACTAGTTTAATAATAATATAAATATTTATTCGAGCGCGATGCGGAGGTTATGTTTATCCAGGTTCCGTTTGGTGGCGCCACCATTTGCCGTACACGATGCCCACAACCATGGCGAACGACAACAAGTCGCAACGTTCATCGCTAATAATTTGGCAGTTTTCCAACAAAGAGTCTGCTGTGCTAGAGGTGTCTCAAAGATAGCGGGGGAAATACATCGAATTTGACGAAACATGTCACCATTCAAGAAGCTATCAAAACGTGATGATCAACTTTCATCGTATGGCGTCGTCGACGTCGTCGACAACGTCGCATTGCCATTGACTCGAGAACGTATTCTATCGAAATATTCGACAGTGAGCGAGCAATGGACATCTAGTTACAGTCGAAGCGAATCGCCATCGGTTGCCGAATCTACTAAGTAACTGCGGCACACATCGCCAAGAAGTGACACACACGACGTGACTGATTAACGATGACGATGTGCTTACTGCATCTAGCATCAGGGTACCTAATAACCTATGGCTATGATCCACCGTTTTTGCGCAGTTTTCCGCGTTTTATTCGCCTTTGATGTAAAGTTACGCAATTTAAATTATTCTCTATTCAAAGCATATTAATTGACGATTTCTACAAACACAAAAAAATAGTATGATACAATTTGGTGACAACATACCGGCAGTGATTACCTTCTCACCCAATAGGTCACAGGGGGTCCCTAATGATCGACCATTCGCGTTCAGCACATAAACTTGAGTAAAGATGTGTCATACAACATGGATGCGCCCATGGGCATGACATCAGTTTGCGTGTTTGTTTACACATATACAATTACATTAGTACAGTAACAGTCAACACCAAATTTATTGCATTTATGAAACGGTCGATCATTAGGGACCCTGTCGATGAAAGGTACCAACACGCTACTGTCACTCTCACTGTGACACTACCAGGCACTGGCACTGGCCAAACAGATTCACCACTGGCAGAGCCAAAGGGAGAGGAAGAAACTGACCGGTTCTTGAAAACAGTTGCAAAAACATGATGGGGCTTGTTATGTGTACTTGATAACGTGGTAATTTAAGTTTTATATAAAAAAAATTGGTGTGAACTGGGCAGTGCAATTGTAATTTGTATTAATATTTTTTTCTAAATAACAATATTATTAATTAGTGTTATTTTATTTTAATCGTCTATACAGTTTTGATGTTAAATCACAATTATCTTTACGATACAATTAATTATAAAACAGTTATAACAGTGAGTGTGCAGCTGTGCTGGCAGTGGCACTATTATAAGTGATAGGTGTATTTATATTTAATATAATAATAACATATTATTTGTATGTTATGTTTCAGCTGTATTTGTTGATGGTCACTTTAGGAGACACACTTAATTGAAATTAAGCTGCTATATTATAGTGTATTTACAAATAGCTGGGGTGAAGTAATGTTATTAATTAAAAATAATTCAGTGCAATTGATTAATTTATTTGTCACTAGGTGTTTTATTGCAATTGTCTTTATTGTTTTAATTTTATATTACAGTTACCTTTTAGTTTTACAACAGTAATCAATTATATTGAAAATGTTGTTTGTTTACTTAAATAAAATGAAAATTGCATTTTAATCATTGTTTGCATGACTATAAAATTATCACATATTTCCCTACTTGTAAGTGAAAAATTGTGTGTGTTTCTGTGGCATTAGTCTAAGTGGATAGTAGTGTGTTTCTTTGGAGATCTCTACTGTACTGAATTATACTTAGAAGGTAAATTTTGAGTATTGAATAAAAATCTGGTATCGATTGATATCGAAGAATTCTGGTATCGAACCAGCACTACTTCTGTTGCATACTGTTTCTACTGGGAACTGTGTTCTATGTGAATATTAGACTTGCAACGTAAGTATCGAGTATCGAGTATCGAACAAAATTCAGGTATTGATCGGTATTGAACAAAACCTGGTATCGAACCAGCACTATCCACAAGTGTCACTTTCAACATGATCCATAGAACCAACAGGTTCACAAGTGTCACTTTCAACATGATCCATAGGACCAACAGGTTCACCAGTGTCACTTTCAACATGATCCATAGGACCAACAGGTTCACAAGTGTCACTTTCAACATGATCCGTAGAACCAACAGGTTCACAAGTGTCACTTTCAACATGATCCATAGAACCAACAGGTTCACAAGTGTCACTTTCAACATGATCCATAGGACCAACAGGTTCACCAGTGTCACTTTCAACATGATCCATAGAACCAACAGGTTCACAAGTGTCACTTTCAACATGATCCATAGAACCAACAGGTTCACAAGTGTCACTTTCAACATGATCCGTAGAACCAACAGGTTCACAAGTGTCACTTTCAACATGATCCATAGAACCAACAGGTTCACAAGTGTCACTTTCAACATGATCCGTAGAACCAACAGGTTCACAAGTGTCACTTTCAACATGATCCGTAGAACCAACAGGTTCACAAGTGTCACTTTCAACATGATCCGTAGAACCAACAGGTTCACAAGTGTCACTTTCAACATGATCCATAGAAGCAACAGGTTCACAAGTGTCACTTTCAACATGATCCATAGGACCAACAGGTTCACCAGTGTCACTTTCAACATGATCCATAGGACCAACAGGTTCACAAGTGTCACTTTCAACATGATCCATAGGACCAACAGGTTCACCAGTGTCACTTTCAACATGATCCATAGGACCAACAGGTTCACCAGTGTCACTTTCAACATGATCCATAGAACCAATAGGTTCACAAGTGTCACTTTCAACATGATCCATAGGACCAACAGGTTCACCAGTGTCACTTTCAACATGATCCATAGGACCAACAGGTTCACCAGTGTCACTTTCAACATGATCCATAGGACCAACAGGTTCACCAGTGTCACTTTCAACATGATCCATAGGACCAACAGGTTCACCAGTGTCACTTTCAACATGATCCATAGGACCAACAGGTTCACCAGTGTCACTTTCAACATGATCCATAGGACCAACAGGTTCACAAGTGTCACTTTCAACATGATCCATAGGACCAACAGGTTCACAAGTGTCACTTTCAACATGATCCATAGGACCAACAGGTTCACAAGTGTCACTTTCAACATGATCCATAGGACCAACAGGTTCACAAGTGTCACTTTCAACATGATCCATAGGACCAACAGGTTCACAAGTGTCACTTTCAACATGATCCATAGGACCAACAGGTTCACAAGTGTCAGTTTCAACATGATCCATAGAAGCAACATGTTCACAAGTGTCACTTTCAACAAGATCCATAGATCCAACAGGTTCACAAGTGTCACTTTCAACATGATCCGATGAACGAACAGGTTCATAAACTTGTATCACTTTCAACATGATCCATAGAGCCAACAGGTTCACAAGTGTCACTTTCAACACGATCCAAAGAACCAACAATTTGATTTTGTATTAAAACCTGAAATTCTCAGAACATGGAATACAATTTTGCAGATTGTTTAATATTTTAATATATCCATTTGTTATTTTAATTAACGAATAGGGTAAAACTTGATTTCTTCTTAAAGCGAAACGTGACTGTTGTGTGCTTGTGAGTTGTTTAGGCTGATTAGTGGCACAGAATGCTTTGCCGTATGACATTGTCGCGCTTACATTTTTCAGGTTGTTATAAACATTCTGATTGACGTTTCTGCGCATGCGCGATAAATGTAAAATCATCAATGTGCAGCAAACCGACAAAGCACTTTTGGTATAAATGCCACGGGCTGTTCGTTTAAAACTGATGATTACTGTGAAGAGTTGCTTAAAATGTCATTCAATACATTAAAATATTACATTTGTTTACAGTCACATGATTTGTGCTTGCTATCAAAACATGCCTCAAAACCTGTTTGCCTCGTGTTAACTTGTGACATATAACTTTGCTGAGTGGTAATATACACCCTAACAAACAGCCCGTGGTATTTATACCATAAATGCTTTGTTGTTTCACATTGGTGATTTTGCATTTTTTTGCGCATGCGCCATGCGCAGAAACGTCAATCGGAACATTTATAATGCCAAAAAACGTAAGCGCGACAACGTGAAACAGTCCAGGAATGAGGACTGGCAGGAGCCAACCTATGTTTTTATAACTTCTGGCAGCAAATTCACCCTGACAAAACTCAAAGCAGACTGTAATTTATCCCGGTTGTTGAACCAAACTGTGAAGTGGTCCAGTTGTATTCTACAGGGCACTTCTCAGGACTCACCATTTGATTATCCGTCCCTGGAAACTGTTTCACTAAGACAGCGAGATAAAACTGAACCAAATTAAACAGAAACGGGAGCATTTTCTAAATGTAACTGATCATTTTATTTAAGCACGTTGTGTATATTATATCTAAATCGGTTTTTTTTCAAGGAATGTCTTACTACAGTATAAAATGTAATTTGTTTCCTAATAAAAACTCTCTTAATTTATTTGCAACTGTAGTTAACATTATCTATGTTTAGAAAGTTTCTAAAGACGTATCTGTTTATTAGATATTTTAATTAATTCAAATTGTGAAATGACGGATGCTGCTTTAGAATTTCTTTTTAGTGTTATACACGTTTTAGTCAGTGTTTATGTTTTAGATTAATGTATAGATAATTTACATACACAGATTTAGTAAATGTTTTAATTTTATATTAATTTATATAATTTACAGAGGTTTAGTACTATACATCTTTAAAAGTATGTTTAATTTATTTTTTATGTATTGATATAAATTTATTGATATAATTTACACACAAAGATTTACTAATGTACATCTTAAAACCAAAATTTGTTTTGATTTATATTTATTAATACATTTATTATATGTCTTGTATAGCGCATCGGTCCGCCATGCGGGACTTAGCGCTATGGAAAAAACAGTATTATTGGTTGAGTCTTCGCTGTATGAGATCACTGTAAAAGAGTGAAATAACATTTTTATTTTCTGACATAAATACCTGTGCCAACATAAGTACGTTTTGGCAGTTTCAGACATCCATAAGCATTGCTATCAGTGGTGCTGTTGTCCTACGTATAGAACAATTTACATAAAATACCCATCATGTATGTATTAGATATGTCCAAATAAGGGTGGGTTATAAATAGACGAAAGAAGCAGCTCAGAAAATACTCTCCAATCGTTGATCAGCTGATTGCAACTCTGGGTCATAATCTCTTGAAATTTAGGCCAAAACCTTTCCTTTTTTTGATACAGAATTTCGCAGCACAGGAAAACGTGGACACTGTATGGTTGCTTAATTTACTATCGTATCATTTACTGTGTATTGTGTGCAGATTATAATAGTTATTTCTGAGATTTATGTACTGCCGATATGGACTAGTCAGATACTAGATTTTCGCAAATACAGTAGTCCCCCTCTTCAGCGGACACTACTGGTTCCAAGCAAAAGTGTCCCTACATTGGGGGTGTCCCCTCATCAGGGGGACATACATTCTGGAATGGGCGGTGCGGCCGTGGGGGGGCTTCATTTATGGGTATGAAAACTGCACTGTGCGAATGTACAGTGTATGTGTAACAAAGAAGACATGGTCATGGATCAATAAATATAATGTTAAGTAATTTAATTGTGTTCTAGGTATAAGTATAACAGTAGCATATTTGTTCTGATATGTATCAGATGTTGCAAATAATCCCTTGCATGAAAAGCAGCAGCATCTGCGTGCTATTTTGTTAGAAAACAAAGTTAATCTTTACATGCAAAACTTGATCACTGCATTTATTATTTGTGAGCCAGGTTGAGCCATGGTGACATAGGCCTGACAGGAAGCGAATTTAAATAAGCATGCCATCGATCGTCTGTTAAGATAAAACAAATCATTTACATGTCTAATGTACTAAAATATTAATGCTTATCAAGAGTACATACATTTATAAACATGCACATGTAGTGTAGATGTATGGATGGCCATTATTTGTATAGATGTGAAAGGATTGCACTTCGTACTACAAAACAACTGGAACGTATGCGATGAGCGATAATAGGGTATCGGAGCTGTTCGCGATGCTGCTAGAAAGTTTATAAACAATTTCAACGACAGGCAAGGGGTAGGCATTGCACCTAAACATCTATTAGACTGTTTTCAATCTTCAGTCAAGAAGTGATTTAAATAACTCTGATTCAAGTCATTGTTCAGTTTGTTGTCTGGGCAGCCAGTGTCTGTCTGTGAACTGGAGCTCAGTCTCGAACTCAATTGCAATTACTAATTAGTTGACTGGCATTGCCATTGTGAGGGGACACAGAAAACAGGCTAGACAACACACAGCCAGAAATCAAACTAATTATCCACACCCAGTTGGGTAAATTAGGTAGAATTTCTTTGTTTGAGTTTAGCCTTTGTTTTGTCACACAGCACGGGTCACGACGTCCTGTCCGCCGCCATCTTGTTATCAAAATATTTCGTTATTTTTGCCGTGTTTTCGCTTACTGTCCGCTTTAGGATGGACATATAACCAACATATGCTGTCCGCTGTCCGCGTCCACGGGGTGTCCACTCATCAGGGGGACATTAACATGGCAAAACAGTCCGTACATTGACAAACTGTCCTGACATACGGGGTGGTGTCCACTCATCAGGGGGGCCGCTGAAGAGGGGGACTACTGTACACAGACATGAATGAGATTAGCCAATGTAGAAGTATTGCAGATTACGACGGTGCTGTTTATCTCAAGAAGTAGATGAACGGTAAATAACGCATCGTGTAAATATTGGTGCTGCCTGATTTGTTCTTTTTATTGACATTTTGTGTTGAAAATGCTCACGTAAAAACACTTTGTGGGTTTTGTTCTGACCTGGCGATCGAGTAGCTCTGAATGAGTCAGTTCATTTGACCTGGTGACCTTGAAAGAAAATCCCAAGGTGCATTGGAGCTTACGGAAGGAACCCAATAGGTCTGTTCCCTGTACCCTTTAATTTGGTTCTGATCCACACCTGATGGGAGGGGGGAGACGGTTGTGAAAAGTAGGGTACACGTCCCTTGGGGCGCCGGAATTGGGAACATGGACTACATTCCAAACCCCGACGTGACCTCCTCTACACAGGAAACTCGAAGCAGGGAGTTTTTTCCCCGTTACACAGCTGTAGTAACCCGCGGCGATACCAGACCATGTGAATTAAAATGGCGTTTTTGTTGCGCACGCCCGAACTTTGTCTGCGACGAGCTGAGAATTGATCTCAGATGTTGCCCCTGTCTGGGCGGCCGTGAGCATTGGGCGGAGGTAATCGCCGCTGTTGTTGGCGATTGTTTTTAATTGGACGACACCAGGCGTGGTTATGGGTTCTTGTTGTGTGTGACGTAGTCACTGTGGTTACATTGTGTCCAACTGTGCCGTCGTCGTGGTTTCTGACTTTTGACACTACTTCAGAATGTGCACTTGTGTGCTGTGTGCGATCTGGTTGGGCCACAAATGTGTGGTTTATTGCCGTTTGATGTCGAAATTGAAGAATGCGGTAGTTTTGTATCGCACGTGCTAAGCACGCATAGCTGCAGGTAGAACGTCTCAATAGAGGTCAGGTTGTTTTTACTCTAAACTCATTTACGGCGTGAAATATTTATGTAGGTAATACATTCACGACACAAATCTGTTTCAGTAAACCACAGTGTTTTAATATTTTATATCTCAGTTATCTGTGTGTAGTGATCACAGTCGTCAATCACTACGTGTAATGAGGTGTTTGGAAAGTTCTGTATTCAGACCCATTCATAGGGTCGAGGTACAGATGTAAACACCCGTGAAGTTATGTTCCGCTTCACGAGCAAGCCAGCCAAGATAGCTGTCTCGAAACAGCTACAGTAAACAGATAACGAATGGTTAAATACTCTTAACTGGTTCATTAAAAACAAAACATAACAATTTTATATAGACTATTTGAGCTAACTGCGCTGAGGGTAGTACACCTCACAGTTATACCATTTTGTGCCATACTGTCGATTTTATTTTTTAACTTTAATTTAATTTATATTTTATGTCTGTTGGATCATGTATTTTACTATTTTTTTACATCACGTAATATTGTATGGACCCCACTGAAAAGAAATCCAGTGTATATTTTAATGTGCGCTGTGTTTAGCTGGGCTATCCTGAATAAATGTATTTATTATTATTATTATTATACTTTGGTGATCAAGATGTTTAAACGAATGTTGCTTGTGCTGTGTCTGTAATGTGTTTTTATGATTAAAACGACTAAACTTTCCACTAGGATATATATATACACATATACACATATACACATATACACATATACACATATACACATATACACATATACACATATACACATATACACATATACACATATACACATATACACATATACACATATACACATATACACATATACCGGGGTATATATATATTATATAGTATTCAAATTTAGACACCAAAACTGATGGTTTACAATGCCCTTGACAGGTGGAATTGATCATATCTTTTTGGCGTGGGGCGGATGTGGGGGGACGCATGCGTGTATTCCAGTGGTGACCCGGCCGGATGTCTGTTCGTTTGACCGGTCACTGGCACTTTATTGACCGGTGTGACTTGTTGTCCCAAATGTCACGCATGACCGCCCGCACGCTCAGGGCATAAAGACGGCTGTCAGGCACGACTGGTCGGGGCTTCATTATGTTGACATTTGCGCACTCGCCTGTGTGCGCGTGTGCACGCGTGCGTGTAGGCGAGTAGACGTAGATAATGATCGCCGCGGCGCAAATGGCTGTGCCGATTTTTACAACCGAGCGGTTGTAAAAAATCGCTGATCGCAAGCCGGTTGCGAATCTAATTCCAATGTGTAGGCGAGTGGTTTTTCCCCGCGCTTTGTTGTCGCGTAATTGTGAAGTTTGACGGATCAAGGCCAGCATTAGGCGGAATTACCCCAGAATCGACAAGATAAGGCACATGTCAGTTCGCGCATGAATGCACACTCGCATGATTGGGTGTGGGAGCATATTATGTAAGAATGTTTTTATGCGTTTTCGTGGATTTGTGAGCGCTGGTGATAAATCTGCCACTTGTAGTGGTTTGCTGTGTTGGTCGTTCTACAGTCTTCCAGTGTTCTGTTTCATTACCGGTGGAGGTTTATTTATCAGATTTGCATTCGTAATGTGGCAGGCAGTGATTCTTATGGGAAATTGGTCGCGTCCTATTGTGCGTATATTTTGGGGTCTGCTGCCATTTGTGGGAGTCCACACTTTTTCAACAAGTCAAGTTATGACTTAAAGTAACTTATTAAAGCAATGTTCAAAATGGTACTGGTTTTCATTAGCGGTGGTTTGCTTGATTTTGTCATATTTAATCGCGCATCTTGTTTTTCTGTGTGACATCTAAAGACAACGTACTCCCTCCCGTCTTCCCTGTGTCTATTTCTCTCACCGATATTTTGACCAGTCTCATGCGAATGCCGGTGTCAGATAGAAAATTCACCCGCGTAGAAATGTAACCTGGGGGTCAAAATACTACAATAGAAAATTGACCCCCTATGGAAAAATGACACACCCCTTGTTTCTTCATGGATTTTTCTTTTTTGGATGTATTTGAGTATTAATGACATTGAAGGTAATGTTTTGTTTATATATTGATGCAACATTGCACTTTGATACATTAATAATATTATTGTTATGCCATAATACCTTTTCCAGGGAAAGATCTCCTTTTCAAACTGACACTGCTCAGTTGGCATATTTTGTTGACACTTGCACCAAAACCAGTATTTTATTTTGTGTCCAATTTCATGGGAAAAAATGTGCCTGGTCCACGTTCTGCTAACTGCCGTAGGCAAATGAAATGAGGTGGGGGGGGGTCATATTTCTATGGTATAGTATATTGACCCATGGCTCATAATAGTAAATGTTATAAAAATGTTTGCCGATTTATATGGTTATGTGGCCTGCAACCTCAGATGGGATGGAGGGAGGGAGGGAGGGAGGGACAGGGATGGATGGAGGGAGGGAGGGACAGGGATGGAGGGAGGGAGGGACAGGGATGGATGGAGGGAGGGAGGGACAGGGAGGGAGGGAGGGAGGGACAGGGATGGATGGAGGGAGGGAGGGACAGGGATGGAGGGAGGGAGGGACAGGGATGGAGGGAGGGAGGGAGGGAGGGAGGGAGGGAGGGAGGGAGGGACAGGGATGGAGGGAGGGAGGGAGGGAGGGAGGGAGGGAGGGAGGGAGGGAGGGAGGGAGGGACAGGGATGGACAGGGATGGACAGGGATGGAGGGAGGGAGGGAGGGAGGGAGGGAGGGAGGGAGGGAGGGAGGGAGGGAGGGAGGGACAGGGATGGAGGGAGGGAGGGAGGGAGGGAGGGAGGGACAGGGATGGAGGGAGGGAGGGAGGGAGGGAGGGAGGGAGGGAGGGAGGGAGGGAGGGAGGGAGGGAGGGAGGGAGGGAGGGACAGGGATGGAGGGAGGGAGGGAGGGATGGATGGAGGGAGGGAGGGAGGGAGGGAGGGAGGGAGGGAGGGAGGGAGGGAGGGAGGGACAGGGATGGAGGGAGGGAGGGACAGGGATGGAGGGAGGGAGGGAGGGACAGGGATGGAGGGAGGGAGGGAGGGACAGGGATGGAGGGAGGGAGGGAGGGAGGGACAGGGATGGAGGGAGGGAGGGAGGGAGGGAGGGACAGGGATGGAGGGATGGAGGGAGGGACAGGGATGGAGGGAGGGAGGGAGGGAGGGACAGGGATGGAGGGAGGGAGGGAGGGACAGGGATGGAGGGAGGGAGGGAGGGACAGGGATGGAGGGAGGGAGGGAGGGACAGGGATGGAGGGAGGGAGGGAGGGAGGGACAGGGATGGAGGGAGGGAGGGAGGGAGGGAGGGACAGGGATGGAGGGATGGAGGGAGGGACAGGGAGGGAGGGACAGGGATGGAGGGAGGGAGGGAGGGAGGGAGGGAGGGAGGGAGGTGAGAGGGAGGGAGGGACAGGGATGGAGGGAGGGAGGTGAGAGGGAGGGAGGGAGGGACAGGGATGGAGGGAGGGAGGGAGGGAGGGACAGGGATGGAGGGAGGGAGGGAGGGAGGGAGGGACAGGGATGGAGGGAGGGAGGGAGGGAGGGATGGAGGGAGGGAGGTGAGAGGGAGGGAGGGAGGGAGGGACAGGGATGGAGGGAGGAGTGTATTAAGACCCTGATTTCAGTTGGAATTACTAAACGTTTACATCAGTATCACCAAAGACCATTGCACTAACGTCATCAAGAGTTTTTAAATCCAATTTTGCTCCTTAAAAATAAATTTTGATCCTTCACTGTAATCCTGAATACACGAAAACTGTCAGCACTCACTATGACGTGTCAGCGGTGTCACCACTCACTATGACGTGTCAGCGGTGTCACCACTCACTATGACGTGTCAGCGGTGTCACCACTCACTATGATGTGTCAGCGGTGTCACCACTCACTATGACGTGTCAGCGACGTCACCACTCACTATGACGTGTCAGCGGTGTCACAACTTACTATGACGTGTCAGCGGTGTCACCACTCACTATGACGTGTCAGCGGTGTCACCACTCACTATGACGTGTCAGCTGTGTCACCACTCACTATGACGTGTCAGCGGTGTCACCACTCACTATGACGTGTCAGCGGTGTCACCACTCACTGTGACGTGTCAGCTGTGTCACCACTCACTATGACGTGTCAGTAGGATATCGTCACTGGTGTGTCATGGAAATAGTGTCCTTGGTAACATAAAAATGGATGTTTGCACTTAAATTTTTGGTGATTTAATCCATTAGCACTCAGCCGATTTTAACGTGAAGCCTGTGGCTCCCCAACTATTTGACCTATCTATATGTTTAAAACTATTGCTTGCGCCATTGTCTTTACTCTAGTGCCTTTATTATTAAATTCAACCAATTGCATATATTATGCATGTTGTAGATAATAAAAGTACCTACACAGTGGTGTCAACACTGTTGTTATATCTTTAAAATATGTTGACCATTTTGTGGTTGACAAAATTACATTCTTTAACTTTTTGTAAATAAAATACTTTGCAGGTGTAACTTTTTTATGCTTGGATTTCTACTGCTACAAGTTGGGTTTATTTAAAAGAACATTAAATTATCTACACACTGGTATATAACTTGTTATAAAATGTTACACATTGTAGCTGTATACGAGGCCAACTTCCTGGCTGGAGGCCATTTTGAAATGTTCAAAAACAAAAACTATTGTTGTTAAATTTCGAAAACGCGGTAAATATTTTTGAGAACGGAAGCATCCAAAAATAGTCACAATTTAACGTTATATGTCTAGATAGGTGTCGCATTGATTGCATTTCTTAATCGTTAGAAACAACCATGTAAACCGAATTCAAACGCTGTGCTGTATTTGCTGGCCAGCTATGGCCGACCTGAGGAGATTCTTGGTGACCGTCAATGCCCGACTTGAGTGTTAATCGGTTAACAATGGATTTTTTAAGGATGAATTTTCCTTAAGAGCCCTTTTTCTTAGCGAAATGGTCCCTTGATGCCATTGTGGTTTTCCTTTGTGACTGGTCGCTGCCACACATCTTGTGACCACATGGTCTACCTTAGTCCAGACATACACCGATGAGTACGGTAATTGGAAGCACGTATTCGTGACAAGGCTACTATACTGCGGAAACGTGTCATTATTATATCATTTTCTGTGCACCTGTCACATTTTTATGATGTTGAAGTGATACCAGTATTTCATTCGCTGTCTGCTGGAACGTAAGGCGTAAAACGGACCCCCTAGCGACACGCCGGCACATATACTCTAATTAGGTGTTTTATCGTATCATTGTCAGACTACAGCCGTGGGCTGAATAGAGCTTATTGGAGGATAATCGAGGTTCTGTCACTTCTGTGTCAATGCCAGGCTAGCACCATACGTCACTCACAGTATCAACTTAGGTAGCAATGTTTGCATATCAGTGTAAAATATTTAATATGTAATTATAATATTTTTCAAAATATATGTGTTACATTGATTGGTTGACTAGTGATTCTAATTATATATATATATATATATATACGTATATATATATATATATATTATATATATTATATATATATTTATATATATATTATATATATGTATTTATATATATAATATTTAAACTAAAAAGTATTAAAAGTTGCCCAACATAAATGCATATAATGCTCAAATGCATGCATGCACACCCACATACATATATACAAAAAAGACGTATGTATATTTTGTCAGTAAATTTCATTAACGACCAAAGCCTAGTAAATAATAATATCCAATATTACTGACGTTATTTATAATTGTTTTTGTTATATAATTGATTATTTAAGTGCAGTCTCCTGTCAAACGTATGTACATACACAGTTACACACACAGATACTAATTTTGGAATGCTTGTGCAATATAGTTTTTACTCGGAGCCTAACATCTGCTCAGAATGAACATTTCACTGATTAGAACTGACAACGAAAAATACATGTTTGCAACTGTTATCTTTGCCTTATCTATAGATAGGCAATAATTATACACATTTTTTTCTGAACCCTACAGATGTTTGCAGCTGGTTTTGTAGTCAAGACACTTACATTTACGTTACCGTGGATACTCTGGTTCTAATGATTTGTATTGTTCATCTGTGGTACAAACTTAACAAATAATAATTGATTTGGTTGCAGAGTTTCATTGCATTTCTATAATTTGGTATTGAATTTTTAATGAACATTTGAAATTGACAATTGCTGTAATTGAATCCAAACATGGCAGTAATAATGCATGCATGATTTCATCAAAATTATAATTAAAGATGACCATTCACTAGTATTGTTCTCTTCAGCATGTGACATGCGTAACACGTTGTAATTGATCTTGTAAAAATGTACCTTTGTAAAGTATTTTTTCTGTGCACTTTTTAATGATGTATTTTTGGTAGTTTCAAAATATATTCGAATGTGCGAGAAATTTGTGGAAATTTTTTGTGTGCATTTAAAAATGTTATACAATATCACAGATGCACTTTTGCAAGAATCCAAGGTAATAATTGAATAGTTGCCATAGAAACCAATGCACACTAATATAAAATGTGTCTATTGTACAGTTCCATGTGGTAGCTTTCTCTCCAAAAATAGGTTTTTCCTATCAAAATCCGCTCCAGGAATGTTTGTCCAACTGTGGTCTGGAATCAGCTGGCAAATGGGTCTGGGGGGGGGGGGTCCAGGGATCTTACCTTGAGGACAAGGTGGGAACTGTGTATGAGTATTCTAGGTCAAATAAATGCAGATGTCCCCAGCTGCCAAAATCTGCATTGGTCATTCTGAAAGTGTTCTTTCTATTGCATGTTTTTGACTTGAAATTTGATATAAATGTACAAAATTCACAGTTGTAACACTGTCGCATTACATTAAAATTACTACCATGCTTCCTTCCCATGTTATTGACTCGAATACGAGCAAGTGGTTCACGTCAAACAATATGTTTTATGGGCTGACGTATAAATCTGAAAAAGATTAGTCTCCCCTGTAATTTTTTTGACAGATTAATTACGAGTATTTTGCCATTACAATGATTAAAAGACCATATCGCATCCGGCGTGGAACGTAAATTGTCCCGTGTGGTTGTAACGGCCCACGGCAGAGCTTTATGTGGACAGGAGTCTGGACACACGTGTCACACTGTAGGGACGGTGTAGCGCTTACACTTTTCCGGCGTTATAAAAGTTTCGATTGATGTTTCTGTGCATGCGTTATACATGTACAATCACCAATGTGCAGCGAAACGACAAAGCATTAATTTTATGATATAAATACTACGGGCTGTTTGTTAGGACAGTTATTTGTCGCAAATTAACACGTTAATTTAAACAAGTTTTGAGGAATATTTTGTTAGCAAGCGTAAATCACGTAACTGTAGTGCGCCATGATCTGTGACAGTGATTAAAAAACCCATAATATTTTATTGCATTGAACAACATATTAAAAAAATTCATTAAATAGTAATAGGAATAGGAAATAGGATATACATGTAGATTATTCATAGTAGATGAACAGAACATATTGAAAGATTAATATAAAACAGCTGGATAAAACTAAAGATTTTTTATTTTGTTTACATGATCAATGTTATTATTTTTGTCATAATTGATTAAGATTGGAAAACAGCACTATTCGATACTTTATCCACTATAAATCTGTTTTAACTGGTAAATATTCCTACCACCAAACACTTAGCCAGGGAACCTTTGTCCCATTATTGGTACACAGTTTTGATACATTTTATGCGGTTAATATATATTTTGTACATTATATTTTATATTTGATACATTTATGTTTTTAAATGACACCAGTATCATTAGTTTAAATCAATTTGGTGTAAAGATATATAAATAACACTTATTCAAGGTAGCAGTTATTCCGAAGTGTATTATTCGTTCTTCTAGGGAATTGTTTATAGTTATAAAAACGGCATTATGCAATTGTTTAATTTTACCATCAGTGGGTGTGTTTTGGATGTTTTGAAGGGTTATGAAATCTGCTGTTTGGTCCAAAACACATCAGCATGTCACATATGGAATAAAAATAACATCTGTCCCCAAATGTCTTATTATGGACTACGCTGAATGCATCAAATGGCAAGAAGGTGTCTCATATTGATAACTAGGTCACCAGTCATCACTGGCTATGCTGTTGTGCTATCTGGCACAGTTATTGTCATATTTCCGCGTAACGACCCAATTGTTATTAGCATCGACTGCAACGCAACGCAACGCAACTTCAGATAAAAATACTGGCGCACAAGAATAGCCCTTTACGCGAATCATTCGATTTGTGCGATGAGTTGCGATGACCTTTCTGAAGGTCAGCCACGGAACCGCTGCGAAAGGTTGTCGCTTGAAAGGACTGCTTTTACAGCTGGTCACATGACACTGTTGATAGTTAAAAGTGAAATTTTGTACTTGTTCTGTTTACATGCTGGGTGTTTATGAACCAAAAAGATGCATCAGGGTAATGATGCAGCGTTCATGCTGTGTACACACTACTGTCTCACAGAGTTACAACTGCGGCAATGAATTTGACACTGTTGATATGCTAATGACATAATGTATTGGTCTATATGGTGTGTCATTCACCTTCACAAGGCAAACTTGTCACGTGTTGTGTCAAACCAGAGTCGTCAGGTTTTTCATCAGCAACTAATGCAGTGTCAATGGCGTGTTTGTAGAGCAAAACTTTCTGCTCAGTGGATTTTTCACAGTTTTTTCCGTTTCATTTTCTGATATCTTTTACTTCCCCTGGCTTACACACCAAATACATATAGAAGGAATTTTAGTGTCTCTTCCAAGAAAATTTAGGTAAAATGCAGGGTCCGTATAGGACTTTGAAAGTCTTGAAAAGCCTTGAATTTGATTGGACCAAATTCAAGGCCTTGAAATCCTTGAATTTGATAAAGTAGTCTTGAAAAGTCTAGTATTTAATTGTGGTAAATAAAATATTTGTTTGACTCAATTGTCATGACAGCTAACAGATGTAGGCCAGTGGCAGTCGGGCAAAAGGGAAAGCCGACGCACAAAAATAACTCGCTGTTCTTAGTTGAGTAAAATAAGTTGGTCGAGTGTGATGCGTTTCATTTGGATTGATGTTTTCAATGTTAATTTACTGCAATTAAACATACAGACGTCATTAAAACAGTTAGAATTTTTTTTTAAATAGCCTTGAAAAATCTTGAATAGCCTTGAATTTCAAATGTTCAGATGGGTACGAACCCTGAAAATGGTGCAAACACTATTGCCAGACGTCTGAAATGGTATTTAACAGACTTGAATAATTTTTACTCATCTCAACTGAATTGTGTATAATGTACACTGTCTGTATTGTGCAATATAATGGCTATGTGATTAAAAATGTATTACTATTGTTGTAAACATTTTATATCCTTTGTCGTGATGCCATTTGTGTGTAGTGTGGCATGAACAGCGCCGTAAGATCTCAATACATATCTTAATATCCTTGACATAAATTTAACATCATCGCACTGTTCGTTTGTTGAGATTGTACAGTCGTGACAATTTATGAATGCAGACATGTTTTCTATGCCGATTTACATTCACAGTGTGATTTGGTAGGGTAATAACTGAAAGTATCTCTAGTAAAATAACCAATAAACCAACTTTAATGCTTTTGCAGGATGTCGTTGCGAAGCATTGTTCTGTATGTTGGTCGCAATGTTATTCTGTATTGCAAATCCTGTTATATCTAGTTGTAGTTTTTCCTTATTTCATTTTTAAATTCATATACTTTACACCAGTTTATGATTATGTAATGGTTGATGAGTTTTGCCTGAGTCATGTATTTTTTTAATCTTAGATATCGGCTTAATTTTTCCTAACCAATCACTGGCATGGGGCATCGGTGTAATTATTTCCTAGTTAACCACTGAGTTTGATTGATAATGCATGCCTTGTTTACGTAGATCAAACACACAGCGACTTCCTGTGGTGAGGATTTCAAACACACCGTATATTTTAGCAGTTTTTAACAGTGTCAACGTCTTTTTCGTAAAAAAAAAAAAATTAAAAAGTCGTTGTTGACACTGTTAATTTTTATGTATGGAAAACAAATGGTTACAAGCATATAGCATCATATAGCCATTAATTCAATGCCTTTGAACATCACATGATAACAATAACATTGATGTAGATACCACACAACACTTTTGTAGCTATGCCAGATATGATGACAAAGGCAATGTTGACAACTAATGTGATGGTGGATACTCATAGATTGACACTGAGCACCAGCTGTTTTCGACTGGCATCAGACACATGCCTCTTTTTTACGTTCCCATAAAAAAGTAAAGGCTTTGGCGGAGGACATCGCCCTGTCCGGCACACATGTGCTACCCGGGAAATCAATCGGGCTGTTCCTGTGCTAGCCTCTAGTGGGATGTCAACAGTGAGAGCGATTGAGCACACTGTGAGTGTCACAAAACGTAAATGTTCCAGTCTGTCATATGGCTGAATAATAATAAAAATATTTATTATTTATAAAGCGCAATATCCAAATATGCTCAAAGCGCTGTACAGTAAAATATAAAGCTGTGTTAAAACTTATATAATAATAAATACAACTGTAAAATTAACTTTCAGATAAAAATGTAGAAACGTTAAATTATTCATATTAAAACTGTTAATTAAATATTATATAGAATTAACGACGATGAGTAAAATAAATAAATCAATAAATAAATAAAACTAATTAATACTCTATTTACATGCAAAACACATACTAAACGATGGCATATATAAATGTCAATACATATGTGTAAAAATAAGATGAAATATTTGAAACAAATTTTCTAAAATATCATTGAATTTGTAAAATGTCAGCAGTAATATGCTTTGAAAATGTGCTTTTTTAGTGCTTTTCTGAATGTTGACAAAGTTCCGCAGCACTTGATATCAATGGGCAATGTGTTCCTTCGGTTGAGTTGACGCCTGCAGCATATGTGGGCTCTAGAAGGCATCGCAAAAACTGAGAGAGGAAGTGTAGATACCAGTCGGTTGTCACTGTCTGATGCCTGTAATTTGTAATTATCTCAGCTTCTTTGTGCCGTGTTTTTTATAGACCCTCTGCACAGCTGTAGGGCAAGACAGAATCTAGCGATCCATCTGCGTTAGAATGTGTGTGGCTAGTAGTATTTTAAGGTTGATTTGTAAGATTGGAATGTCATTTGAAGGCTGTGATGTTTAACGCCATTTGCCTACTACTGGGATGTGAAGTATTGGTAGATTTTTGTAAGGTTGTAATATAATAATATATTTTATTTAATATAGCTCCACATCCATATTTGTTCATGGTGCCTCACAATTTATTATGCTATTAAAATACATAAAAAAAACGAAGTTTGACGTTAAGACAATATGGAACTATATGTAACATTGACTCTGTGTCTGGGTCGGTGTCGGTGTCTGTGTCGCTTCTATGTCGAGGTCTGTGTCAGAAGAAGTCTGTTATTAAAAACTAGTAAACCTGTATCAGATTATCCAGTCATTTGGTCCAACCTAAATCAGGTTTGTCCATATTCAAACCTTCAAATAAAATTGCAATGAATTAACAACACAATTGTTTTATTGACTGATTGTCTGAAACAATATTGAATACAAACACATGACATATACATACAAATCTGGATAGACAAGGGTTCAACCTTCAATTGGTTGTAAAATGTAAATGGTTGGAACTGTCAATAGATGTTTAGGTGTACCTTACTACACCGCTCCCAATTTACATGTCAGTACACGACATACCATATCAATGTATCGTCAGATGACTTATATCAACTTGACATTCAGCTTCACATTGAGTGAACAAATTAAATTATTTTTTATACTACCCGGTATATGAGTTGGTTATTTTAAAGGTAACAGTTTGAGTAAATCTCAAATATTACGAATATTTCATGCAGGCAATTTTCGTTTCTGGTCCAGTTTGAGCAAGACTCAAAACCATATACAACTGGTCCCCAACCTATCCGGAAATCATAATTTTAATGAATTTATTAAAGTATAAATTTTGGCAAAAAGAAGAAAACAATGGCTAGATGCTTTCTAAATTCCCATGTAACCAATGATATAGTAAAGGTTTGCAGTCACCATTGAAGCTAAGTTGTATGTAAATAATTATATGAGTGCATTGTTGTTGTTTTTTAGGTAAAAACATGCTGGCAAATTAAAGAACTAACGTTAATATATGCATTTTTAAATATTAGATACCTTGCCATTTTGTTTTATTAATTAAAAATATTTTAGATAAGGAATTACTGATTAATTAAATAGTGTTAAATATATGTTATGTAGGTATGTATATGTGTGTGTATATAATATATATATATATATATATATAATATACACAGTATAATTATATATAAAATAATTTCTTACTGATGCATTATGATATCGGTGTCATTTTGATGTGTTGAAATTGTAATAAAAGTGATAATTAAATGATTCGTTGTAAAATGTTCCCCTTGTTATTTACCTTAAACATTTTCACAGTTGTGTCGTGTGAAATTGCACATTTGTAACCACTGACACTAACAAAATGCTCTTTTCATGCCTGATAATTAAACACTAATTTGCCTAACGCACTTTGCCAGTTTTCGAGGTGTTCATGGCTAATAGCACATTAAACAGTTTTACGGTTTTCCCGGTGCGTAAATGTCAGTTTTACTGTCTGACATCAACAGTTTGTGGTCTTGCGGCTGTAAGAAATGCATAACGTGAACATTTCACTAATACGTGGCAGCGGGTTTTCTATTGGCATCAATGCGGAAACATGAACTTGTGGCTTTTAGCTCTTACGTGGACTGCCTGCTAATCTTGCAGCCGTAACAAGTACATGATGTAATAATCTCATGCTACTTTGATTGGTGCACAGTGTGTGCATGAATGAAAGCAGCTGTGTATGCAACTATGCATGTAAACATATACTAAAACATTGACGGCATGGCAGTGGAATTCATGAACACGTGTAGTAACTCAATGACTGGACAATAGGTGGCGACACTATTGTGGACCAAAGCCAAAGTAGTTCAAAACGATTCACCAGGGGGCGCCACTGTTGATATGCCCCTCTGTAAGGGATTTTAGTTGTCTTCTCTGCGTTGTTAGTAGCGTAATGCTTGTGTACAATTTGTTTTAAAATAGGATTTAATGTAATTGTCTCCTCTGTGCATATCACAATTACAGCTTCTTTCAGTGATAATGTTTTAGACAAGGTTTGGAAATATAAAATGTAGAAGGTTAGTTGATTGTATAGATTGTACGAATATGATGAACACAGTTGATTTTGTTAGGAAGAATATGACCACATCCTGCTTTGCTTTGATATGGGTTTGTGTCAGATTATGATTATAATATGTATTTGTTTGTATTAATTATACAAACATATATTTTAAAAAAAACCTGAAGAACAATAATAATAATAATATTTGATGTTTGGCACGTTTCACATAACACAGTGAAAGGTTTTTTGTAAAGATATATTCAGGTTGTTTCTGCCATTGACTAGAAAAGAAATTATATAAGTCATTTAATCAGAATGTTACATTCTAACAACAGTTTCATGATCATTATTTCATTTTCAGCATTATGATCATGGTTTTTATATCTTACACAGTAACATATATTGCTGTACATTATACACAAACGGTATACAGGTCATGTGTAAGTTGGAAAACAGAAATCAATACTGTATTTTTTACTGCACAGAGTAAATGGATTATAACCTAACACTTACAGGAGTTAGCTCATTATAGAACACCCAGTCATTATGAACCTGTCAAAAACATAATGTCTCATTCAGAGCAGTTACATGTGGCCTTGGCACGACTCTAAAACATCACCCAACTGCACTGCCTTATCGAACTACTCATTGTGGCCTCTAATTCCTCGTCAAAGGCTGTGCGTCAGGTGGAATTTGATGAAACCTGATTACACACAAAAGTTATTTAGACTAATAAGTTAGCCAGTCAGCTATCAGATTGAGTTGCTTCCAAAAATAAACATGTGTTCTGTATTGATTAATTTATTGATTTGGCACGTGTTTAGGGGTCCACACAAAATGGCAGTAGCGGTCTGTTTTACAAACACACTGGTGCTGAATACTTGTCACCAGTATTTTCTGAGACAATCTTGTCATTGTGGGGGGGGGGGGGTATTTGCAAAATCACAAGATTAGATAAGAAGTATATATTGTCCCCCTGGGGAAATTCTTTCTGTGCTGGTGGTTGTCCTTGATAAGTGCAGTATAAAGGGCCAATAAATGTCTAGTGTTTGTGAATGACTTGGAGGAAGATAGGAAAGAGAGGTGACAGGAGAGCTAGATAGCTAAATAGCTAGAGAGCTAGAGAGAGAGGGAGAGGGAGAAGAGAGATGGAGAGAGCTAGAGAGAGAGGAGAGATGGAGAGAGCGAGAGAGAGAGAGAGAGATGGAGAGAGAGAGAGCTAGAGAGAGAGAGAGAGCCCTGTCACTCCTACTAATGTGGCTCCACACGTCCTTGCGACATAAAGTAGCAGAATTACAGCTAATATCTCCACTTCGGTCGGAATCAATCATTTTCTTGTCTGTATTTTTAGACCGTGTAGGAGGCGGAAATGGAATAGACTCGCTGTATTCGTTTTTTGAGATGATTAACGTCTCTGCAGCATTGTGCGAGGAATTAGAAATGATTCTGAGCATATTTATTCATGTTGGAGTAAGTGTAGGTACACCTGTCTCTGACGTGTTTATCGAGTCATGGATATGACAACAAAAGTACATTTATAATATTAAGAATCTAATCAAATGCCAGCACCAATATATATAAATAGATGCAAATAAATATGTCATAAAATGAAATAAAGCATATTACAGTTGAGCGGCGTCACAATTGTAGGTCCTAGTCTGTAAATAAACTGTAGCAAATGGAAATTAAATGTACCAGAGGAAGTTAAATAAATATTATGAATAAAACAAGAATAATTAAATTGCACCAGGTTTAATGCTGTATATAAGTAGGGTGTTTTGGTTAATTAAAATTGATGTGGTATTTGAGTGGATGACTGTTGTGAAGAGGCTGGTATTTGGCAGATAATCTTGCGATTGTCCACAAGAGAGGTAGTACAGTCTATTTACTTCATTAATGGACGTCATGTCAGTATTGACCTTCAGGTTGCAGGTCATAAATATAGAACATTTCTGATATATTTGGAGACACGTTGAGACCCAACAGGTATAATGTGCCAGGGGCGTTTCTGGCACACAACTTCCCAGACTGAGTCCTCACATAATGCTAAATTATATGCTTATCACTTAGCCTTGTACTAGAATGCAATGTATCTGATTAACCGTAAAACTTCAGCACCTTAGTATGTAGTAATTCCAAGTAACTGCGGTGGACAAAATCATGTGGCTGTGTTGTTTTAATAAAAGATGAATACAAAATCAGTGTGTTTGTGTTATATTTAGTGAGCCACTGGTGTAATGAATGACATGCAGTTCTTTGAAGAGCAGTCTCGGGCAATTAGGACATCTAATGACACAGATATGAAATGGCTGGCTGTCTGGTAATTGTGACAAATGAACTGCTAATGTGTATTTATCAGATGTGTTTGGGCCTGTTGTTCTGATGTTGGTTTATTGATGTGTCTGTGTGTCTGCCCTGCAAACCCCGGATTGTAGGGGGATAAACAAGGAAGGGTGATGAACGAGGCTGGACTGAAACCTCCATGGGAGTTCTCCCTTTGATGTGTCGCTTTTTTTGTTGCAGCGAAACAGCTTTTCGGCTTCACATCCAATGAGTGTATTTTAAACCATCCATATACGTAGACCTTCTGTTTTGAGGAATGCAATCGCACTGATGCTTTTTCGCTATCCTTGATTCAGTTGCTCTGTGACCAGAAATAATGCAGAAAAATAAATTTATTCTTATATCAGCATGAGTCCTATAACATTAGTGCCTCCGTCATTCTGTTAGTGTTGCAAGCGTAAGTAACATTTTGATGAAAATTCACTGTTATTCTGGCAGTTGAGGGTTACACCCAACCCCTGTGGTGGGTTCCTGTGTGGTCATACATAAAGTCTTGTGTCACCGTATAATGGATGACACTGGAATTGGGGAATGTTGTCATTAGAAAAGAAGCCAGACTTTTGTTGAAGATTTCTGCCGTCAGATAGAGTGAATTACTCACAGAATTTTCATGAGAGCAATTTACCACTATCGAGATTTTTTCTAAACAAGCAAGTCTCTGTCTGTTTATCTTTCATTCCTATCAATTATTTATTGATATGGTGTGTTATTAGCATTGTGTCTATAAAGCCATGTAACTGAGAGCAACCTAGTCATAGGTGCGTACAATCAATTATGGATGGTATATCACTGTCCCACTAAGTTGCATTCAGTAAGCCAGAAACATTGTACGATCCCAGCGACTCGTTCAAATCATGAAGCGAAACATTCACGGCATCTCAGTAATTAACACGATCCGTTCGGGAGAGTTACGCATGTGGTGCAGATGTCAAGTTCCTCGAACTGCCTCTTCAAGTTGGCTGGTTCTTACAATGAAGACCACAGCTTGGGATAAAGTACAGAGAACTAATCCACTAAAGATCGACTGAAGACATTACTTTTATATTTCATACTAGTGTAATTCGACATGAACATAATTTTTTAACAAAATTATTTATTACTATTATCAATACATATACATGTATTTATTTATTAGTATTATTGTTAAATAACTACTTTATTAGTATTATTATGTAAACATTTAAATTTGACATTTACTAAATTATTTATTGCTATTAACCATGCAAATACATTCATTTCTCAATATTATTGTTAAGGAATTATATAATAGATAGATTATTAAATTTATTGATTTATTTCTGTATTTTGTGGAAATGCTATGTTATTTAATACTGTATTCATTTTAGTTATGTATATACGTATACCCAGGAGGTATATATATTTTATTATTTTTAAATATTAGTATTCTTATTATATATAATTATCCTTTTTATTTACATGTGAAAAATTTACTAGAAAAATTATAATCGTTTTGTTCAAATTACAGAAAACCTATTAACCTAGTTGTAAACTAGGTTAACAATTTATTTTGTGAAATTTAAATATTTTGGATTATGCTGTATTAGTACAATAAGTAACTACGCTGATTGAGGCTGAATCATATGTTAGTATATAACTTTTCTATTCAATTCTTTTCCAGCAACATTCAAGATTAGTTTGTGTTTACATTTTTTACTTTTTTAAATAATGGGATGCACAACTGTTTTGTCTTGTAGTTGTGAGAAATAAATTACCAGTACTATACTAAAAATACTTGCAAATATTTGCACACAAGTTGTGTGACTTCTCCCCCCCCCCATTTGTCAGAATTCCACTGTGGTTGTGGGGGGGGGGCAACCACTGAGGAATTCTGACAAATCGCTTAGGAATGTGGTAACAGCCTTATGTGAAGATGAGTCATTTGTATGTATAAGACCAGTTCACAATTGATGATAATAGAGCAGCCCTGGGAATCTCAATAGGCTATCAACTGGGTGATTATGTCGCACGAAAATATACATTGTTTGTGTAGTGACTTTTGTGGTAACAAAGAATACCGAGTTGATGGAACTGGAGTCTTCCACTTGTAGTTCTGACAACATCTTGAGTGGAATTTGCCTTTTAGAATAACCTTTTCAAATGACTTTTTACAATCAAATTTTTCAATCGCTGCAACTGACTTGTGGAACCTAGACTTCTCCAGCACACTTTGAAGTGTGGTTTGATGTGTCACAGTAAAGACTACCATTTTCTTGAGCTGTGATTTATATATATATATATATATATATATATATATAATGCCCTATAAAAGAATAACCTAACTAAAGACTACATTAAACTTTGTTTGTTTTATAGTTTTTCTTACATTGGAACCAAGTATACATTAAAATTCTTTACTGCTGTACTTTTTGTATTTTGGCAGTTTCTTTAAATGTTTCAAACAATAATAATGCTTGTAGTATCATTGGTGAGTTAATGTTATATTGTATTTACGTTGTAAAAACAACATGCATTACTTAAAAATAATCTCGTAATTTTGGTAAGTCTTCTGTGAACACGAATCTCCTCAGATGGTTATAATGCACATCAGTGTCTTGACATCTTTCAGATATATTTAAATCATAGCAAGTGTACATCTAATGGCAACTGAATTATTCTGCTAAGACTCATTGATAAGCTGTAAATACAGTATCAACATGAACCACTAAAACTAATCCCATCAGTCATATTGTCTTTTCCGTGGACAGTATCATTTGTAAATTGTAATATTGTTGTTTTTTAGAGCAGATGTTTTTGTTGTTTTCTATTTCCATCCGCCGTTACTAATGTAGCTTTTGTCCCCGCGGCATTGAAACTGGTAGAGTCAGTAGCAAAAAGGTTAAGCGAGCTAAGGAAATTAACGACACTCTCCGAGCACTCGACCTAGCAAATTAACGCTAGCGGCATTTGCCAGCCGTTCCTAGAAATATATGTAGGCCATGGTGTAGCTGCACAGTTAGTCGGTCAGCTATAACTTGTGTTCTTTATACGTCACAGGTGGCATATTAGGCTGGGGAGGGCCGCGTGCTATTTTCACGCATCTTATCGGATTTGCCATGCAATACCAGCGGCAGTCAATCACCGATGTGCAGATTCAATTTGCTTGCCCCGGATTACCGTTTTCTGTATGTGTGCGTGACGGATTTAACTCCAAATCAGTGCTTGGATCGATCCTGAGCGATAGCGATGCACGGAAATGACCATCGACCTTGTCATTCTGACGCCACCAATCGCATTTGGTCTTAAGGGGTGATTTAATGTGATTGTGCTACCTGTGTCCAGTGTATTGACCCTTGTGTACCCAGAGGTGGACATGTTAGAGGTCCTTCTCAACATATGTCATTACCTTAAAATGTCAGCTTCCTGTGAGCGTGACTTGCGTATTGATGTGACAAGGCAGAAATATTCAAGAGTGACTACGCAATAATTCATTACATAAATCTTCTCTACATCTGATGTAAATAGAGTTCTGTTGTTCTGGGTTACGGTAGTGGTTTTCGAAATAGTCATGAATTTATAAATAAAAAATGGATTTGAAATGCGATCTTGATGCTGAATCTTTTCTGCGTGTCATTATACAACTATTTTGTATTTCCGGTGGCGTCTTCAGCGGCGAACATCTGGCTAATTATTATTCACAGATATTGATCTGAAATCTAATCTCTGCATTGTTGCTCGCATGTGTATTGAGACATACATATTCCGGTGATGAGTCAGCTGTCTAAACACTACCACAGAAATAGATTGAAACACGTCTTTGAGACAAAGCTTCAAAGACGTGTTTACCTTAAGACATGTTTATCTTGAGGCATCTTTAGTCGTCCTTTTTTTGGGGTTATCCGACTCGCCCCTCAACAAAAGCCAACTTGACTCTGTACAGTCTTCTGGTGCCTGGACCAGAGGATTTGGAGGTGAATGAACTCAACCTCCAACTGTGACTTAGCACACGGAATTCAACACGAGTAGAAGGCTACAGGCTGTCTTCTAACTCTTTTTTTCTGCTAAACTGTTGGTTTTTCAGACATCTGATGAGGTTTTAACATATCTCTGTCTGTTGTGACAACTAGCCTCGGTCAATGTCCGCCGTTTCCTCAGCTCAGGTGCCTGATCCCGGGCATTGTCCTCAGCTCCGAACATGAGGTGGATGGATCGGTTTGCAGCGTCGTGATTGTAGTTCGTCGGAAGATCAAAAACAGTTCTTAGACATGACAAATAACCAACTTGAGAGGTCTTATAAACAGACAGGAAGTACAACTACAGGAAACGATAAGATGTATTGAGAAACAGTCAGATTGGGAAAAAATAAGAATAAATTCATGTGCCAATCAAGTGAGAGGCAGACAAGACAGGAATAAAATAAATCAGTAGGTCCGAGAATTGTCCGAGAGACAGAGTCGTAGGATGGGAACAACTGGAAGACAGTGAATTGAGTGGATGGGTGTCAGTTTGGCTTAGGTAGAAAACAAGTAAAAGCAAGTTCTTATATAGCGCAGTATCCAGTCCTCAGGACCGTTCAAAGCGCTTTACACTTCCCTGACAGACCTGTTCACTCAGACACCATCTCGGCTTCTCTCGGAAGCGTCCAGCCATATGCTACAATGATTGTGTGAAGGCTGCTTGTACACATATCCACCACTGTCTTTAGCCAGGTACTCATTTATACAGCTGAGTGAACTGGAGCAATGTAGAGTGAACAAAGCTTGCCCAAGGTTTTAACGCCGCAGCACAGGATTCAAACCCGGGTTGTCGTAGTCAGAGTGCGAAGCTCTACCCCGGAGCCACTGCGCTCTACCCCTGAGCCACTGCTCTACATTGGTTATCATCTCCTACCACCTTTGTGTTACATTACGTAAATCTGGTGGCCACGGCCAGTGATGGGACACTCCTGTCATGAGAGACTGTCACCAGGACAGGTAGAGAGCGGGAGTGACCGCCACTTACTGCTCTAAAGGTTGCCTTAGCTGAGTTGTGATCTGACCCCTTACGTCAAACGTAGGGGGTCAGATCACAACTCAGCTAAGTCCACGACATCGCCTGTAGTGACCTGTGTTTGGACGCTGAAAACTACTAAAATTCTCCAATGTCAAAAGGCAAAACAGTAACACAATTATAAGGTCACTGCAGTAGCAGCCACCTCATAATTAAGGCCACCTCAGTAATACAACCACCTCACAATTAAGGCCACCTTGGTAATGCAACCACCTCTCAATTAAGGCCACCTTGGTAATGCAACTACCTCACAATTAAGGCCATTTTTTTGGTAATGCAATCACCTCAATTTCATGGTCCTTAGTATACGAGGTGTCTATCTCATGTTTATTTGGGAGTGTTAGCTTTAAGTAAGAAAGTGTGATGTGGTGTAGAGATGGGCTAATGAACATTCACATATATTGTATGTGTTAATTTAGTTGATATATATAATAATTTGATTGTTCCCACCACCCCCACTGCTGACGCAAGCAGGTACACCTCTCGAGGACATGTTGGTGTTTAATGAGAATACATGTATAAACTATAAGGAAGTAGCCATGCAGTTGGAACACCATGTTCAATCAGACCCAGTCTTCAGTACTGACACCATCGGTGAGATTGCCGAGAAAACAGTGCAGCTGTGTTGGTCCCTGGGGGGAGGTTCAGAACTAAATTGTTCGTCTGCAACACTAGTCCACGAGAAAAGATTAGCCGTGCAAAATCATGAAAAAAGTAAACGACTGTTGATGTTTTCCTGGAATACATCATTTCCTGGTATATCAGAGGCAGATTGTTCTAGGAAGCGAATGAACACTGACAGATTCCTGGGGAGTGTTTCACTAACATTGTTAAGAGCTCTTAGATCTGATTTCGCACTTTAAAATGCATTTTGATCCCTAACAGTGAAGTTAAATACTTAAAACTGAAAACACCACAAAGTTATCAGGACGTTGTGTCGTTGAAACACTGGCCTTGGTAATACAGCAACATATATTTGTGTCTTGAAAAAGATCATTTAATTTAACAACATATTTTGTTTAAAGATGAAATTTCCTAAAGAGCTATATCTTAGTGAAACAGTCCCCTGGTCCTCGGTACCTGGGAAGACTCGGGGGATGCACTTACATCGTACCAAAGTTGGCACACAGATATCTAGATTGAAATATCGTCTACAAAATGTGTTGATACTGATGTCAGACGTTTGGTCAACCTTTCAGGCACAGCGGTCAGACATCTCGATGCAGTGTAGACCCCCGTAGCTGACCGATCACAATGATTGCTTGCGGGAAATATGTGTGCGTTTAATTGCGGGAAATATGCTTGCGTTTAATTGTTTGTGATGCGAGAACAAAGACCAAGAGAAATGGTGTTGATTGTTGTAGAGCTGTGGGAGAGAACACACACTGCACTGCCAGTGGTTGGTCGACAACACTGAGGCAGAAGTCACAGCAACAACTACAGCAGAAACACAGGTAGGAACCCGTCTTGTTTCAACTTTTAAAAACTATCTATGCCAGAACTATGCGCCAACACCAAGGCATAACAAAGAAGTGTATTGGTGATTTGAACCCGACACAATAATCGTGAATATGTGAGCTCTCTGTCCCAGCAGTCTCTGCTGAATCACATGTGAAATACAAGTTGAACACAGATGGTGATTGCCCATTGTGTGTGCCAGGGAATTGAAGTGGTTTTTCTTAAATCCCCACCACTCCCCAACTGTGGAATGAATTACCTGTGAACATTCGTGCATCCAAGACATTATCTATGTTTAGAAAGTGTTTAAAGACATATCTTTTTATTAGACATTTCAATTAATTCAAATTGTTTTGAAATGACGGACATTGCTTTAGAATTTCTTTTTAGTGTTATACACGTTTTAATCAGTGTTTATGTTTTATATTAATTTATATATATATACACTGTATGTATATATATATATATATATATATATATATATATATATATATATATATATATACGTATACAGTTTTAGTAAAGGTTTTAATTTTATATTAATTTATATAATTTACATAACAAGTTTTAATACTATACTGTATACATTTGAAAAGCAGTGATTAGTTTAGTTTAAATTAATTTATATAATTTACATACAAAGGTTTACTAGTACAGGTGTACATCTTAAAACCAAAAATTAATATGATTTAAATTAATTTATGTAATTTACATTTCTATTTATTTTATTAGTATACATTTAGTATATTTCTTGTGCAGCGCATCGTTCTGCCATGCGGGAATTAGCGCTATATAAAAACTGTATTATTATTAATATATTGAATGTCAAAAAAGGACGATCGGTTATTCCCAAACATACCTACAGCGGACTTATTGGGTTGCCAGTGTAGGACAGTGCTGGCGATGCCTGTTGGTAGATATTGGGACATTGGTCATAGGAAGGCCTCTGCACCACCTGTTGACTGTCTCCAACCATACCATATTTGGGCATTGGTGCTACCCTGGTTGCATAAAATATGAATCGTTGTACAGGGTATTTTGTTGATGCAGTTACCAGGTTCTGGACTTCTGATACAGTTTAGAATGGTACGGTTATGAGTTAGTTAGTCATTCAGCACACTCATTAACAACAGCTAGTTATATTGGCAGCTATTGTATCCAGAATAAAATGCCACGTATATAGTAAATGCTGTCCATTTCAACATGTATTTTGAAGTTTATCTACTGTCCAGTCAGTTATTTGTAATAATTAATTTTGATTGCACAGAAAAGAGTGTTATTTCAGAGAGACTCCATATGTGCACACATACGGACTGTTTTTATTTAGCACAATCCAGGGCCTTGGGCAAAAGATATTTTATACCAGTCACACATTTATGGTAGACACATGGATGTTAACTCATACACATACAAGCCAGTTGAGATGTATTTTTGACCTGAACTAAATAACAAACACACATTCAAGGCATAAATGGCAAAACTATTATTTTTAAGATTTTTGCTCCGTTTTTACCTGTCCAGTGATATTTCCTGTTCATGGTGGGTTTTGCCCATCCAAATTATGGGTGGACGTATCTCTATGTATAGCTGTGTCATTGGGGGCGAAATCTAACGGGAGACGCAATATAATTATTTGGCTATTGCATCTGTAAGTCTGTAACAATGTTGTGCAGGTGGCAAGTTTGATATGAGAGTCTGGCTCTCTGCAGTATCTGGCCACGCACAAATCTACGGCACAATCTGATAGTTGTGGGAATAACTCACTTACGTCACTCGGTGTTTTTTGGGCTTCTGTTGACACTGGAGTCACCCAGGCTGTCAGGGAGGTATGCCTCCGTCTGCTTCCCATGTGACGATGCCTTGTTCCCGCGGAGGGGGCAGGGAATCCAGGGAAGAGGGCACTCGAGCCGGGAGTGCCTCCGGGGTGGGATGTCTGTCACAATCCATTCCCCTGTCCCTCATTCCGGGAAGACAGTGGGAGTTTTGGGTTGATGACGGCAGGGAGCCTGTATGTGTGTGTGTGTGTGTGTGTGTGTGTGTGTGTGTGTGTGCGTGCATGCGTGCGCGCGGGCGGGGGTGGGTGGGCGCGCGAGCGCGAGTGTGCGTATGTGTGTGTGTGCATGCTTGTGTGTGTGTGAGTGTGTGTGTGTGTGAGTGTGCATGCGTGTGTGTGTGTGTGTGTGTGAGTGTGCGTGTGAGTGTGTGCGTGCGTGCGTGTGCGTGCGATCAACAAATAACCAGAAACTATATGTTAGTGTTTGAAATATATCAACAAGATTCACATTGTAAGTAACATTGAGACATTAATCAAGGATAAATCGATCGTGACTTAGTTATGAGGCAAATTACTAAATTTGGTCAGCTTTTTTTAATATTTTTCATATTCATATGTGGTATAATATCGGGTTTTTTCTGTATGATGTACTCCATAATAAGCTTCAGAGAACAAATAAATGGCACTGATTTATGAAATAAAAATATTTCATGAGAAATTCACAGGTGAAGGTTTCAGGGCAGGATATGAAAAATATTACATCTTTTATTGGGCACAATTTTTGAATTTTCAACCATGCTGATGGTAGCTAGGATGTTTTCAACGATATATTTGTATGTGCACGATTGATATAATCATACAGTAGCACGTAGTCAAACATACGTTTTGTTGAAAAAAGGACACGTTTTTTACACTGAAATCTTTCATTGCGCGGTTCCACCCATGAATATTTGATCAAAAGAATGTGATGGGGAAAATAAAGTTTTTATAGAGCTGGGATTAGGAATACCGGTACCAGTTGGTAAAATGGGTGGTTTTTATAAGCTTATTTTGGGTAACATTTCATGGCCGTAGGGATGCTTGGAGTTATCTCTGATCAGGCCAGACACAGTGGTGTTTATGTAGTGATTGGTGTCCTCTGTAAATATCTACTTCTCCCTTGTTCCCATATCCTTCCAGCGGCACGGAAAATAGGATCAGATGTTTTTTTAATGAGGATTTATAGAGAAACAAGATTTAGCAATATTGCCATGCAAGACCACTAGACATGGAAACCGTTTTTATCAAGACTTCATTGGTTTATTTCCCTTCCGGGAATTTTTGTATTTAAATATATTCAAACTGCTAGCATTTATATGATAAGTATATGTCAGGTTAACTCTTTATATCCTAGATAAGAATCAAATGTTCTCATTTTCTTGTGTGTTACAGTCTGTGTCCCCAAATTCTGTCTTTAGTGAAGAAAAACAGTGCTTCGTAACTGTTATTATTAGTGTCTGGTAAATAAATGAAATGCATTGCTGTTTGATTGGCTTGGATTTCTATAGCATTGTTAAATAACATTCTTTCATTTGTTTCTAAATAAAAATATCTCAGTTGTGGAATCATTCCTGAGGCTCTTGACTGTTTTATCTAGTCTATATAAAGATGCCTTTTTACAGGCGTTTTATATCACTGCGTCTTACAGGGGTAAAACTTGCGTTTTGCTGTGTAAGCATAATATCTGATCTCTCTCCTGTCTCTCCCTGTCTCTCTCTCTCTCTCTCTCTCTCTCTCTCTCTCTCTCTCTCTCTCTCACTCACTCCACCCCTGCCTCCCTTCCATTCACTCATTCCGTATGTTCATCCATTCTTCTAACCATCCATCCAACTATCCATCCATTCATCCAACCATCCAACCATCCATTCATCCACCCATCCAACCATCCATTCATCCATCCATACATACATTCATCCATCCAACCATCCATCTATCCATCCATCCATCCATCCACCCACCCATCCACGCATCCATCCACCCATCCATCCACCCATCCATCCACCCATCCATCCACCCATCCATCCATCCACCCATCCATCCACCCATCCACCCTCCGTCCACCCACCCATCAATCTACCCACCGATCCATCCACCCATCCATCCACCCATCCATCCACCCATCCATCCACCCATCCACCCATCCACCCATCCATCCACCCACCCACCCAACCATCCAACCATCCATCCATCCATCCACCAAACCATCCATCCATCCACCCATCCACCTACCCATCCAACCATCCACCCATCCATCCACCAAACCATCCATCCATCCAACCAACTTCTGCCCAGATTGATTTGTACCATTTTACCCTTTGCAAGTTGCACTGGTACAAAGACGTGAACTGGTGACCTTGCATCTCTGACAAGACAAGACAAGGGGTGTCTGTTTGTGTACACAGAACTACACACATTGTTGAAACCAGTTCTACAGATGGCCCAGAAATGTGTGCTGATTACACATCACAGTCCTGGCTGCACACAAACGCGTGCATGCGTGCGTGTCCGTGTGCACGCACGCATGCACGCACAAGAACTAAGGCACACACCAAGTGAGCTGGTGCAGTGGCAGAGAACAATGGGAGAGGTTTGTGAGAGAGGGATGACAGACAGGAAGAACTAATGACAACAGGACAGTGACTGTGACTTGTGACGCATACAATAGATGTACACATACATGAGTACCTTGTGACCTCTGGCAGACAGTCGGGTGAACATATATAGGGGGAAGAGGGGTATTTATTCAAATTCAAAACCTTATTTATCTCTGTAATATGACAGTATAATGTTTGTATATTGTATATATATATATATATATATATATATATATATATATATAATATATATATATAATATATATAAGATATATAAACACTATATATATATATATATATATATATATATTATATGCATATACATTATATATGCTTATTATATATATATGTGTGTGTGTATATATATATATATGTATAAATATATGTATATATAAATATATACACATGTAAATATCTAAAATTAATGGTAAAATATCAGGAATCTAAAACAAACAAACTGATAATCATAATTAAAAATCATAAATAAACATAACATATATATATACAGTGTGTATATATAAAATATAATACAACAAATACTTCATGCATTCCTGTGCGTTATGATTTTAGAAACGGCAGCCAGATGTAGAGTACGCAGATGTTAAGAAATGAAACACGTCGGTGATCGGTCGATACGCAAATCAATTCTCAGAGATCAACGTCCTTTAGACGTTCTGAGAAATGGCTGCTCCCTGAGGCAGAAATTTATTCCGTGACGCGGCAATGCCGTGATGTTTACCAAGTACAAAGATGTACGTTAGATATCGGCCTGCTGCCCCAGCACCGCACCGTTATTTTGACGATATGTAGTGTGTCAACCTCCCACTGTGGCAGTACGTTCTGTAGTGACGTCATGTTTTCGATTGCGTTATAAATCGTCGCATCGCTTTCAGGTGATCGCATCCGAGTCATGTGAGAAATGAAACAGTAGTCGAGGTTGTGCTGTGTGACATTTGACCTCGCCGAGAAGGTTTCATTAGACTGCGGTTATTTTCAGCCCGGTACATATCCATGTCGGGAAGAACCATGAGTGAAGATGTTCTGATTATCGGCTCAGCATTTGACTTTACCGGCTTTGTTTGTTGTCGTTACCCAAAACCGCTGCCATCCATTTTCTATTTTGCGATGTGCAGTTTTGATTATATCAACGACGCGGAACTGGATCGACGCTTTGAAGCACAATGCATCCGTTCTATAAATACGGTTTGGGCGGTTGACTTTTTTAGCCCGCCTTTGTCTTGTCACGCAATTCTGTCGCGCTTCAGCGACTTTTTTCCTGCAGTTGTTTTTTTCCCGTGATGATGCTGTCGGACCACAAAGGGACTATCCATCAATACATCGAGTGTTTGATGTCATTGACTAAAGGGCTGTAAAATCTAGGAATGTGTGTGGGTCTGTAGCGGGAGAGGGGATTGTAAGGGACATTGGCATTAGAGGAGGTGACAGGCTCCCCCTGCTTGACCTGTTGAGGTAGAAGTCTGACACCATGAGGGACATGGTAGAGACTCATTCTTGTAAGGTGTGGTGTAGTTGTAAGGTGTGATGTATTACAATGACGTCAGACCTTACAATGACATCAAACCTTACAACTACATCAGACCTTACAACTACATCAGACCCTACAATACCATCAAACGGTACAACTACCTCAGACCTAATGACATCAGATGATCAGACCTTACAAATACATCAAACCTTACAATTACATCAGACCTTACAACTACATCAAACCTTACAAATACATCATACCTTACGATTACATCAAACGGTACAACTACCTCAGACCTTATAATGACATCAGATGATCAGACCTTACAAATACATCAGACCTTACAATTTCATCAGACCTTAAAACTACATCAGACCTTACAATGACATCAGACCTTACAATTACATCAGACCTTAAAACTACATCACACCTTACAATTACATCAGACCTTAAAACTACATCAGACCTTACAATTACATCAGACCTTAAAACTACATCAGACCTTACAATTACATCAGACCTTACAATGACATCAGACCTTACAACTACATCAAACGGTACAGCTACCTCAGACCTAATGACATCAGATGATCAGACCTTACAAATACATCAGACCTTACAATTTCATCAGACCTTACAATTACATCAGACCTTACAGTGACGTCAGATCTTACAATTTCATCAGACCTTACAACTACATTAGACCTTACAATTACATCAGACCTTAAAACTACATCAGACCTTAAAACTACATCACACCTTACAATTACATCAGACCTTAAAACTACATCAGACCTTACAATTACATCAGACCTTAAAACTACATCAGACCTTACAATGACGTCAGACCTTACAATGACATCAGACCTTACAACTACATCAAACCTTACAACTACATCAGACCTTACAAATACATCAGACCTTACAACTACATCAAACGGTACAGCTACCTCAGACCTAATGACATCAGATGATCAGACCTTACAAATACATCAGACCTTACAATTTCATCAGACCTTACAATTACATCAGACCTTACAGTGACGTCAGATCTTACAATTTCATCAGACCTTACAACTACATTAGACCTTACAATTACATCAGACCTTAAAACTACATCAGACCTTAAAGCTACATCAGACCTTACAATTACATCAGACCTTAAAACTACATCAGACCTTACAATTACACCAGACCTTACAACTACATCAGGCAAGTCTGGTGTAATTGTAAGGTCTGGTGTCACTGTAAGGTCTGATGTGACTGTAAGGTCTGATATCATTGTAAGGTTCGATGTCATTGTAAGGTCTGGTGTCACTGTAAGGTCTGATGTGACTGTAAGGTCTGGTGTAATTGTAAAGTGTGATGTCATTCCAAGTTCTGATGTCATAAACACTGGCACTGTAAGGTCCAATTGACCAGTCTGTTCTGGTGACCAAGGGAAAGTCGGATTGTCATCAGAATGTGGTTGCCTCAAGGTCTAGCATTCTTTGACTGTCCAGAACAATGAGACAGCATTCACTGCATTATCCTCAGTCCAGGTGTGTGACTATCTAGGTCAGTTCATTATCTACAGGTGAAGGCAATGTTATCTCTTAGACTTCCTCTGTGATCTGCTAAAAATACCTGCCTGCTTCTGCAGCTGTGGCCTGAAGGAGACAATCAGGGCCAGTGCTGTTGCTCCCTCAGGAAGCAAGGCAAGGCCATGGCATGTTCTTTGGTTGCTGCCGGTATGAAGCATATCTCGTAAAATAACACCGCCGGCACGGTTGACAAAAACTAATCTGCGTTGTTCCGTTCATTCACAGACGGCAGTGATTGACCGCGAGATACATGTGATTATGTTGTAATCTCTGGCGTGGACGTCTAGAAATAAAATGCCTCGGAGGTCGGGGGCGTTGAAGCAGTAATGTCAGGCCAACAGCGGTGGTGTGTTTTATTTGCCCAACACCACTGACGCAATTTATACATTGGATTGTTATTGTATGATGCCTGTGGATTTAGGCCAGGCTGTGCGCCAAGGCAGTGATGAATGGTAATTTGAGAAGAGTTTTGCAAATGTCATGAGTTGTTTTGGCCTACGGCCAGTTGGCTGGTTGCCTGTTGATGCCAGATAACTGGTTGTATAAATATATATTGTTGTCACATTTGGCCGGATTGAATGGGCACAGGATCTGATCTGTCGCTGTGATTAATATTGAACACCTGTAATAAAAAATTGAGTGGTTGAGTGCCTGTAGTGAGTTACCTGGGTGCCTGGTGAAACATAGAGCTACACATTCAGACATAATGTATGAGTCAAGGAATGATCTCAGTTGAGTGAGACATTCATCACAATAAGCTCATACCTGACCTGGATATAGTTTTGTGTTAATGACAACCATATATATATATATATATATATATATATATATATATATATATATATATATACATATACATATACATATACATATACATATACATATACATATACATATACATATACATATACATATACATATACATATACATATACATATACATATACATATACATATACATATACATATACATATATATATATATATATACATATATATATATATATATATATGTGTATATGTGTGTATTTATATATATATATATATATATATATATATATATATATATATATATATATATATATATATATATATATATGGTGTACTAGCACAAGTGCATGCATGCAACAACAACACACACACGCTCACAGACACGCAGGATTGTAGGTGGACTGTTCCTCAACACCTGGTGGAGACAGTCACGCCACCTGGTGGAGACTGTCACGCCACCTGGTGGAGACAGTCACGCCACCTGGTGGAGACAGTCACGCCACCTGGTGGAGACTGGCACGCCACCTGGTGGAGACAGTCACGCCACCTGGTGGAGACAGTCACGCCACCTGGTGGAGACAGTCACGCCACCTGGTGGAGACAGTCACGCCACCTGGTGGAGACTGTCACGCCACCTGGTGGAGACTGTCACGCCACCTGGTGGACTTTGTCACGCCACCTGGTGGACGTAGTAATGCCACCTGGTGGAGAGTATTTTCTCCCTGCTCTCAGTGCTGCCCATGTAGCCATAATGTGTCACAGTGCCCAGTGAATCACAGGTGTGAATCACAGCAGTGAGTCATGTTTGTGAATCACTTCCCTTAATCTTAATTAATTATCACAGATTTACAGATTCGAAAAGAGCTCCAGATTTGTTTCTATTTTGGTGTTAAGCTACGCTGCAAGAGGACTGTAATTGCTCAAAGCAATTAGAGTGATTCAACAAAACCAATTGCAATTATTTTTCCTTGAAGGCACACTAACTGCAGTAGTTTGCAGGCTAAGTACAACTACGTTGTTAAAAGAAATAAATTGACGGTTAATGTTTGTTTGTTACAATGTTTGAGCCAGTTCATGTGATTTCACTGCCACTTTATTAATTTCAGATTGAATCATTTCAGACTACAAGATTATAACACCAAAATTAAACACCAATTAAAGTGACAAGAAATAAAACAAAATTGAGGAATCATTTGTTCATGTTACCTTTGCATTGGTGGCTCAATGGGGATATATATTTATAATTACTGAACATCTCATTTGTCTGGATTGACACACGCAAATAGGTGTTTTTTCACAGGTGGCAAGAATTTTGTTTGCAGTAGTAATTACTTCAGGAATACAATTAATACCAAGTAAACTGTACGAGTCATATACAAGGTATTATTCTGAAGGGCAGGCATAGAAAGGTACAAGTTGCTTATTTAAACCTAAAATTTCAATTTCAAGATTGGTCCATTCATGGGACCCATCTAAAAAATTGTGCAACATCGATTCAAAATGTTGTAGTTTTTAGCTTTCAGGCATTCAACGGAAGGAAATAATCATTGTTATTGGCGGGTAAAAATTACATAGCTTCAATTCATAGTGATGCGGGTTTTAAATTATTGCTAATGTCACTGGACTCTGGGGGGGGGGGGTCACCTCAAATAACCACTGTGAGGAGTCAGTTTGCAGTGGCGTGTATATTTACCCATAAATGAGCAAGAATGAATTGATTCTTGTAGTGACGGCGCAGCATAGCACAGACATTTGTCTGAGTCACTGACTGGAGGACAGAGGCAACCAGCCATTATCTGATCACTATTTATAATGCCACAGCATTTAGCCTGGGCCGGGGACTGCATCCTACAACACGACCAAATGACAGGCACTGGCATATCATTACTCTACTGGCAGCCTTTATATTGCATAATGATATGATATCTCGTAATGGTGTGATATCTGACGTCAGTGGAAAATGCCGTCTTTTGGCCCGGGGCTGCGTTTGCATGTGAAAAACATTTGCACGTGTTTTGTGAATTTGAATACATGTGTCAGGTTTCAGACTGATTCTTGTTTGAGTGACAGACATATATCATGTTTTCCATACCATAAATCTAATAGATAGAAACAGCGACCACCCAAAAGTTACAATTGCAAATGCAGAACGACGGCGCAAAGAGTTCTGAAAACTGTTTTGGCTAAATGTCGAGCGTTTTAGTTGTTACGTGATCAGATGTTGGTATGATCAGATATCTGATCAATACACTGTGCTGAGTGGATAGTGATGTAAGATGTTGGATCCGAGATATTTTCAATATATATACAACCTTTACCCAAACAGTAGGTTGTAGAAAATTTAAGTAACACATTTTGAATATGTTATTATTTGTTATCAATAATAATATATGCCTTGGCAAAAATAGCTATACAGGGGTACTAAAAGTTGTGTTTATCTTGCAGCCCCATGTGGCTGCGTCAAATAATTGAATTTGTTAATGACTTGGCGAAATAATGGACCCATATATGAAACTTGGCAGCACAATATATTTGTTATCAATCTTACATCATGGTTATTACATAGGACATTAAACAGGTATGTTCTTTATCAGTTCTGTTTTTAATTGATGTTTGATAAACGTGTGTACAGGTGATTGCATAAGTTCACCTAAAAACACCTAGCAGTAACATCTGTAGCAGTAACATCTGTGTCAGTAACATCTGTAGCAGTATCATCTGTGTCAGTAACAGCTGTGTCAGTAACATCTGTAGCTGTAACATCTGTGTCAGTAACATCTGTAGCAGTAACATCTGTGTCAGTAACATCTGTAGCAGTAACATCTGTAGCAGTAACATCTGTGTCAGTAACATATGTGTCAGTAACATCTGTTGCAGTAACACGTGTGTCAGTAACATTTGTTGCAGTAACATCTGTGTCAGTAACATCTGTGTCAGTAACATATGTGTCAGTAACATATGTAGCAGTAACATATGTGTCAGTAACATCTGTGTCAGTAACATATGTAGCAGTAACATCTGTGTCAGTAACATCTGTGTCAGTAACATCTGTGTCAGTAACATCTGTGTCAGTAACATCTGTGTCAGTAACATCTGTGTCAGTAACATCTGTGTCAGTAACATCTGTGTCAGTAACATCTGTGTCAGTAACATCTGTAGCAGTAACATCTGTGTCAGTAACATCTGTTGCAGTAACACGTGTGTCAGTAACACGTGTGTCAGTAACATCTGTGTCAGTAACATCTGTATCAGTAACATATGTGTCAGTAACATATGTAGCAGTAACATCTGTGTCAGTAACATCTGTGTCAGTAACATCTGTGTCAGTAACATCTGTGTCAGTAACATCTGTGTCAGTAACATTTGTAGCTGTAACATCTGTGTCAGTAACATCTGTAGCAGTAACATCTGTGTCAGTAACATCTGTGTCAGTAACATCTGTGTCAGTAACATCTGTAGCAGTAACGCCTGTGTCAGTAACATCTGTAGCAGTAACATCTGTAGCAGTAACATCTGTAGCAGTAACATCTGTAGCAGTAACATCTATAGCAGTAACACCTGTAGCAGTAACACCTGTAGCAGTAACATACTGGGTATGTATCGTTGACAGTGAATAATAATAAATATAGTAATATTTTGGCTTTTTAATATATTTTTTTAAGAAATACCTTTAGAAGTAATGATTATCACATCACACACACTGTCTGTATCACTCACATCCAGGCCACCAGTGCATCTTTATTGCCTGTACAGTGTAGTTGTAGACATGCTCTTGTCATTGTGTATGTGCAATGCCTCACCAGATGGCGCCTCTGTTCTCTTGTAACAATGGCTGACAGAACTGGCTGCTGGAGACATATATTATATAATATTATATTTATTCTGACCATCTGCTTAATTGTTTATTTATTATGGTTTTTAGAACCTACATATACTCAACTTTACAAAGTCCAAATTATATTAAAAATATATAAAACAACTATTTTTCATGAAGAAACATAATTATGAATCACGAGAAAGTAGTTACTTAACACTCATAGGACATTGGTGATTTCAGCAAATACTGATGGCGATTTCGCTTCCAGCTTTATTTTATTTTAGACCCTTAAATCTGCACAAATGGGGTTTCATCGTAACACAAGTAAGAAAATGCCATCAGTCACAGGCTTGTTCCTGTGATGTCTTAGATGCTGCCTGAATTTCATTGGTGAGTGTAACTTAAACAATTATCGCTGCCTGTTCTTAAGAGCTGTCAGGGTCTATCAGACCATGATGTATCACCCTGTCAGAGTGGAACGTATCAGCACGGAGTCAACGCCCACTGGTTGTGAATCCTATTGCGTAACCCGCTGAGACGTTTTTGTTCTCAGGGCGGGGGAGTCGGGGCTTTATGCAGGATCAAATTATTGCCAGTCACACATGTTTTGGTGGACACATGGATGTTAACTGTTAAGGCAGTTTACAAACTTTCAGATGTGCCTGATGACCTGAAATGGGCTACAAACACACATCTGACACCATTTACACTCACTTTCAAAGCATAACTAACAATATCTATAGTTTTGTAAAACCTTTTTTTGCCCCATTCATTATTTTATCCGTCCACCCATATTTCTACCCGTCCATATTTGTTTTTACCCATCCAAATGACGGGTGGACGGGTCTCTATATAAGGCTATGGGGGAGTGGAGGTCATAGATATAATAATAATAATAAATAACAGTATTTATCTACGCCATATCTCTAGCAATAAAACCATTCAGAGGCGCATTAAACTTTACATGAATATACAGATTACCTTAAAATAAAAAATAGAGACATAGTAAGTTGTAAAATAAATAGATCAGTAAACAATGTTCAATATAAATAAATAATACTAAAATACTAAAACTTATAAATATTAGTTAATTATATTACAATTTAAAAATAAATAATAGAATAGTTGATAAATAGATATTAAAAATAGTACATATTAAAAATAAATAATAGTTAATTATACATATTAAAAATTAAGTACCTATTAAAAATGTTCGGATATTATAAAAAAAAATGTTAACGTGAAAACACTCTTTTAAACATAAATGTGGTTCTTCCCCATCCTAGAGGTCAACCATTGATATTCAGGCAGATGAATGTATGGGTTTATTTCACTGATATTCAGTGAAATATTATACATATCGAATGACTAAGTCTATTGACAAAAGTGGAAAGGGGAAGATTGTAGAAGTCTGTCAACTTACAAACTTACTTCATCCACACAAAAGTATCTGTTTGATAATAGTGTAACTCCACCTCCACAGTTGCATAGAAGTTACAACAGAGAAATGTAGAGTTTATAGTGATACTCGTAATAAAAAATGAAGACACATAGAATTGCTAATGTAAGAACTGAGTATGCCATAATCACGTTTGTCCTACTGGTTATGTAAAGTACATTACTAAACTCACCTCTGACTCAACAGTGTACAAACACGACACCATCAGCAGATATACAACACATATTGTTGGGGTTTGTTTCAAAATGTACAATGCCAAGGCTGCTGAATAGTCTAATAGCCTTCACTGGTGGAATTGTAGGGCCCCAATTGTTGAATTTGTCAATCTTTGTATTGTGACACTCCCAAAGTCACACAGCAAATACCAGAACAGCACAACATTGTTGGAACTTGTTTAAAATGTTTTCTATATTATTCTAGCCTGCGTTTTTATAACTAACAAAGGTGACCAATAGTTTCCACATGTGGTCTTTTGTTATGGATTCTGGCATTGTTTGCCTAATGCCAGATGCCTCGGTCACTGACAGAGCTTTATGACTTTAATAATAATAATAATAATAATAGTTTAATTAATAATAGTTTAATTTCACTCTGGGCAATCATAGATATTGAAATGGGTACATAAAACATGCAAAGTATATTTGTTAAAAATATATTGAAATGATATATAATTTAAGACATTAGCATAAATATAAATTATAATGTAGAGAATATACAATATGTATATATAAGCTAATTTAAATAATTCAAGACATTAAAACACATTTTCTGTAATTATTTGATTAAACTCATAAAAAAGTTTAAAACATTAAAATAAACATATCTAAAAAAAATTATTAAGGCTTTACCATATTTTACACATGTCCATATCAGCAGCAGGAACGGTTGTTAGGAGTCGCTGTGACTTCTTTTGATTGGACAGGCACCAGTTAATGAAACAGTTCTTGGTCCTGTTGGTTTTTACTCTGGGTAAAGAATATCGAGTACGGCATCGTACAGCATTGTCCCTAACATGGAGTTTTTTTACGGAACTTGGTGCCTTCCCATTGATGATGCGTCATTATAATTGCAGTCGACATAAGGATCTGTGGCGTCATTTGACGCCTGTGGCGCCACGGATCTGAGTCTCAGATTGTAGATTTCCGTACACAAAGATTGCCTGTTTCTCAATAACTATAATTTGTCTGTATCCTCTAATGTAGAAAGAAGACACTGAGTGTCTTTTGTCTCTCGTCTTCTATTGTCGTGTTGTCTGGCTCCCTGTGTGTGGGAGAATAGTCTCTGATCTAAAAAGCGGTTTATCACCACATCATTCAGCATTATACAGTCGAGCCTCGTAATGAGTTTCTTCGCGATTCTAGGAATCTGTTGACGTTATAAACTTAAAGGAAATGTATAGTGATTTTATCAGTTAGGGGAATTAACTGCGTATTGCTACAGAGGTAGGCGTATTACAACATTAAGTTTATAAATAGTGACAGAAACACTGGTGCAACAGCCAAAAATAAGGTTCATACAAAACTATTGTAATCTTTTGTTTGCTTGTGTTGGTCATAGAAAATATGCTATTTGATGAATACAAAATTACACCAGTTTTATGGCATAAAGATTATTAATATTAATTACTGCAGTACAACTATATTTCCCAAGGAGCAACAATATGTAAACACTCATGGAACTGACAGTCTTAGTTACCAATGCTGATTTGAGGCAGTTGTGTTCAATTAGCATTGATTCATGTGCTTGTTTGTTAATGTGTATCTACATGAACATATATGTGAACAAGTAGTCTTTTGTGTAGTAATTGTTGCGTGTCTGAATGCTCACAGCATCGTGTAGTTCGCGTTGGAACGATCGTATCTGCCCGGGGAATGTAAAATGCTTTGGGTGGTTTTGATGATGGGCCGCACGCACTACAGACGAACCTATGGTTACCTTTTTGCCGTTAAAAAATGCTTGACTCGCCAGTTGGCAGAGCAGGCCGACTGTACTCGCGGCGTTGGTTTATTCTGCCTGTCAGTGAATGCGTTGTTAACCTTGTCCGTCGGCGTAACACTTGCGAAAGGTCACAGGAGGGAGCCGATAAAAAAGAACCTTGGCAATTGGATGGGACAGTTTGCACAGTGCAGTGGATTCCCGTACTGTGTAATTTGCTCCGCGCTGGTATTTTCACGCCGTCGTTTTGTCGCTGGGCAGTGATGCATGAGGCGTGCCCAACTATACGTCAAGCAGAAAATGTGCGTTTTGTTGAAAACTGTAAAGAGCGGAAATAAAATAAATATAGACGTTGTGTGACATGTGCTCGCATTTAGCGAACTGTGCGTTGGTGTCGGTGAGGGGCGACGTGCGGATAGGGATGTGAAAGGATTAAGGGTTTATGTGCTCGGTGCTCGGGAAAGTGCAAGCTAGCGAGCAAGACGTGACGACGGAATCTTTCGCAGTGACAGTAGATTGAATTAAGTTGACGTCGGGCAAATGTCGCGGATATAACATCGATGGCTTCCACGGATGTACACGCGGATGACGTTTTTGCGCGACGTAGCTGATTGAATTCCAGCCAGGCGTGTTTGCATGTAATCCACTAGATTTAGATTGACACCAGTGAATCTTGTGAGTCAGTGATGACAGGAAGGGACTTGTCAGTGTGTGTTTTTTGCCGGGATGTTCCTGTCAACTGGCTACAATATGGTATTAGTGCTTAGTTCCGCTACTGTGACACAACTCTAAATTGGGTCACCTAATTCATTTTGCATTTGAGTCGCTCGTCAGTTTCCTGTGTTGTCATTTTGACGGTATATGATACATGGGAGATGAATAGCGTTTGTCAAATGTCGAATGATTTTAAAATGACATATGACGTGATTCAAATTTAGTTGACACTTGAAGTTAGTTACCTGGGCAAGTTGTAATGGGTTGGATGCCCTTAACAATGCCATTTGCACCAATCAGTTGGGACATCTTCCATGCATGTTTTGGTACATTCAAAGCCTTCAAAGCACATTTTAACAACTGAATATTTTAATCAGTGTGTCCAGGCACTTGATAAGGTACTATCTGTCAGATTGTCTGCCTTCTTATCACCTATTTGAAGTAGGTACATCATACAGCACCCAGCAGGTCCAAGTGATACATTGTATTGTAGACTATATACCCTGCCTACTCAATGTCTTTCCATCCCTGCCAGGGGAAAACTCCAGCCACTGGGAGAAAGACACTGTGGGTTAGAGACATTTAGGGATTGAGACCATGACAGGTTACATATTTACCCTCTGTGTGGGATCTTTAACTTTTTCTAGCTATTAGTTCAACGGGGCCAGCGGTGTTTAGTTTTTAAGGGTCTCTTCCGAAAGACACTGAGGCAACATGAGGTGAACAAAATTGTCTGAGTTCTGAAAAGGAGCAGATGGTGGCAGATGTTTGAAGTAAATTAGATCAATATTGTTTTATTTTCAGAGTCCTTCAAAGATGTTTCAGTGCAACCAATTCTCTTTAATGACGGATTTCGTTCAAATGTTTTACCTAAGTATAGTCCATTCAGATGTATTTCATTAAATGACAGATTTCAACACTTTAACCATTGTTTACGACTATGATTTGAAGACAATCCTGACATTCAATGTCGTTATATGTCACACGGGGGGGGGGGGGGGACATGTCGACCTCCAGGTCCACGTTCCCGATTACAACAGGACAAAATTAGACGTCCTTTGGCAAATAACATCGCCTGATGTGCTTTTACGTAAGCGCTCGAAAACACAAACTTACGTCTTCGCAATGAGACGCATAAAAAATTCATCCATCTGATCCGAGATAAACCGACGCTTAATTAGCAGTGGCGCCAAAAGGAAATCCGACTGACAGTGACGCGTCGTGTCCTGACGCAGAATCAATGCCACTGACACACATGTATCGTCGATGATTAAGTAGCTGTCGCGTGACCCATCGACCTTAGGTTCCATTTTCGGGTCCAATGTCCAGATACTAAGTTTCGAGTGTGTTCTGAATCGTACAAATTGTGTGAAACAAATGTTTATTATCGGTTGGTTTAAAAGGTCACCTCAGTAATATGTCCACCTCACAATTAATGTCACCTCATTAATATATCCACCTCACAATTAAGGTCACCTCAGTAATATATCACATCACAATTAAGGTCACCTCAGTAATATATCATCTCACAATTAAGGTCACCTCAGTAATATATCACCTCACAATTAAGGTCACCTCAATAATATATCCACCTCACAACTAAGGTCACCTCAGTAATACATCCACCTCACAACTAAGGTCACCTCAGTAATACATCCACCTCACAACTAAGGTCACCTCAGTAATACATCCACCTCACAACTAAGGTCACCTCAGTAATACATCCACCTCACAATAAAGGTCACCTCAGTAATACATCCACCTCACAATTAAGGTCACCTCAGTAATATATCCACCTCACAATTAAGGTCACCTCAGTAATATATCCGCCTCACAATTAAGGTCACCTCAGTAATATATCCGACTCACAATTAAGGTCACCTCAGTAATATATCCGACTCACAATTAAGGTCACCTCAGTAATATATCCACCTCACAATTATGGTCACCTCAGTAATACAACCACCTCACAATTAAGGTGAAGTCATTAATACATCTACCTCACAATTAAGGTCACATCTGTAATATATCCACCTCATAATGAAGGTCACATCAGTAATATATCCACCTCACAATAAGGACACCTCAGTAATATACCCACCTCACAATTAAGGTCACCTCAGTAATATATCCACCTCACAATTAAGGTCGCAGTAATACAACCACCTCACAATTTAGGTCACCTCAGTAATATATCCACCTCATAATGAAGGTCACCTCAGTAATATAGCCACCTCATAATGAAGGTCACATCAGTAATATATCCACCTCACAGTTAAGGTCACCTCAGTAATACATCCACCTCACTATTAAGGTCACCTCAGTAATATACCCACCTCATAATTACGGTCACCTCAGTAATATACCCACCTCATAATTAAGGTCACCTCAGTAATACATCCACCTCACAATTAAGCTACTCTAGGACAGGACAAAGTGTTTTAGCAGTTGTAGAAACTAGTCCAGCTTGTGTGGTGACCTGGCTAATGAGGTCAGACTAGCCCACCCAATGTGTGGCCTTAATACAGAGGTGCCTTGTTATGATATTCTATTTTACACAGAGGATTGGATATTGTCATAAATAATTTGTTATTAATTAAAGTCAAATTAAGATTGAATGGTATCATGGTTCATTATAAATGTTAATTAATTAAAGTTAAACTTTAAAAGGGATATACATATATAATGTACATTCTCATTGGCTCATTTACTGATGTGCCCAAAATATACAGTAATACGGCCTCATGTTATAAATCCAAGTTTTATCACAAGTGATGTATTCTTTTAATTTAATATAATGAGACAGAAAAACTTTAGAAAATATATACCAGTAACACATTGTTTGGCAGTCGTCATTAAAACTGAAAAATATCAACATTCAACAATTCTGGAATATGAGTTGGTTTCGTTCAGGCAATTTAAAATTCCCATTAATTTACATTAACAGTTAATGTAAATGCATTACATTGGACATTGTTAGTTTAAATGTAATTTGATGGTGATAAGCTAATAGAATAGTGATGTGTTCCATCGAATAATAACAGTAACCATTTCAAATCACTGTAGCGTTTGTTACTGTTACAAGGAATGATTGATCCTTGTAGAATCTCCAGGGTAAACATTGCAATTCACGAATCATTAGGTTATCTGTGAGTGTGTAATGAACTGATCTGATACAAGTACAAGTTGTCCAATCGTAACGTGCAATGAATTATTCTGCACAACAGAACTGTTGTGTAAACGAAGCATGATTATAAACAACCCATGTTCTGTGGCTGTCACAGCAGGCTTAATAAAGTTGATAGCTAAATCATGTTCTGTGTACAGCTGCTATCACTGATTTGTTGCAATTTATAGTTTTCCATTGCCTTGGTTTGAGTGTCGTATCTGACACCATTTGATATGATACCTACCTATAAGATGTTTAATTTAAATGTGTACATTATCTGTAAAGATTAGTCTGAAGGTGTGTTTAAATATAATTTAATATGTAATGCTTTATATTTGAAAAACCCAGGCTAGTGATAAATTGTTCGCCTAAATATGCAAAATAATTTAGGCAAGCAATTTTTTATCCACCAGGTGGCGTTCTATGTTATCTATGTATAATCGTGTCATGTGGCTGGTTACGCAAAGCGATTTTTTAATTATGCAATTACTTACTTGGTGTCTTGTGTTTGCGTAAACATCTATGGCCACGTCTAAATCTCCATCTAAACACAAAACAACTCCATCTAAACATGTACTATGTCAGTCATCTTATTAGCATTAAGAATGTTCCTAGTCACTTCATGAGACCAGCCCCTGGCATGTAGTAGACTAGGTATGGTGTGGTGACAGGAGTGATTATCGTAATTAGCTTGAGCAATAAATCGCTCCCTAGATGAGTGATTTGCATGAGCAAGAGCAGTTGCTCTCCTTACAAATGAAGCACTGAGTATGACTCATGGGGATATCTGCTGATATCTGCAACTTGACATCTGTTGATAGCAAATCATACTGCTACCTAGCAAATGAACAATTATTTTAACAAAGGTTTATCGACTTGGGCACACAAGATTGACATCAGAGTTGACAGAAGTCGTAGTAAAGACAAATAACTTATACGTTAGAATTTAATAATACTGAATAATTCAGATTCATTTGCGAGAGAAAGCTCACTGCCCTGCCACCTGGTGTCTAGTTGCGTTATCAGCTCCCTCGTGGAACACATAAAAAAGTTAATCTAAGTTGATTATGCACTGGACCGTGTCTGCAATGTCAAATTAGAATTATTGTCACGCATGATCGGCCTCCATTATGATATATGGCATATATCAATCATCATACATGTATGACATAAATCATGAGTTAAATAAAGTCAAACACTCAGGTCTGATCAATGTACGCCGTTTGTCATTTTGCGGGTTATTTTCTGTATTTGTTCTCAATAAAACTGTTGATGAATGACACAGAGACGCTTTGACCACCCACGCCGTTGTCACCGTGAAGAATATTATTTTTCCCGGCCATTGACAGTCGGCGTAAGCGGGTTGACGCCATCAAGTGATTTTAATTTCCGGCGACTTAGCACGCACGCCTTAGCAAACTCTGGGTTGACGTGGCGTGATTCAGACGCTCCATGTCGCATGGTGGTGATTTCCGGTCTTGTGACCAGGTGGAGAGACGTTGGATCAATGTGGCCGCCGGTCACGGCTTGTTTACTTCCCACGGTCACCACGTGTACACAGTTGTCATCTTCCTGTTCTTCCCGCGGATTGTTTGTGTCAGAATAATCCCGTTGTTGTCGCCAGTGATCTGTGCACTTGTGCCTATAGAGTAGAGCGCAGTGGCTCAGGGGTAGAGCTTCAGACTCTCGACTGCCCGGGTTCAAATCCTGTGCTGCAGTGTTCAAACCATACGCAATTTTTTTCACTCTACATTGCTCCAGTTTACTTAGCTGTATAGATGAGTACCTGGCTGTAGACAGTGGTGGATATATGTGCGAGCAGTTTTTGCGCATTAATTGCAGCATATGGCTGGATGCTTCCCAGAGAAGCCGAGATGGTGTCTGAGTGAACAGGTCTGTCAGTGAAGTAAAGTGTAAAGCGCTTTGAACGGTCCTGAGGACTGGATACTGCGCTATATAGGAACTTGCCTTTTATACTAATTCCCCCGTCTTTGCATTTGATGACCTGGCTTGTTTTAGCCCACTTCCCCCATCGTTGATATGGCCGAGCCATGGGTAAATGTGCTCAGTTATAATAATATTATAATAATTCCATTTCTTAATATGGCGCTTTTTATGTATGTAACACTTTACATGAATATACAAGTTACATAAAAATTAAAAATATAGACATACCGGTGGTAGTTGTAAAATAAATAGATCAATAAAACAAATTGTTCAATATAAATGAATAATATTAATCTTAATAATACTAAAATACTAATACTGATAAATAATAGTTAATTTTATATTACAATTTTAAAAATAAATAATAAAATAGTTGATAAATAATAGATATTAAAAATAGTAGATATTAAAAATAAATAATAGTTAATTATATTACAATGATGTGTTGAGTAAATGCTGAAATAGAAATTATAAATTACGCAAATATGCTGAGATGAAACAGATTGTCCACAATGTCCTGTCATTTCAGTGAGCTTCAGTGATTACTTCTCGGTCTTCAAGAAAAGGGAATAACAATTATATCACGTCTGATTAATAGTTAATCAAGAACAAGACGTTTATTTTGACCTCAAAATATAACAAAAATAATTACATATAACGATATACACATATGTATGCATCTCCACAAATGTAATAGGTATACTTATGTAAGTATGCTCGGGAGCATACAGCATTACTTCAAAACCGGAGGAATACGTAATTAAAACCAACTATATCAATTCAGTTAATTATCGTAAGTTTGCATTAAGAAATCTCAGACTGGCAGGGTGGGCAATGTTTTTTTTTTTTGGTGGGTGGGTGGGTGGGCGGTTCGTAAGCAGCAATGGTTGGGGTGCAAAACTCCAAACAGGTATCTGTATAATTCACTGGGAGCCACACAAGTTGAAGGGGTTACTATAAATAGCTTTCATCCCTCCACCCCAGGGTAAAATCCCATATCCAGGTGATGCTGCTCAATGTGCTTAGTGTGGGAATTAAACTGGGTTAATCATCCCCTATCAGCCAGGGTCTATTCTGGGACATTTTCCTCCCCTTGTGGGTTTATCAGTGGGAAACTCTGTCCCAATAAGGAACACCTCCGCCTGAGGGGTTTTGTTCAAGTTTAAAGATGGGTGCATCACAGAAGTGTGGGCCACTCAGTCACAGACGTGTGGGCCGCTCAGTCACAGAAGTGTAGGCCGCTTAGCCACAGAAGTATAGACTGCTCAGTCACAGAAATGTGGGCCGCTCAGTCACAGAAGTGTAGGCCGCTCAGCCACAGACATGTGGGCCGCTCAGTCACAGAAGTGTGGGCCGCTCAGTCACAGAAGTGTAGGCCGCTTAGCCACAGACATGTGGGCTGCTCAGTCACAGAAGTGTGGGCCGCTCAGTCACAGAAGTGTGGGCCGCTCAGTCACAGAAGTGTGGGCCGCTCAGTCACAGAAGTGTAAGCTGCTCAGCCACAGACATGTGGGCCACTCAGCCACAGAAGGTGTAATTTAAATTATTCGGTACAGTAAAGTAAAAAGAAAACATTAAACTGTGTTTCCATTCAGTAAATTAAATGATCTAGGTATTTAAATTAAATCAAACCTTTTCACATCCGTCGTAGCTGTGAAAAGACAAGCATTTATTTATTATATTGTTATCCTAGCATGTTTTTACAGATATTTAAATATTTCTCACAAATATTCTTAATTGTTATTCTTCAAATATTAACAATAGCACATATTTTCTCAGGACAATAGCACATATTTTCTCAGGACATAATGCTTATTTTTTAGAGAATTCCAACAGACATTTACAGTGTACAAAGTTAAACACAATTTTTGTAGGACATATTTCAGTGTCTCGGTTAAGTAGCATGATGGGAATGAAGAGGATAGAAGATGCATTTAAACAACAATCTGAATATTTTGTGTATTTTATTGACCCCCACTCCAACTCACAGCATTAAACAACAAACAGCATTACAATGTCCCTAGTGCATGTAATGCAGCACTGACAAATTATCAAGCGAGTATCATAAATATCAGTAATGAAATTCCAGACGAATGTAGTCAACAGAACTCTGCATTGTGGAAGTTGAACTTACAGGAAATTAGAGTTCTGACAAACATTAGCGATGCAGTACTGAGTAGACAAGAATACACTCTCCCATCTGTGGCAGGACAGCAGGAGGCAGATGTATTCTTTTCTTCCGTTTTACCTCCTACGACTGACCTTTGTTTGAGGTCACTAGAAAGGTTAAGTCATCGTCGCATCATCCCGACAGAAGAGTTCGTGAAGCTTTGCCTTTCTCTGCGTGGGATTCTCACGGCACTTGCCAAATACAATCAATGACAAGTTATCTTTAATCAGATTGTACAAACGTTGCAATGGTTAACTCAGCGGGACCTGTCGTATAAAAACATGTGCGTTCTTTGAAGATTTCTATCTAAAATTACATCTGAATTAATAATGGTTACTTCATATTTCAATAGTTTATTGTTGTGGTATATTTACTGTTGTCATCGTTTTTCAGTTCTGTTTGATGACTACAGTTGAGCGTGTGTGTGTGAGTGTGTGTGTGTGTGTGTGTGTGTGTGTGTGAGCGTGCGTGCGTGCGTGCGCATGCGCATGCGTATGCGAGTGTGTAGGTGCATGTGTGTGTTGCATATTAGTCATTGTTTGCATGACTATAAAATTATCACCTACCCCCATTATTTCCCTCCCTATACGTGAAAAATATGTTGTGTTTCAGTCGCTTTAGTCTAAGTGGATATTGTGTTTCTCTGGAGACCTCTACTGTACTGAATTAGATTGACAACGTAAATTTCGAGTATCGTATGCAAATCTGGTAACGATTGATATCGAAGAATTCTGGTATCGAACCAGCACTATGTCTGTTGCATACTGTTCTTCTACTGGGAACTGTGTTCTATACGAACATTAGATTTACAACATAAGTACTCAGTATCGAAAAAAGGTATCAATGGGTATCGAATAAAACCTGGTATCGAACCAGCACTAGTGTGCACACATATATTGCATGATGAACTAGGCTTGCGTGAAAGTTGTCAGATTCTTTTAAAAAGTGACTGGCAAGTCATGGTGACATTCCCGCCACGTAATTACCCCACCATTAACACCAACAATGCCAGCCTGGGCAAGGGTGGATCTTCAACTGAAGCTGTCAGGTGTAATTCAGATGACAGGTTTAATTCACTCTGGCCACAGGTGTTTCTGATATCACCTCAGCCACAGCCAACATTCCCCAAACACCCCCACCCTATCCTGCCCCCCCCCCCCCACCCCCCCACCCCAGTGCAACTCCCCCACTATGTTAATGGACTGTTTATATCTGGGTAAAGTACTCAGTAATTGCTTCTCCTTTGAAGCCGACTCCCTTCCACTCAGGCACTATTCAAGAAATGTCAGCCCTGGGGGTGAATTGAAAGGAAACACTTGGGGATAAACCGGAAACCCTTTCGAAAGTTGCCAGTTAGACAACATCTGAATGGGAATGAATAATATAGAGTTACGGAGTATTCGAAGATCGCCCGTATCGCAACATAACAAACAGGAAGCAGGAGAGAATGGTGTAAGGCGGTAGCTTTCGCAAAGTCAGAAGGCACCAGACACGTGATAGGGGTTTGGGGCCATACCCATGTGTAGTGGGGCCCATCAGCAGGAAACACCACCAGGGCATCTGGAAGTGAGCTGACTTCAACTGGGGTCTAGGCTGTGTTTCTCAGTGTTCAGCCCTGTTTATGTAGATGTGTCAATCGTGCTTATATGGATATGTGTACCATATTGTAAAGACTTAATTTATTCTTTAGATCTATTTATTTAAATGTTTTAAAGTATTTATTATTCTTTAATAGGTTTAGTCAAATAATCACAGAAAATATGTTTTAATGTCTTAAATTATTTTAATTAGTTTTATAGATACATATCATATATTCTCTACATTTTAATTAATTTTATATTTATGCTAATGTCTTAAATTATATATTATTTCAATCTATTTTAACAAATATACTTTGCATGTTTATGTATATATTTCAATCTATATGATTGCGCAGAGTGAAATAAAATTATTAGTTATTTATTATTATTTCAATCCTGTCCGTAAAGGTAACCTTATATAATGGCCACGGTCGAACGTCCGTAGTGACTTCCTATAACAATATTACACTGTCCCAATGGCGGTCATTATAGACAGATTTAAAATTTTATGTAAAATATTAAAGAATCTACAATGATTGGGTGTACAGGAACAGGGAACAGGTGAACAACAAAAAGGTTCCCTTTTCTGCAAAAAGAAACGGAACAAGAAAGTAATGGAAAGAAACTAACATATATTGACAAGAAATACATGTAAATAAAGCAAATTGCTTAAATCACAACTATCAAACTTTGGCTCCCAGATTGTTGTTTAGACCCCTTGTGCAGGAATGCATACGTTTAGAATTATAACATAAAACAAAGAATACAGCGCATTTTAATGTAATTGACAACATTTCAATGTCATAAAATGGTATTTCACAACATTTCTATTTGTC
>OZ024864.1:47150132-47155132 GCA_964017155.1 Oasisia sp. SBJ-2009 | reverse complement strand
TCAAAGATACACCACATCCGATACAAAGTAACACCATATCCGATACGAAGTTACACCACATCCGAATCAAGGTTACACCACATCCGATACAAACTTATACCACATCCGATACAAAGTTACACCACATCCGATACAAAGTTACACCATATCCGATACAAAGTTACACCACATCCGATACAAAGTTACACCACATCCGATACAAAGTTACACCACATCCGATACAAAGTTTCACCACATCTGATACAAAGTTTCACCACATCCGATACAAAGTTACACCACATCCAATACAAAGTTTCACCACATCTGATACAAAGTTACACCACATCCGATACAAAGTTACACCACATCCGATACAAAGTTTCACCACATCTGATACAAAGTTTCACCACATCTGATACAAAGTTTCACCACATCCGATACAAAGTTACACCACATCCGATACAAAGTTACACCATATCCCACACAAACTGCCACTCATCACACCTCATACAAAGTGATATCACATTACACCTGACAAGTTATACAACGCTGGTTTGATACAAAGCAAATGCTGGCTAGATTCTTAGAATGTGCCATAAGAAATATTTGAAAACAACTTTGAGGAGGTCGTTGTTATAATTATAAAAGCCAGGACCTGCTAATTAGCACACCTGTTAATTGGATACGGCTGAGCATGTTGCATTTAGCAAGTCTTGCATCAGCAGTATCAATCAAACTATCATCATTGACATCAGTCCTGTTGTCGCGGCATGTCACTGACTCACACATCCATTTCACATCTACATTCAACTGTTGCTCATTAATGGTTAACACCTCAAGTAGCTGGTGTTGACTGCTAGTTCTGTTTAACACCTCTAAGTAGCAGCTTTTAACTGCCGACATTCGCGGAAGTTGCTAATTTTCTGCAATTTTCCAAGGGCGGGTGTCGGTGGCGACAGTTGGTGGATTTATGTGACCTTATGCGTTGTCACTGCTGTGTGACGACGTCGTATTGTGTCGTAGGAATATTGACGTAGGTCAAATAGTTTCACGTTGCCATCTCACCCGCATCACGTACTCACCATTTTAGCTCTGTCCACCATTCCAAATTTTAATAGTCACTCGGCATTCAACAGAAGTCTAAATGTGTTAGCAATAGGTGTTTCCACGAAATCGAGAGGTACATAATATGTTGTTGATGAAACAATGCAGTCTAAAGTCGCAGTAGGCGGCGAAGTTCGCCAGAAAGGTGTAGCCATGACAATGCTGGAATTTCCATAGAAGTGCTGCAGTTATGACATTGTGCCCACCGTGAACATGATACACCTTCCCATTAATAACGACACTAACAACGACCAGCGAAGTGGCGAAAGCTTCATAGTCTGCCTTGAGATTCAGCAAGGTATTTGTACTTTTAAAAATAATTATGATTTCTTTATTATTATTATTATTATTATTATTATTATTATTAGAATGTATTTACAGTGTGAGAGTTATACATCCAGGTTATAAACCTAACCAAAGCAGCTGACAATATGGAAAAATACAAAATATACATTATTATGGAGATTTTACCCGTGGACATAATTTTCAGCAGATATTTTGAAAATGGACATTTCACGAATCAAATTTAAGAGAACAAAAAAAAATGTTGCCCACCGGATGAGTTTATTTTAACTGTATTATAAATGTAAGAAATTAATTAGTCGATTACACATTTTGTTTTTGTTTTATTTAAATAAAAAATGTAATTACATTGTAAGTATCTATATTATGAAGATGAAATGTTGTTGTAAAAGAAGGTGTTAATGCATTTCTTCATTATGTTTTTAATGAATATTTATTTAATTATACACTGTAGATAACTGTAGTGCCTTATTACAAAAACAAAATTGAATTGACATGGGCTGGTCTTGCTTGCACCTGGAACAATATCAGAATCGAATCAACACAAGAGTGCCAAAAAGACAAACAAAAATTTTTTTTTTATCATACAGTGTATGGCCTAGGCCTGGGCAAGGAATTTATTATAAAATGCCATTTTTGACCTAACACAACTTTTTAACTTATTACTAGAATAACTCAATATTACATGCACCCAAGGACGACAACATGGTCAACATGTACATACATTATTAGAGTGGTATGACTAATATTTCCAGAGATATGCCATATTGAAAATGTGGAAATATGTTATTTTTAGCAAATTGACACTTGGCAAGAGACAAGCACAAAATTGAAAAAAGTCACTAAAAGCGATAAAAATATGAATTTGTGAAAGATATATATTATATTCGGATAGTAAGACAAGTTTCATTGAGCCATGTCATGTCGTTTGGGTTTTATATGACGTTTTACTTTTTTCCCCGATTACCTCGGGGGAAAATGTCAAAACTTCAAGGTAGGTAGTATAGATTCAACCAAAAATCTTTACTTTTCAACACAGATCAACCAAATTTGGCATGTAACTAGTTTTCAATAGAATTTAGCTATTTCTAATTTGTTGCATAAATTATGCAAATTAGGTATCCAATATGGCCGCCATGACAGTGAGGTATATTTTGGCCATGCTCTAGCCAAACATGTAATAAAGTTACAAACTTTTAATTTAGCACAGGTATTGTTATGTATATCTACTGCATGATTATCACATCAATCATATAATTGTATTGTTTACGTGAAATAAGAGTTCTTCTAAGATTCTCTATTTTGTGTAACATTTTGACATAATTAACTAATCTATAATTTAGAAACCATTAATATATATATATATATATATATATATATATATATATATATATATATATATATATATATATATATATATATTACAGTTCTGCATAGTGGGTATCACCAATACGTAGAACAATTCTTTATCTTCAAAATAAACTTTATTCTGATTGAATTGGTCAAAAACTCACACCGCGCGACATTTTTGAATTAAGCCTATTTCACGCTTAATTTTTGGACCTAATATGTTACGTGCAAGGATGCATTTGCTTAGCATTGGCAGCATGTTGCAGCAGCCAGTTTTTTTCGTAGATTGGTAGGTATTTTTGAAATGCTACTGAATTCGTAATCGTGGATTAATGGCATCGAAACTTGGTGTATGAAGGGATACCATAATTACGCTTTCAAATATATATATTTTATTCCATAGAAATAAATAGTTTTATGTGTAGATCAAGCTGAAATGTGGTTAATTTCAGTGAACAATCCTTGCCCAAGTCTAGATCAGATGAAGATAATGCAGTATATTCCTATATATGTGTATATATATATATATATATATATATATATATATATATATATATATATATATTATTTGATTACATATGTTGTCATATATGACCAAATGTAATAAAGTATTATAAGATTATAATAACATATATGAATAAAATAATTGGTGTTAAATTGAACTACTAATCACTTTAATAACAAATATTGTTATATGTAATATTGATAAATTCCGAAATACATTCCATCATGTGGGTGAATGAATTTCAAAATGATTTGACAACATACGTAATTATAATAATAATTAACACAAAAAGATATAAAAACTATAATGTTATGGAATTACGACGCTAGGTTGATCAATTCGTCTCCAAGAATTGTTATTTCTTGTCTCTGCTTTTTTAAAAATAAAATTGTTGTATACTATTTCAAAGGCATTGTAATATTCCATGTGTTGCACGAACACAAGTAGAAAGTCGGCTTTATCGCAACAGCGCAGACATTGCAGCGGCGTATGTTTGTCGTTGGTCTAGCTGAAATAGCGCCGCATTATGCCGAATTTCGTATCAATTACTGTTGTGTGGACAATACAGTTGTAATAGTTGTCATCTATAATACGAGTAAAACAACACAACGTGAAAAATATGTTCATAAAGATCGTTTCTCAAGTAAACGGCGAGCTTCGACAGCTTCCTTGACACCCCTCACAACAAAGATCGACTAGTCCTGGCGCTCACCGTGATATTGATATCTAGGTAAGCCTATTTTGTTGCAAGGGGAAACCCTTAGATTTGGCAACAAGCAAATAGACGAATTATTCGCTATAAATTTTCAATAAAATGCAGTACGTTGATCATGAGACAATTGGTAGCCATTTTGTGCCGTGATGTTTAGAAATTGCTAACATACGCGTGGAATACGACATTAGCGACTTACTACTAACGCGTGCGGCGATCTGCCGAAGACTCGAACTCGAAGTGTCGTGACTCGGGGGAAAAAGTACCACCAGCTTTCAAAGACATGCGCCCCCACAAATAAAATGTTATATTCATAAAATGATATGTACTGGATAGCAAATTTCACGCCGGATCGAATGGTACCACACACTACACGATCTGATACGGAACGGCGACGTTGCTCACGAAATACGACCATGACATAAGTTGTCATGTTTAGTTGCGTTTTAGCGGATGATTTCTTATTAATTCAGCATAGTGTGTATCACCAATCGATAAAGCAATAATTTGTCTTCAAAGTAAGCTTTATTCTGATTGAATTGGTCAAAAATTGACATGGCGCAACGTTTGAGAAGAAAGCCTATTTTACGCTTAAATTTTCACCCGGATGGTAAACGCGATGAGGCGCTCGCGCTAGCGTAACAACATAGCATCTTAGCACAGGCGGCATGTCGCAACAGGCCGATTTTTGTTGAGTAGGGGGTCGTTTTAAAATGCTACTGAACGCGTTATATTTGAGGAACAAGAACGAAATTTGGTGTACAAAGAGATAACATAATGACGTTTTTATGCATATAAATTGTATTCCACAACAGTTAATATTTCTATGTGTAAGTCATGCAGCAATATGGTTAATTTGAGTGAAAAATCCTTGCCCAAGCCTATATGGCCATGTTTGTGGGAGTAATCTAGATGACTTTGTGCCCCAAATGGATGTTGCCCAAGAGATAAGATTTATAGTGGCCCAAGCAAAAATGTATGTGGCCCAGGAAATAAAAGGCCATTTCCTAAAGACAAAATGGCTGTGGCCTAAGTCAGTAGATAATT
>OZ024864.1:47065132-47145132 GCA_964017155.1 Oasisia sp. SBJ-2009 | reverse complement strand
AAAGAAATGTGATATAAAACGCGAGTCACCAGGATAAATGTTAGCAAGTTTTGTACTGAACACACTAAAGAGGAATTGCTTGATTGGTTCATGGTTGGTTGATGGATGGGTGGTTGGGTGCGTAGGTGGGTCGGTGGGTCGGTGGGTTGGTGGGTTGACTGACTGTTAAGTTGATTCGACTGCTGGCACCGCAACGAATTTTTTTTAATGTATCTAACGTAACTTACACAATTCACGATCACCTTTTTCTTTATAACTGTTAGTAAGGAAAGTAAGCAGAAAATAAACGCAAAGATAAACATACGGTGAACACGACATTAGCCGCACTCTGCAGTGTCCCCACCTGGTGGCAGCTGCTGGAAGCACGCAGACTGGCTAGAACCGGATAGATTGCTAGGGGTGTTTGGTGGCGCCATTGTGTGTGTCCAGGTGTTTTGGTCGGGGCTGAGCGATGCACTTGGTATGCTTTCCGGGCCGTAATCATCCCATCCATATGGTTCGAGTTGTTTTCTGCTGCACTGGCAAAACATGAATCTGGCTAGTGCCAGGTGGAACGGTCTCTAGAAGTCGGCGTTGGTGCGAAACGAACCCTAGAAGTGATTGTTCTGCCTGGAAGGAATGAGCGACTAGCAGCGACTGGAAATTCCACCTCATCTTGCACCGTTTCTAAGCCAAAGTTCTACAGCGTGACCTGGCCTTGGGACCATATTGAGGCAACCAACCAGCGACTATAGAGCTGGACAAATACCGATTTGCCAATTAATGCCACTTTGCAAACTAATTATATAAAACTTACATGAGAGTGGTTTGGTTCATTTTCATTTGCCGAAGCATCTTTTTTATTCATAATGTTACTTGCAAATTTCAATACAGCAGTTCGTGGTGTCAGGAAATACAAAACTGAGCCAACCTATAAGGTTTCTTAATGCTAAATAATTAATACAAACCACAAAAGCTGCATATAAGGTTTCAATATCAAATGCAATACCTCGCACGCATTTATTTTGTCACACGTCACTTGTTACAAATGTTATGTTAAGAATAATGGATAGAAATTAATTTTGGCATATTTTTGTTTTATGTATTTTCTGTGAAAACAGGAAAACCGCACAGAAGCTCGAGAAATTCTGTCAGAAATACAGCCCGAATTGGTATAATAATAGTCTTAGACTACGCTATGACATTCATGATTAACAAACAGCGATGTTCCTGATGCAGGATTTACCATAGCAGAAACCGTTTTTACCACGCAAAGATACATAGACCTACATTGGCACTAATGCGGGTTCCTAGTATAGGTCGACAGTGATTTCCTGAGTTTTTGCTGCACTTTACTGCATTGTGCAAATATAATGTACTTAGACGCTCACAATTTTCCATAATACACTTGATTAGTTTGTGTTGTAGTCGGTTTTCTAAATTTCCTGGGACAGCTTCGCTCTGGTGGCTCAGTGTGGGTCCCTTACAATGTATCAAGTTGCTCAATCATTGCTCATAGTGCGGTAACGCAACTGGGACAATATTCACATAATCGGAAAGCTACAAGTTCCTGGCAAGCTGGGTGCAGTTAGTGCATTCAGTTCCGTCCGGTAATGTCGTATGGTAGTTTTGTTACTCTGTCTTACGTGCACCAGATGGCACTGTTGTAGTTTCCTGTTGTTGGAGACTGGGAACGCACTTCATGCATTTCGATGAGGTGTGTTTTGGTTTCGTGTTTACGACCTGTTTACAGCCGTGAAGTTGTGGTCCGTGTTATTGCTATCGTGACAGTTAGCCGGGACAAACATACATGTGATATTCGCAATAAACGTCATGACATATGGTGTTTACAGAAAGATATGCCCACACGAGAAACAGTAAACCATGTCTTAATTATTAATACATTACTACGAAACAGCCTGAATTGTAATTGGCTTGGGAATAGAGGTATTGGATTTTTAGGTATGGTTTTGTTTTTATGTGGACGTCAGTGGCTAGAGTATAGCACTCCTGGGTTGAAATCCTTTTGCTGCCAGTTCAAGCCCTGGAGAAGTTTGTTCATTCTGCATTGATCCTGTTCATTGGGCTGTGTGAATGGAAATCTTACAGTAGACATTGTGCATTAATTGAAACATGGCTGAATGCTTCTTGGAGATGTCGATATGGTGTGCCATTGCACAGGTTTGCCAATGAGTAAAGTGCAGAAAATGCTTTGACTCAAGTTTCAGTAATCCTACGGACTGAGTGCTACAGCACTCTTTCTCTGACACTGTCTCAGTTGCTGTAAAAAGTCGGTTATACAAAAAAGATTATTCGATATCGTTAATGATCGCCTTAAGGTACGAATCAATCCATACAAGTTCAAAGTCAATTAATGAGGTCCCAAAAGGCAAGCATTTTTTAAACACTCTTTTGCACTTGCTACCCAAAGGCACTGAACAATGTGGACCCAGTTACGTTGCTGAATATTGTTTTACCAGACGTGTTAAGTTTTGAAATGACAAAACTGGAGATTTGTGGTTAAATCGAGCTAATCAAATGTCGATGCTATTGCCCGGCGGTGGAATGCAAGATTCACAAACACTCATATGTAAAACAATTCTCTATTTGAAAATTGTGTAAATATAAATGCAACATGCAGTAACACCACAACAATGACAACGATGATATACACATAACTGCCACAAAGTTTATATTCACAACCCAGCACAAACACCAACTGGCATTGCACAATCCTCTGAGAAAAACAAACATTATAAGAACATATATTAATGGTGGCACTCTACAAACTTGCTGAGCAATGGTGGACATTTTACATTAAAACCAACCATCACAGTTAATAACCCTCTGCAAAAAAACAGCGTGTGAAGGGTAGGCCTTCAGGCTTCACATACTGCCATGTTGCGACTTGGCAGACTTCAGCAGTTCGTCTGAACTGAAGGCTGACACTGAAACAACTGTCCTCTGTGTTCAGGTTGCAGCTGAGCAAGGCACATATTGTGTCCTGGCCAAGGTCAGACCTACTGTCCATGTGAATCTTTTTCACCATTGCAAAGACCATCTCACTGTGCATTGCTGTTTGGGAGGGACAGCAGGGGCAACACAACAGCACACAACTGTCACAAGGTGAAGGTATCAAACCGAGGCTTCCAGTGCTGGTCTCACCCTTCCCCGTGCCTTCCTCCTGCAGCAACGCTAAAATGCAAATTGCATATTCGGCAAAGCGCATGTGACAACCCTTGGTCACTTCTGCTGATCCAGTGATCGCCGACCCACGCTTGGAGAAACTTTGAGACATATTTCTTCTTCGAAGTAGAACGAGGTGCCGGTGTCAGATAGAATATTGACCCGCGTAGAAAAGTGACCCGGGGGTCAAAATACTATAATAGAAAATTGACCCGCCCTATGGAAAAGTGACCCGCCCCTTGTTTCTTCATGGATTTATTTTTTTTGGATGTATTTGAGTATTAATTACATTGAAGGTAATGTTTTGTTTATATTTATACAACATTGCACTTTGATACATTAATAATATTATTGTTATGCCATAATACTTTTTTCCAGTGAAAGATCTCCTTTTTAAACTGACACTGCTCAGTTGGCATATTTGTTTGACACTTGCACCAACACCAGTGTTTTATTTTGCGTCCAATTTCATGGAAAATATTTTGCTTGGGCCACATTCTGCTAACTGCCTTAGGCAAATGAGGTGGGGGGGGGTCATATTTCTATGGTATAGTATATTGACCCGGAGCTCATAATAGTCAATGTTATAAAAAATATTTGGCAATTTATAAGGTTATGTGATGGTGTATGATTCATACAAGCATCATAGTAAATATCCATTTGATAATTACCGAATAAATGTTTTGCAGTGGGGGGGGTCATATTTCTATGGTATAGTATATTGACCCGGGTCAATATACTATACCATAGAAATGTGACCCCCCCACCCAAAAAAAACTAGACATTTCTCTGTGAAGTTTGTATAATAAATCTACAAGCCCGTAAACATCCAAATAGGCAAATTTTTATAGTTTTCTATGTATAACAAGCCACGGGTCAATATACTATACCATAGAAATGTGACCCCCCACCCCCCAAAAAAAACGGGTTGCTATTACCAAGTAGACATTTCTCTGTGAAGTTTGTATAATAAATCTACATTTAATATTATGATTAAAACCATTATTTAAAATATATGTCCATAAAATATGGGGCGGGTCATTTTTCTATAGGGCGGGTCATTTTTCTATAACTGAAAATCTATGGAAAAGTGACCCGCGGGTCATTATTCTATATAGAATAGTGACCCGCGGGTCACTTTACCCCCGGGTCAATATTCTATATCACCGGCTTCAAATTTGCTTTCGGCTTCGATGGCGCCATGTCGATCCACGTGATTGCTCCCACCCAATTAAAATGCCTGTTACGCTCTTCGGTTGTATTAGTAAAAATAAAGTATAATTAGTAACTGAAATAGTTTAGCAATATGGAGCGGTTCCACAACGATATAAATCGCGGATATATTTATTTATTAAAAAGGGCATTATGGGAGGTTACAAAAATTAGAAACTGGAGGACGAATCATAAACTGGAGATTTCGTCTCAGGCACGGGAGGGCGGGAGATGGGTGCGGAAAGCGGCAGACTTAACAGGTCTGGTTTTACTAAGCCCGCAGTGTTTAATAAGGTTTGGAAAATAAACTTGATCAATAATATCACTGTGTTGATATGCTAGTGGTGAGGACATTAGACGTTGAACCCACATACAAATGATTTATTGATCTATGTAACTCCTTCCATGTATCATAATGACACAATATTCTTGTTTTCACACAGAAATGTTTGTTCATGAAGTCAACCGGACAACATCAAAACGTTACATAGCGTGCCCACTAGGGTAGTTAGTTACCCACTAGGGTAGTTAGTTACCCACTAGGATAGTTAGTTACCCACTAGGATAGTTAGTTACCCACTAGGGTAGTTAGTTACCCACTAGGGTAGTTAGTTACCCACTAGGGTAGTTAGTTACCCACTAGGATAGTTAGTTACCCACTAGGATAGTTAGTTACCCACTAGGATAGTTAGTTACCCACTAGGATAGTTAGTTACCCACTAGGGTAGTTAGTTACCCACTAGGATAGTTAGTTACCCACTATGGTAGTTAGTTACCCACTAGGGTAGTTAGTTACCCACTAGGGTAGTTAGTTACCCACTAGGATAGTTAGTTACCCACTAGGATAGTTAGTTACCCACTAGGGTAGTTAGTTACCCACTAGGGTAGACTGGCAGTTAGTTACCCACTAGGGTAGTTAGTTACCCACTAGGATAGTTATTTACCCACTAGGGTAGTTAGGAGGAAGTCTAACCAAGTGCAGCTTGAGTGTAATACAGCAGCACACAATGGTTTAACAAGGTTTAACAAGTTGCTGTCCAGAACCAAGCTCCAGACGGCATGTGAGCAAGGAAGCCTATGGCTTATCCAGTGTTCACTAATTTTTTTTGCATTAATCCCTAGTCCCTGTTGTGTTTGCATTAATCTCTAGTCTTTGTATCAGTAGACACTGCTTTGTAAGAACCTATGTTTATGTGTGAGAGCAGCTTACATCTTTATAATGAATGTCCTTTAAACTTTTGTGGTAATGCTGCATGCTTTCTTTTAAGTTCCAAATTGAAACTGGATGGACAGTAACTTGAGTTGTGAGTGACAGCACACACACTACAGTCTCCATTGTCTGGCACATCCTAATTAACAACAGGAACCAGAACTAACTAGCTCATGTTGCCGTTTTATACCAAACTTGTGACAGGGTTATACTGAAACTAACTGTTTAGTTTCGTCATACAGTTACGAGAACACGTGATGACAGCGCTGTAGATTAATCAGCAACCAATTACCAGAAAGGCCATAGAATTATGTAAATTGTTGACATTTAACCACAGTAATGTGTTATGTAATCACCTATGTCTATATAGTAATTGGCACGCAGCCAGGAGATATTGCTCCAATGAATGTCGGGACCAGTGCCAAACCACTGCAGGGTTTGAATTATAACGTTTCTTATGTAGCCCAAATGAAGGTTGTTGCAACACTAGCATACTGTAGACACGTTAACTACGTTCACACTTAAAACACGGGTCTGTCTAACTTCTTGTCAGACAATAGTAAATATATTGTTCATGGCTCCAAGAATGATTTATTTTAGTATGATTTACCTACTTTGGAGTATTTTGTCGAAGCGAGTACGACGTTTCGGTCCGTCAGCTACGGACCTTGATCACCTACTGGTGTCACGTGTATTACCTCAAATTTCTTGTCAGACAGTTTTCAGTTCTTACTAACTACCAGTTAGTTCAGGTGATGACTTAATTTTTAATAAATTATGTTACCTGTACTTTTGACGTGTGTGTGCGTGCGCGCGTGCCTGCGTGCTTGTGTGTATTGGCTCTTGTTGATAATGTTCATTACAGGTAATTTAATAACATGATATATATATATATACACTAAACAAATATGTGTAAAGGTTTTGGTGATTTGTTTATATTAAAATTTATTTCTCAGAAGAACTCTCACATATATACTAACCAATCAGGCTCACAGTCTGAAATGTATGTATATATGTATATGTATATGTATATATATATATATATATATATATATATATATATATATATATATATACATACACACATATATGTTTATTACACATTACTTACACAACATTACAGTAGTGTAACATGTATGTAATGGACAAAGACCAGCGAAGTCCCTGATGATTCACAAAGTTTTTATTTGAAGAGTGACAACAAACCTGTTGTTTACACATGTAGGCACACACACGCATGCACACACGCACATACACACTCACACACACACACACACACACACACACACGCACGCACATCTCTAAAAATACAAACTAATCAGCCCAGTACTGGTCGGTGGCCTGCGGACATGTCGCACAGTGACCCAGTTAATACCCACTGACGACAACATCCTTTGATTGTGTGTCCCTCCTCCCCCCGTATCTCTCTCACTTCTATAGGTTAATTGGACGTGCTTTTTTCCGAGCCGGCCGCCGCCGTTTGCATATTTTCCAATGCAGCCAATCGATCGGTCCATTCATTTCCGCTGGAGACACGTTGGCTCCACTGGCTCCGGCTCCGGGCCGATTCGTCTGCCGCGAGTCGATTAATAATATACTAAATGCTGCATTTTCATCCTCCATTTCGTTGCGTTGCGTGTCGTATCCGTGATATAGGTCCCCCATCAGCCCCAGTGACAGGACAGGTGTCTTGTTTATTGCCGTCGCTGTTGTCGTTATAGATAGGTGTATGTGTTTCCAACTGTGTAATTGGTTGGCTAATTAATTGTCTGGGTTCAGTTTAATGAAACCGGAGATTTGTCGGCGGCGTCGTAAATGTAGAGGCGTCTGTGGTGGTGGTTAAACTGCGGTTAGAAATTCGACTTGGTTTTTTGTTTCTCGGTAGCGACGGGATGGCGGTGGTGTTGATAGTTAACAAGTAACATGTTTGGTTGGAAATACATTTTCTTCTATTTGTGCTTTTATTTGTGAAAACGTTCACAAAGTTGCAAAGTTGTTTTTACAACTGAATTTTGGAAAGTGCACCACGTGTAACAGTGTCATTCCCAGCAGGGATGAGCCAATGGCCACCCAACACCAACTCTAGTCTCTACCCGACACCAACTCTAGTCTCTACCCAACACCAACTCTAGTCTCTACCCGACACCAACTCTAGTCTCTACCCGACACCAACTCTAGTCTCTACCCAACACCAACTCTAGTCTCTACCCGACACCAACTCTAGTCTCTACCCAACACCAACTCTAGTCTCTACCCAACACCAACTCTAGTCTCTACCCAACACCAACTCTAGTCTCTACCCAACACCAACTCTAGTCTCTACCCAACACCAACTCTAGTCTCTACCCAACACCAACTCTAGTCTCTACCCAACACCATCTCTAGTCTCTACCCAACACCAACTCTAGTCTCTACCCGACACCAACTCTAGTCTCTACCCGACACCAACTCTAGTCTCTACCCAACACCAACTCTAGTCTCTACCCGACACCAACTCTAGTCTCTACCCGACACCAACTCTAGTCTCTACCCAACACCAACTCTAGTCTCTACCCAACACCATCTCTAGTCTCTACCCAACACCAACTCTAGTCTCTACCCGACACCAACTCTAGTCTCTACCCGACACCAACTCTAGTCTCTACCCGACACCAACTCTAGTCTCTACCCGACACCAACTCTAGTCTCTACCCGACACCAACTCTAGTCTCTACCCGACACCAACTCTAGTCTCTACCCGACACCAACTCTAGTCTCTACCCAACACCAACTCTAGTCTCTACCCGACACCAACTCTAGTCTCTACCCAACACCATCTCTAGTCTCTACCCACCACCAACTCTAGTCTCTACCCAACACCAACTCTAGTCTCTACCCGACACCAACTCTAGTCTCTACCCGACACCAACTCTAGTCTCTACCCGACACCAACTCTAGTCTCTACCCAACACCATCTCTAGTCTCTACCCACCACCAACTCTAGTCTCTACCCAACACCAACTCTAGTCTCTACCCGACACCAACTCTAGTCTCTACCCAACACCATCTCTAGTCTCTACCCGACACCAACTCTAGTCTCTACCCAACACCATCTCTAGTCTCTCTACCCTCAATATAGCTTTAGTGGATGTTAAAAAAGTAAAGTAAAGGCAGTTCTTATATAGCGCAGTATCCAGTCCTCAGGACCGCTCAAAGCGCTTTACACTTTACTTCCCTGACAGACCTGTTCACTCAGACACCATCTCGGCTTCTCTCGGAAGCATCCAGCCATATGCTACAATTAATGCGCGAAGGTTGCTCGTACACATATCCACCACTGTCTATAGTCAGGTACTCATTTAAACAGCTGAGTGAACTGGAGCAATGTAGAGTGAAAAAACTTGCCCAAGGTTTTAACACCGCAGCCAGGATTCGAACCCGGGTTCTCGTAGTCGAGAGTCCGAAGCTCTACCCCGGAGCCACTGCGCTCTACGATATATGAGTGGGCTGGTTGTGGATGGGCAAAACAGTGAAGGAGCGAAACAAAAGGTCATAGATATTGTCCAGTATTATGCATTGAAAATGGGTGTTTGTAGTTTATTTCAGGTCATATGAATATTCCAGAATAAAATCATTTAATTGAATTGAAATAAACACGTCTTCACTGGCTTGTATGTGTATGAGTATGAGTCAACATCCATGTGTGTTTAAAACAAATGTGTGACTGGCAAAGATGTTATCCTGCATAAAGCCTCCTCCACACCCAGAAAAGTGAACCCAGAAATGAATACACCCTGATGTCTGATACACCCTTAGTTCAACCTGATGGGTGTGACAGTTTATGTTGAGTAGGGGTAGATTGATAGCACTGGCAATAGCTACATCAGTCACGCATGAATGCACAGATCATTAATACATCACTTTGGGTCACAGTGACATTTGTATTATTTGCAGCTGCGTCATAATTTTTATATAGTCAAGTCTATTGTTTTGGTGTACATTTCATATAAAAATACTCGCTCATGATAGCAGATTACTCAAAATGTCAAAATAAAAGTGAGAAAAGCAATGAGTGTACTATTTGGGCCACATTAACTGTGCTGACTGGTGTCATATTATATCTTTGTTTGTGTTCATGCAGCTTTAAAGAAGTACATGTAGTATTACATTGGCCACAGACTGCCTTGCTCTATTGATAAACTTTGAATTTTACTGGACCTAATAGGGCGGCCCGTAAGTGTGTCACGATACACGGCGAGACTCCGCGCGATTGGAGCTGATTTGGGGACTGGTCATTAGAATAATATTCGATGGATGACAGTTGTAACTTCCGACTGATGAATATTAGGAACATCAGGACATAAATATCTTGTGTTATACCTTTCTTATCTTAAATGTCCGATTTAATATTGAGTTTACCACAGTATCATAGACATAGCGATTTATGTAGTGCAGATAATAGACACTCCCCACAAATGTTAGCCGTATGTGTTTTTTTACGGATTTTGCATTTTACATAGCTGTACGTTGTGGTTTCGATAAGCACTTATATCTAACAAATTGTCTAAATGCACATAATCATAACACATGTATACGTTTTGTCCAAACAGGTTGTACTGTGCGAAAAATGGCACTTTTCAATAGTAGTCAAGATCGCCAAACTCAAGTACTTGCCGATGTTGCCATGGCAACCACCATTATAATCGATTAAAATTCATGATTTCCGTGATCATTGTCACCGGCGAAGTGTTCCACTGCTTTTGCTTGTAATAATCTTTCGGACTGTATAACTGAAATTGTTAGACTGGAACAATTCGATTATTACAACCAAAAACAAAACAAAGTCCTATACTTTAACATGGAGAATATGGACCTTCTGCCCCCAACTGCCCCCAGCCTCGTTTTCGCGCGCGAGACTTACACGCCCTATTCAAGGCCTTGAAATCCTTTAATTTTACAAAGTAGTCTTGGAAAGCCTTGAATTTACTGTGGCCAAATAAATAATTATTAGTCAAGCAGGCACCAAATCTTAGCACTTCGTCATCATTGGTATTGAGAAAGCCAACGTATACAATTATTCTCGTGCTCACCAGGTTGTTAACTGTCGTTAAAATGGTCTTCAATGTCTTTATAAATGGCCTAAAAAAATCTTGAATAGCCTTTAATTCAATTTTTTTAATTTTAATTAATTATTTACAAAGAAGTAAAATACATATTAGGTATTCATTCGTCCTACATTTAAATGAAACTGGTGTACCAATTTAGCATTACACATACTGTAGTTAGATGATGGCAGCTTCATTTTAGTGTAACTTATTGACCTATTCATCACTCTGACTGTGTTTTAAATAATAGTTTAAAGCTAACTGAAATTGTTTTATCATCCTATGCCATGCCAGTATATAAATATTTACTATTACTAAAAAACCTATTAATATCTAGTTCACGTAGAGTTTTGTATAAACTACTTCATATTTATAATTATTCAATTATACTGTAGATTATTTCTCGAGATTTAGTTGATTAGTGTTGATATTTATCTTCAACAACTCATTTGTTTGGTGTACATACATTTTTCGAAAAATGAAGTTTCTACATTTAATCGTCCAATCTTTGTACAGCTCCGTTATCATAAATTGGATATTCGTATATTTAAATTAGTTTGATTTGTATTTATCCATTTGTTTTATGTATCGTGCTTTTGGCCTGCAGCTGGAGTCCGTGCCCTTCGTTTAGAGAGCTCTGTTAGAGAGCTCTTACTCTGCTGTTAGAGAGCTCTTTCATTTTGTCAATTATTACACAAGCTGTGATGACCAGCGATAAATAAATTACCAAACAGACCAGAATAATTTATGCCTGACCCATTTTTGTTGTTGGTGTTTCAGTGTCGGCTTGTACGACAGCGTCTGACGCGACGAGGTGGTGACACAACTGTGATCGACACAGTGACACCGACGCAGTGACGCAGCAGCTGAGGGTGGCTTGTAGGGGCGACCCTGTGTAGACGATGCAGTGTGTATCCCCTGCCTCTCTTCCCATTGAGAAGTTCTCGCACGCTGACAAAGCAGGTGAGTCACATTGTCTTCCTGCTTACAATCTCACTTGCCTCATTCTCTCAGTCCCACTCTCTCAGTCCAACCCTCTCAGTCCAACCCTCTCAGTCCCACCCTCTCAGTCCCACCCTCTCAGTCCCACCCTCTCAGTCCCACCCTCTCAGTCCCACCCTCTCAGTCCCACCCTCTCAGTCCCACTCTCTCAGTCCAACCCTCTCAGTCCCACCCTCTCAGTCCCACCCTCTCAGTCCAACCCTCTCAGTCCCACTCTCTCAGTCCAACCCTCTCAGTCCCACCCTCTCAGTCCCACCCTCTCAGTCCCACCCTCTCAGTCCCACCCTCTCAGTCCCACCCTCTCAGTCCCACCCTCTCAGTCCCACCCTCTCAGTCCCACCCTCTCAGTCCCACCCTCTCAGTCCCACCCTCTCAGTCCCACTCTCTCAGTCCAACCCTCTCAGTCCCACCCTCTCAGTCCCACCCTCTCAGTCCAACCCTCTCAGTCCCACCCTCTCAGTCCCACCCTCTCAGTCCCACCCTCTCAGTCCCACCCTCTCAGTCCCTCCCTCTCAGTCCCACCCCTTCAGCCCCACCCTCCAAATTTAACTCCCTCCCGTTCATACTCTCTCTCTCGTTCCCACCCTCCAAACACCACCTTCTTAATCCCGCCCTCCCCATCCCCCTCTACCAACCCATCCTCTACCAATTCAACCCTGTCTAAATCCCACCCTCTCCCAATCTCCCCTTCCCAATTCCATTCTCCCCTAATGTGGGTGGGTCGGTTCAATCATCCATAACTTCACAACAAATCAACCAACACAACTAAAATTGCTTAAAAGTAAAGGCAAGTTTTTATATAGCGCAGTATCCAGTCCTCAGGACCATTCAGAGCACTTTACACTTTACTTCCCTGACAGACCTGTTCACTCAGACACCATCTTGGCTTCTCTGGGAAGCATCCAGCCATATGCTACAATTAATGCACGAAGGCTGCGCGTACACATATCCACCACTGTCTATACCCAGGTACTCATTTATACAGCAGAGTTAACTGGAGTAATGTAGAGTGAAAAAACTTGCCCACGGTTTTAACACCGCAGCACGGGATTCGAACCCGGGTTCTCGTAGTCGAGAGTGTGAAGCTCTATCCCTGAGCCGTAGCATTATACACTAAACTGTTGTCCCTAACATGACACACATAACTTCACGTCACCAAAATCTACCTCACCATTGACACTGCCAGGACCTGTCACATTTTATGGAAATATTTATGAACAATGAAAAAATTGCACCGTACGAAGATAACGTTTGGCCGCATCCTGCCGTGACACTGTGGTGACTAACAGGAGACCATTCCAGACAATGACGTCTTGACATGTTGACACGGAATAACGCTGACACCACTTTCAAGGATTTAAGTCGTTGAATAAATACGCTGTCTCTCACAGATCGAACAGATAACCAGGCTTGGTGGATGTGTTTTATCTGTCCTGGAGTCACTATTGTTTGCCCCACGTAGAGGGCCTGGTGACGTCAGTTTACAGACACATTTATTCCCATGCGGGTGGTTCTGCAACTTTGTTGGTTGCGGCAGTTTATGTACCACCTGGTAGTTGTGAAATATTTTAAAAGTTATTTAATCTTTTCGCTTTCAACTAATCTAAATGTTATTAGTTTTAGTTCTTTAACCTGTAGTATAATTTAGTTTATTCATGATTATATTGTTATATTTTGTTTGATATATAACTGTATGTATGTATATATATATATATATATATATATATATATATATATATATATGTATATATAAGTTAAATTATAAATATGTGAAAAAAGGCTGGTTCGATCATCCGCAACGAGTAGTTTTAGAGCTCGGACTAGTAAGAGCAGTCCTTTTACATAGCAAAAACGTACGCAGGACTACATTAGTTGTCTATAATGACGGACTACCAGCTAGCTAGAAGTATCATGCACCCTGTATATATGTATATATAACTTCAATTATATATATATATATAAATATATATATATATATATATATATATATTATTTAACTTATTTATGATACTTTTAAAATAAATAACACATACACATGTTTATATGAAAAGCCACTTATGGTGATAAATACATGGTTTTACATTAGTGGCGGACCTATTCTTACGAATTTATTACCAGGTCAAAAAGGTGGGCCAACTCCACTGGCGCATTCTGTCTTTCCCAGGCAGAGAGAGGGTAGGGTGTGTTTTCACGTGAAAGGGGTCCAAATATTCTTTACGTTCGTATACTTAGGTATTGATAGTAGCCGAGTATTATTGAATGCACGTATCTGTGTTGCGGGCTTTGTGCCACCTTATCTGCCACCAGCAGGTTATATTCAGTGCCTACTTGATAGTGGAACGCCATTGTTCAAGTGCATATACAGTGTATATTTCTTTCTCATACGCGTTTGTGTGCTTTTATCTAACAGTGGGCTGGTCTCTGCGTGACTCTGGACCGTTGTGAAGAGTCATACTTTCATACAATGTCACGTACCGTAGAGACGGTGATAGATGCCCATGGTTTAGCTCCATGCACCCACGTGGGGCCCTGTTATGCCGCTAAGTAGGGATGACATCAAATGTACCAAGCTTGATTGGCTTTATCATAAAATCATGATGTAGTCTACATCTGTTCAGGCGTCTGCATGCGCCACACCCAAACATGCCTTAACTGTGTAGGCGAGCCCACACTGCCCAACCCTTGCCGTGGGCAAAAGAGCCCAAACTGCCCAATAAACTTACAGCCAATCAGATCCTTCTTTTACATTAATCACCCAGTTCAGACTGTTGACCTACCATGCTTATAGGAAATGTGTGCTTTCACCGTCTCATAAACCCTGCATTTGTGCATTAAGACAGCTTATTTGGAGAAGTGTTGAGTTGTGTTCGACTATATGACCTCCGACCTCTCGTTGCAATTGTCGCATTCTGTTGTGATCGTTTCCCGATCGTTTCGAATCAGATCTCGATGTCTGAAGCATCAGTGATATTGACAACGATCATGGAGACCAAAATTATTATTGTCCAACTACGTTATCTGTGCGACTTTTCGATGCTCAGATACAAAGTGAATGACCTGTCTGCTGCTACTTAATTTCGCCAGTACACATGTATATAGATATTAAAGAGTTAATCAACTATTAATTATTAAATGTAATTATATCTTTATCAGTAGTTATCAGAACATTGCAGTGAAGTGAATGGTGACATTTTATTTGCCTAGTTGCTCTGCCTCTATGGCTGCTTGACCAAGTTTGGTGACATATTAGACCTGCATACATGTGACGGCTTCATCAGGTTTGGTCAGTGTTTTGAGAAGTTGTATTGACAGAATAATGACATTTTCTTTGCCAACGGATGCAAAGTTATTGGTGACCACTGAAGAGAAAGTTGTTGTTTTCTATAAAGACATTGACACGTTCTACTGCTGTCACGGCCCTAGACTGCTCGTGTCATCAATACCTGATGACAGTGTTTACCAGACCCACACATTCATGGATTCAAGGGAAGGGTTTATTAACAAGACCAATACAATTACGTTCCCTTTTATAATACAATGTAAACATGATTATAACTCTGAACAGTTTTACTGTATAAACAATAGTTTCAATGTGTTTGTTTGACACAAATCGTAAATGTACAGCTCAGTTACCTAGCAGAAGTGTAAATTGACTTATGTTATAGTAACCACAAATTTCAACAGAAAATAGTTTTATAATTTTGTCTTATCATTCCATCAAGACTAAACATAAACAAGACGGACGTCTCAGACGTGATTCAAATTTAAAGACGGCCTTTTTGAAGTTATAAACATTTTGTGTACAGAAGGAACAGTGAAAGTGATTTTGTTTAAGAATCTAATCTAGCAGAGGATCGACAAGTTGTTATCAGAACGCTTGGCAGCCACTCATGACCCATAAAGTGGTAGATAGGGCTGCTGTTCATGCCATGGGCCTTGGTTCATAACACTCTGTCTGTGCCTCTTATGTTTCCTTGTCAAAGAAAACTTATCCTACATCTGTTTGTGTCATTCAGACTTCAGGAGCATTCAATCAATCCCATCATGCTTTGGGGCCTCTTGCCCTGAGTCATATATCTTGAGCCATCCGCTGTCATTTTTTATTTGCCTTCTCAGTCGTTAAAACAAGAGTCCTATTACTGACTGCCATTTTCACTTTCGCCTTGATTGACAGCTGCCGTTATATGATCTCTAGGAAATTAATGTTTCAAATTCCCAGAAGGAATTTAATCCAAACATAAACAGCTACATTAGATTCTGTCAAACAGAATTTGCAGCTCGATCATTCATCAGGCTGGCTGAAAACAAAAACCGTTTGGTGGTATAGAAATGTTAACTTGCCTGTGTGAGGATAAATTTCTGGAGAACCTTGAATTGATGGTATCGATTACACTTGTCCTTTAGTCTGTGATGACCGGATTTGCCACCAGACATTGCAACCGCGACTACTTGTCTGTGTTTGTAGCCAGAACAAACAGAGAATCTCTACATAGTTGTAGACAACTATTGTCTAAAACATCCTCCGTAAATTATCATCAGTTTCTTCAGTAAATGTTGTTCTGTAATGACAATAAACAAATACAAAATAAATAGCGGCAGTGTGATTCTGCTAGGAAGGTATATTTTTTCTATAATTGCAGAATTATCATGGTATAACCACCCAATTCTGTAAAGGCTTGTATTAATCTACGTCGGATGTTTGCATTAAAAAATAATAAAAAAATATATAATTTATTTAATATAATTATTTTTAATTATTTATTTTTATTAATTAAAATATGTTTATATATATATATATATATATATATAGCAAATTTATTTTACTATTTTATATTATATCAATATATGTGTATTACGTTGAATGTTTATATTGACTCGTATATTGTGCAGCACCATAGAATATTACTGTATAAATATGGTGCTATGTAAATTAGTAAACATTTACATTTACATTCCAGGTGATATAGCTATCTCTCATGTTGGTTCCAGTAAAGCACACTGGCACCTCCTAAAGTATGTCATAGTTTAATTACGATAGGAGAGGATGCAGGGCAGCAGTGTTCTTCTCTGTTAGACAGACACAGCACCTTGGCTATGGCAGATTGCATCAAAATAGTGATTTAAATCATACATGTTAAGTTTTGGAAATGCCAGTGTGGGAGATTTATACGTAAACTGCAGGGTCTTGGAAAATCGTGCTATTATAGGTGAATTAAGTTTTTAACCATAAATGCAAATAATATAATACAAACAGGAATAAATTCCACTGATTAAGATATTGACATAGACTTTATCATATGAATTAACTTACCCTGGAGCAAAGCCATTCTTGGAGCCATGAACAATAGATGTTTTATTCTCACGAGTCATAATACCACAAATATAATAAATTCCCTGCTAATCTCATATAGCAAAATGTGTGTGTCTGTTTGGCCCGGTGAATTAAAAAGAAGGCTTGGCTTTGGTCATAGATCAATAAATATTGTAATGTTCAGTAATTTACTTCTTATGTTCTAGGTATAGGCCTAACATTGGCATATTTGTTGAACTTCTGATATGTATCATATGTTGCTTTTCCTTAGCCAATTTAAATTTTAAATTGGCTAATGAAAAGCTACCCATGGAGGAATAGGTTTTGAAATGTAGTTGTTCATTTGACAAGTGAATTGTTGAATGGACAAAGGAACGTTTGGTTTTAAGTGTACTTTTCCATTGAACAAGTAGATGATTTGACACATTATTTAGAGCCTTGACATGCATGTTTTAACTTTTAGTTTCTTTCTATGATTTCTTGTAACAGCGCCTTCGAACAAGGTAACTTGGATTTATGGCACTATATAAATGCTTTTATTATTATTATTAATATGAAATAAAAAAACGTTCTGGCCTACATTTAGCCATGAAAGAAACAATTACATTATTTGAATAAAATAACTTTGTGACAGCGACAATTTGTGCCTAAATTAAATAGTAAGAGAACGCATGTGGTGTGTGCATTAATTTTGATGTGTTTACATTTTAGTTGTTAAGCATAACTTATGGGATTATGCATGTGTCGCAGTATGAAGTAAGGGAGCATGTATTATGCATTAAATGTCATGTATTATGCATTAAATGTCATGCATATTGCACATGTTCAGTTGTAACTGATGTAACAGAATCTAATGGAGCATATGTGGTTGAATAAGCTGCATTGCTTTATGTCACCATTGAATAAAACATTAAGTATTTAGATACCGTATATGAATCTGTTTCCCCTTGTACATTCCTTGTAGGGAATGACTGCTGTATTTAGTCATATATAATCAATCTTCTGCAATATCTAAGTCCTGAGGACCCTGGGAACCATTTCACTAAGATTCCGTGCTCATAAAAAGATTCTTCATCAAACGGAATATGTAAATTTATTGAATTTTTTAATTAAAAACCACCGCCATACCGTAGGGACACTAATCTTGTGACATACTGGCAAGCGTGAGTGATGTAGGAACGAATCCTGGTGTGTGATGTATTTTAGTGTATGAGACCCCTGTCACAGAGAAAAACTGATTTTAACCCATTTTATCTTGAAGCTAGTGCAGACAAGTTGCAGCCAGTTCCTGATCATTTACACAAAATCAATCTGTCAGCATTAAAAATGACAAGCCTTCATTTAAAATGGGCATAATTTTATTATTTCTTAATCAACTTTTAGATGTGATACACCAATAGAAATTAGCTGAGTTATCCTTCAAAATGTGTCAATATTTAACGGTCTTTGCGACTCAACTCCATCCTTAATTTCCCTTCAGCTTGTGGGTAGTGGGCACTGGGTACCCGCTTTGTGCGGCAAATAACCAAAGAACGACACTGATTGGATGAAAACAACGGGTTTCCCAGTGATGCCGATATACTGACGTCATTCCGTGGGATTCCAAAACGTCAGAGTGCAGGGAAGACGTGCCAAGTGCAAACTACCACTAGAATCGTATTCCGGATGAAGAGGGTTAATTAAGGAGCAAAAGTGGGATTATTTTTATGATCATAGAACATTAGTAAACTAGTCCCCGGTGCTTTCACATGTGCAGCCAACTAGAATTGTTAAACTTAATATGACGAACATGGCTGAAGTGCAACAGTCACGTCTGATTGCATAAAATTAACCAAGCCAGTCAGTTACAGAGGACAGTGCACGCATTTGTTGCGGTTATGTTTTGGTGCCCGAGAATGTGCCATAAACCAGTAAATTGCCCGAAGATACCACGAAACGTGTCGTGCGCGCGCTCGCTCGGCCCAGTCGACAATTACGGTGCCACGTGCCTCGGCAGGAAACTGGTTATTGGAATAAAAACAAAAGATATTGAAGGCCCTGGGCGAAACATGATAGTGTTTCGCCCAGGATTTTGAGTAATCATTTTTTAAATGACGTGTACTCTGATTGTGTCAGAACAGTTTGTGTCCTGTGCACGGTGTCATTTGTTTGGTATGACTTAATCATTATGTAAGCAGTTGTGCAGTCAAATAGACCTAATAGCAAGGTGACCAGATTAGCAAGGTGACCACATTAGTGAGGTGACCACATTAGTGAGGTGACCACATTAGCAAGGTGACCACATTAGCGAGGTGACCACATTAGTGAGGTGACCATATTAGTGAGGTGGCCACATTAGTGAGGTGACCGCATTAGCAAGGTGACTGCATTAGTGAGGTGACCACATTAGTGAGGTGACCACATTAGCAAGGCGATTGCATTGGTGAGGTGACCACATTAGCGAGGTGACCGCATTAGCCAGGTGATCACATTAGTGAGGTGACCACAGTAGCAAGGTGACCACATTAGCAAGGTGACCACCTTAGCGAGGTGACCACATTAGCGATGTGACCACCTTAGCGAGGTGACCACATTAGCAAGGTGACCACCTTAGTGAGGTACCACATTAGCGAGGTGACCACATTAGCAAGGTGACCACATTAGTGAGGTACCACATTGATGGGATGGCATCATTAGCAGGGTGATTGCATTATCAGGATTAATTTCCCATGCATGAAAAATAAATCTGACTCCAAGGTCGACCTTAATTTGGAGGTCTTAAAGCAAGGCCCAGCTGTACAATTTTTTTATTATGTATTAATTAAAATAAATAGATTTACAATTTATTCAAGAGTAAAAATTAAATAAATACTAGACAGGTTGATTTAAAGTATCTGTGTTCATACCAGTAGCCAGCATATTCCTCAGGGAGAAACGTAAACGACTTTAGGTTTAGTAGACTCATTAACGTACCTGGGGGTCTTGTACATTAGAATATGCAGTACCTTTTGATGTTCTTTATCAGTTTTGTAATACTGTAAATAATAGTTTGATAAAGGTTCCAAACCCTTCATTTGTAACCCCCAAGCCCCCACCCCTGACTCCCCCCGCCCTCCCCCCCCCCCCCCCAGGACAGTCATTGTGGTCTTGAAGGGAAGATGCAAAATGTTATTGTTTAACAAAAAACACTTGCAATAATGGATCATTGTTTGTCATTCGACACTGAGCAGGTCGTATTGTGTTTATCAACATATCACATGTTTCTGATGGTCATATAATGTGACAAGAACAATAGCGGATCGGATGACAAGACATCCATCTCCCGCCAACGCAGAACAGGTAAAAACATTTATAACTGGGCACAAGATCCGTTAGATTGACAGCCGGTGTGTGCTTGGTTGTGACACGAATCCGGATAGAATAACCCTTTCTTTATGTGTAGCATTGTGTGCCATCCGATGGGCAGAGTTATTGAAACTGCACATGCGAATGTAAGACAGAGGCAGCGCGGCACGCAAAGAGCTTTTCTTATATGAAATGCTCCTTATTGCTTTGTCGTTCAAACTGTTTGGTTGACAAATTTGAAGGTTAGACATAGTTGCATTAGCCACAATTTTATATCTTTGTAGTTTGAACTTGCAAAATGGAGTAAGCTTTGTGAGGTGTATTTTGTGGAAGGGACAGGGGATAGAATATGTGGAACAAGATTTAATAATGTGCGGTGCTGTAGCAGTATTAAATGTTACGGAAAGAGTAATATTAAAAGTGACAAATAAATGGTAGACTTGAGAAAGACCAGTTTTCCTTGACATATTTCCCATACTTCACCATTACAAATGTACTCCTTAAGTTGAGGTGACGGTTGCTATGGCAACGTTAAACCACAGTTCAACAGTACTAACTGTAACATATGCTGTTGTAGGGAACTCTGGGTAATCATCCACTGAAATTTCAAGTCCACCCAACTAAATTGTAACAAATACTCCATCTTCCTAGAACCAGTACTGATACCATTCATCTCCCATGTGTGTTGCCAAAGGAAACGTCTTCTTGGGAAAGGGGTGTTTTCTCCCCAAGAAAGAGACGTTGACACATAAAATCTCATTTATGGTGAGTCAGGTAGAATTTAAACCTGGTGAACCGAAGTGAAAAAAGTTAATAGATAAATTACTGCTTCTTGAGTTACTATTCTGCAGTAAAAAGTGAAAGTTTTGGTAGGAAACTGCTTTGCTAATTAGAGCTAATTAATACCTGCTATTAATAAGGTCATGAGTCATGGCACGGCTGCAAAAAAATACTCCAGTTCTGGGCCAACAAAACACTGGTTAAGTTGAGTGCTGACTCCTGGATGTTGGGAAGAGGCGGCCATCTTGGGTCTGTAATCCCGGGGTCACAGGGTGCATCCGAGTCCAGCTAGGGATCACATGTGTTTGCCAGACCAGGCTGCTGTATGGCCCCAGCCTGGCTCCCAGTGGAGGTCAATCAGTGCATTTCCTCTGTCAAGACTGTGGGGTGAATGAGAGAGACGGGAGTGACCCCCTTTGTAAGGGGTTGGGAGATGGGTGGATGACAGTAGGTCAACTGCCCTGAGCCCTGGCTGTGTGTGTGTGTGTGTGTGTGTGTGTGTGTGTGTGTGTGTGTGTGTGTGTGTGTGTGTGTGTGTGTGTGTGTGTGTGTGTGTGTGTGTGTGTGTGTGGTGGGGGGGGGGGGACTTAGCCTCATTGGCTGGAGTTGATAATGACTGGCCAGTGTTGACTGTCAGAGTAGAATCACAGCTGAGGACTTTGTGTTTGTGTCAGTGACTGCCGCTGGAGCTGAGGCGTGGCCCGCACAATGAGCACACCTCCTAGCCACGCCAACAGATAGCAGCAGTAAGCTTGAGTGACTGCCTGGCCAGCGTTATCACTGCGGATTGTTGACTGCGGTTCCGCCAGTGGCCACCAGGCGGAGAGGAGCTATTTCTGTCCTGGCCGTGTCAGTGGAAGCCGCTGTGAAAGCTCAGGCCAGTTGGCTAGCGCTCGTGTAGTGGGGACTAGTATGTGTATGTGCGCAGCGCAGTGCGGCATGCTCTCGTGTGTGTGTGCATTCCGGTAGCCGTAGCAAGCATTCCCACGGAGACCAGGGTAAAGGTGGCATCAGGGTAACGGAGCCAGGGTAACGGGGTGTGTACGGCGCCATTGTGGAAGTCACACGCGTTTGGATATATTCGGATGTTTGCTGCTGACTCGCGGACAATTCCGTAGTTGTGGTTCTAGCGGCGTTCGTGTAGAAGCCGCACACTGCAGTGGGATATTTTTAAACTACTCATGGTGCGTTGTCGTCGTGGATGAAGCCGGGATTTATCTCGTGTTGTTGCTGACTGCGGCTTGCCTTGCGTAAGTGGCTGGTGATTGTGCCACAGATCGGCCCAACTAGCGGCGGTGACATTTGACTATCACGGCCATGTCAGCACAGGGAGTTATGTATAACCAAGGCGACGGAGACAGGGGTATCACCCCACTGTTTTCAGGTAAGGATCATCCGTTCTTCCCGTTTGTATCCGTTCACATGTGCGGTGTACGATGCAGCCCGGCCTGGAGTATCGTATCGTTTTATTGGCCGCGGGTTTTATGTCGGTTTCCTGGGCAGCTGTCATCGCATTTTGCCGCATTTTATTGTCATCGGTAATTTACGACAGCGTTTTTTTGTCGTCCCTCCGTTGTGACAATGACGTGAACTGACGCATAATGACATACCTTACATGACGTAGTGTCACTGACAATGACGGTAGATTAGCAACTGCAATTTTTTGCTTTGACTTTGATAGGTGATTTTTTTGCACCAATCGGTGTGTAGTTTTACTTAATTTTCATATACATGGCAGATGAATTCATAATAGTTTATTGTTCAGATTAGAGGTGAGTTGGCAGATTAGTATTTGGCGATAGCAAAGTCACCGGGAGTGGCGTCTAATTTATGTCGACATATATCTCCATGGCGTCAGCGAGCATGCCTTTTGGGTTTACGGCTTCCCTTGGAGAGGCAGTTTTTATGGAGGGATGAAGCAATTCCCGGGTCATTCGAGTTCCCTTTGATGATGAGTATTTGTGGTGCTTCAAGAAATTACTGAGACCTGATGACTGCTTGTGAGCAATCCTGGCAACCAGTTACAGTCAGTCTAGGTTGTTCCGCTCTTTCTACATGTCTCATGTTCAGTTCTCGGTTTTTCTTCGCGGTGTTAAACCATTCCGGATGACCGAGTTATATTACACAAAATTTGCTAATAAAAATCTTGCGATCAGCAGTTTATTTGCATTGTACAAGTTTGTTGGGCATGATGAGGATTTTCAGTAATGACTAAATAATTTTTTAGGTTACATTTTACCATAACGTGATCTCATATGGATTTGTGCCAATTAAAGCCATAACCAAAAAATTGCTATTTACATTCACAAGGCAGTTTGTTGTATGAATAATGTTCAGTTTTGTTTAACCATGGATTGCATTGCATGTACAATGTATATTTTATATCTATATTTTATATTTGTTTGTCGTGTTCTATTTTACTGTATATTTAGGCACTATGTAAGTCAACGCCAGACTACATTCCAATTTATCATGTAACTTTTACACGTTGAATATGGCAATAAAGCTTTATTATTATTATTATTATTTAGTTTTATTTCTTTGTGTTATTAACTTATTTATTGTCTTAACCTGCAGTAATATTTTATTTTGTTTTAATTATTAATTTATTTATTTTATTTATTTATTTATCTATTGTCGTTCCCACTACAAGGTTACTAACTGTAGGATACTGAAATGTTCACAAGTTATTACTCATAGTCACCAAAACCTATCTGGTACCAATTAAACAAATGTAAGCATGTTATTATACATGAATAATGTTCAGTTTTGTTTAACCATGGATTGCACATTTTTATTTAGTTTTAGTTCTTTGTGTTATTAACTTATTTATTGTCTTAACCTGCAGTAATATTTTATTTTGTTTTTATTGATAATTTATATATTTATTTTATTAACTTATTTATTGTCGCTTGTGGAATGGTTTCTCAAATGGGAAACTTGTTGTCTTTCCCTGACCTTGACATTTCCACTCGGCGTGTCGAGACTTCGGTGGTCTTCCGTGAAACTGCCAGGACAGTTCATTGTCAAAATCGTCAGCAAACCATAACACGGAACTCCTGCGTGTATCGTTGGGCATAAATGAATAATCTGTGTTGATTTGTGGTTAGGGCTGAGTTGAGGCGTAAGAGGACCAGTTACCTACGGGTTTGCACCGACTGACACGGGAGCGTTCCACTGCGTGGCCAAGTCTTTCAGTTACGGGCAACCACAACTAAACTGCCAAGCAGCTGTCTTGCGTGTTATTTATCAGGCCACTAGTGACATCAGACAGCCATACATTCCTCCTGTGCTTTTTTGCGCTTGCTTTATGTAGCGATTCTAAACTCGACCGGTGTTGCATACAGATAAGCTTGTCTCAGCGATGTTCATTTGGTTATTTCGTACATAGCATGTAGTCGGGTTAAGAGGGTGGGCTTTAGGTTAAATAGTCATGACAGTGTGAGTGTTTGGTTTGTAAATTAACTGAGTTGGTTTGTTGTTGTGATTTGTTGCTGTGTTGTTTGTCCATCGTAACAGGTTATCAAGTGAACTGTTATGCAAGAATTTGAGTCAAACAACAGCTGAATTAGTTTGAAAATATGAATGGTATGTAATTCAACTTGGAAGTAAAAAATTGCAACTATGTTTGCATCAGCTCGCGCATGCACACAACAACAACAACACACACACACACACAGTCCTACTGGAACACTGAACTAAAATCTAATAATCAGACACATTCACATTGTGACTTTGTCAACACACAAACACACACAACAACATACACACACAATAATATACACACACATAACAACACACTCACAAACACATACAACATACACACAAAACAAACACACATAACAACATACACACACAACACACACAACACACACAACACACACAACACACACAACACACACACACACACACACACACACACACACACACACACACACACACACACACACACACACTCCTACTGGAACATTGAAATAAAATCTAATAATCAGACACATTCACATTGTGACTTTGTCATTGACATTTATTTATTTTGCGTACATCAGATTTGTCCACGTAAAGTTTGCACAGATCAGTGACAATTTAGACTCAGATACATCATCTGCAGCGTTTTAATTATTCATTCCTTAAGAGACAAGCGTTTCAAGCACTGCTCAGCTGATCTATGATGGGACTTGGTAGCGACATTTCATGTCCCTTGTTAGCTGCTCGCGGTTGTAGACTGATTTGCATGTGCGTCATATCCATATTAATAGCAGGAGAGACCGTAGGAATGTCAGACGAATGTCAGTCTCAGTAAAAAGTAGTCTCTATAGTATAGTGTCACTTTCAGTAAAAGTGTCACTTACAGAATCACGAAGACATGTCTGGGATGGTGTCACTTTCAGTCACCGTAAAGTAAGTCTCTCATCTCCAGTCTCTGTGGACAGAGTCACCCACAGTCTCTGTAGAATAGTGTCACATTTAATCTCTGTAGAACGATGTCGGCTTTAGTTTGTGTAAAACAAGTCTAGTAGAACATGGTCTTGTATGCTGGTCTCTAACAGATGTCTGGGTGTTCACTGACTACAGATGTCTTGGTGTTCACTGACTACAGATGTCTTGGTGTTCACTGACTACAGATGTCTTGGTGTTCACTGACTACAGATGTCTGGGTGTTCACTCACTACAGATGTCTGGGTGTTCACTCACTACAGATGTCTTGGTGTCCACTCACTACAGATGTCTTGGTGTTCACTCAATACAGATGTCTTGGTGTTCACTCACTACAGATGTCTTGGTGTTCACTCAATACAGATGTCTTGGTGTTCACTCAATACAGATGTCTTGGTGTTCACTCAATACAGATGTCTTGGTGTTCACTCACTATACAGATGTATTGGTGTTCACTCACTATACAGATGTCTTGGTGTTCACTCACTATACAGATGTCTTGGTGTTCACTCACTACAGATGTCCGTGAAGCTGCCAGCAGCTGCCCCCTGCACTAGGCCTGGCCTGTCAGGGAGACAGACTGGGAGACAGTCTGGTGGGCCCTGGGCTGAGATGGATCTCCCCCTTGGGAGACAGACAGCCTGGGCCTGGGATGGCACTGGTGCACTCAGCTACTGAGGCTGTGTCCAGTCCTGCCTCCCTGTGGCATGGGGTCAGACACAGTTATTGTGTTTCCCAGTAATGTATAGTACCTGGAAAATGGTGATATTCGTAATACGTAGTTTTGTTGGAAATGAGCTCAAACAATAGGGGGAGACAGGGCTTTATGCAGGACCAAATTATTACCAGTCACATGTGTTTTGGTGGACACATGGATGTTAACTGAGCATTAAGCCAGTTTACAAACTTTAAAATGTGTCCGAAGACCTGAAATGAACTACAAATGTGACACCATTTACATTTCTAAGGAATAAATGACAATATCTATGGTTTTGGAAGACCCTTTTTTGGTCGTTCATTTTTTGCCCATCCACTACCCGTCTAAATGATGGGTGAATGGGTCTCTGCATAAAGCTATGGAGACTGTAGTTAGCCTGGTGTTTTGGGGCATTTTTATAAACTTGTCGACATATGTACGTTTCCAAAGAGTAGATGTATCAACGTAAATGTGGTAAAAAATATTGTATATAATTAAATATACATAAGTAGGGTACATTGTCAGGGTAAGTACACTATAAAGGGAGCTCACATGCATCTTAAACTATGTGGATCCATTACCATTGTCTGTGCAGTTGTACTGCCTCAGTCGGTGCAACAATCTTGAGGTAATTTGAAGACTGTGTAAGTTACTGTTGTCAGTTACAATTATGCAGCATCATAAAACGTCAATTATGTGTAGCACCCACTCCAGGTGACCAGCTACAAGTGTTAGATGTAGCACTACAGCAGTCCAGGATGCCATTTGAAATGTTGTGAATTATGATCAGATGAAATAGTGGATAGGTTGTATTGTGTGACAAAGGAAGTTTACTGTTACTGCTCGGTTTATACATGGATTGGCTTCAGATGAATTTATTTCACGCATTTTAGGTTTGAATACCTTTTTTATACAATTACCAATGTTTATAAATGTTGATAGATTTGCTTTAAGGTAATTGTGAGGGAAACAGACCAGAGGTAAGTCTAGAGGAAAACAGGAAACTGGTGGTTTTTTATTTAATATTAGTCAGCACAAAATATCGGTTAAAAATCCCATAGCTTTATTTAAAATCAGTGTTCAAGACTTCGACTTCAAGAATTTACTGCTAAAAAGTGGTGTTTCACTATCCTGCAGTTGTAACGTGCAAAAGTAATAAGTTAGTAAAATAAATATGACAAAATAGATAAATACAATTAATTGTACATTAAGTATACATTAAAATGATGAATAAATTAATATAATAAATAGACAAATAAATTATTTGTACATTAAATTTCATGGTCATGCAATGTAAAGGATATATGACACTGTGAGCTAAAAATAATAAGTTAATAAAATATTAGAATAAATAGCTCAATATAATTATTTGTATATTAAATTAAATAAAGTGTTAAAAATTATGTGAAAGAATTGACAGTGGGTGGTCCCATTACGGCAGAGAGAACTTGTTTACCTTTTGCGACTAATGCGCAGGTGTCATTATTACTCAACAATGTACTCACACATACACCCGACAGAACAAACTGTCTTTATGACCCTCCCCACAGACTGTTATGCGTGTTGACATGATTGCGGTTCACGTCACATTGTACACGTTACTCTCACAATGAACCTCATCATCACCCCGTCGTTGGGATGTCATTTCACTGTCTGGCAGTCTGCTTACATGAAATAACTGGGCCAGTCATCCACCATCAGGATAATAGCCGTGTTATTGTCACTGTGTAATTGGGCGAGATTCTGAGTGTAGTTCCCTTGTGAATTGCCTATTGTCTGCGGTAGCCATCGCCTATGACTAACAGCCCACGCTAAGCTGTACCGAGGATGTTCATCACTAATCTTCGTTGTCACTGGATGTTTCCGCCCACATTCTGTACAGTTTTCATTAAAATTGATTGGTTATGAAGGATATATTGAAGTAGTATTGGAGTCAGTGCAGTTGTAAACACATTTAGGCAACTGGATTTTATGAATACGCAAAAATCCACAAATGACGTTTTACTGGACAAATCATAGAAATATAATTTGCTCAGATTCAGATCTTTTTAATGGTTGTAGTTTGTTTATTAAAAACATTAGCGTGTTGAATCTTACTTTACTAATCTGACTTTGGAAGTGACCTTCACCTTGAGTTTCAAAGAGTAGGTGGGTGTTTACTTTGGCTTCTAGTTGGTTGGTCAGACATTTTTTAGTAACTGAGGGGATATGGAAAAAATAAAATAAATATTTGATAACAAATTACCTTTTTTATTAGAATACTTATATAATTGAGTAGTTAAATAAAATATTTGTTTGTTGGTACTTTTTTATCTGTTAACCCATTTTGTTAATTTCTTTTAAATTTAACAGCAAATTGTATTCAACCAATAAAATTGTATACATTTTTGAATATATAAAGACAGGTAAACAATATGTAAATTTGAAGTTATCATGAACATTCGAAGATAAAGGCATGCTTTCTGGTTGGCCTGAGGTAGTGAGATAGTGATATAAATGTCTTACTGCTGCCCTAGTTCAATTCTCCTTATGGATAGGGATAGAGTTATCATCCCTGGCCCTGAGAGGATTCTTGTCTCAAGAGCAGAAGTCTACATTCTGACAGTGGAACAGGATGTATGTGAGATTAGCAACCGGAACCTGGCCTTGTAGTTGTATCTCATGGTGGGTGTAGTAGTGCTGACATGGAAGGCCAGTCACGTCACACTGGATAGGGATACGGCTTGGCTTTCTGACAAGAAAGGGCGTAGAGATGCCCGAGTGACTGGTTGAGTTCACCAATAAAGCCCTACAGCCCTTCAACCATGACCCCCCCTGACCCTAGTTGGCCGCGGTACACTGCACTCATTATCCCTGCTAAAGAATTATTTTCGTGTGAGTGGTGTTTGTTGTGTGTGTAGGCGGACGGATGTGACTCGTGCAAAGCATTGCGTGGCTGGTCACAGAGGTATGATTAAGCTTCATTAACGTTAAAGGTCCGTGCGAATGTGGGTGCCAGTACAAGTACGTCAGCCGACAGACTTTCTCAGCACTCTCGCGGGCAGGGCGATTGCGAATCTCTCGCCGCTCAGAGTTGACTTTCCCGGTTCTGTAACGTGGTGTAACGCGATCAGATAGAGTCGAGTTACAGCGTCATCATGTTAACCATTCAGCAGCCAGGTATGTGTTGGTTCCCCCACGGCACACTGTGTGTGTGTGTGCTATATATAGGCGTGTATGTGTGTTCACTTACCAAGTGTCTTTGTTTGAATTTCATCTTGGTCGCCATGAGTCTGTGGGTCTTCTACGAGTGTACTGACTTAGTGTGTCATTCACACTGTCCAGGAATGCCTTCATTCCTGTCAGCCTCCCAGACACGTGCCGTTAAAGAAGTCGACTCATGTCGCCGGGCATAAAACACACGTAAAACGGCAGTTTTCGCACTATAAAATCCGTTGATCTCTGTGCTGTTTTTTGAGCGGCTCTGTTGATTTGTGGCTGGTGTCTCAATAACTCACCTTTATTTCTCTCCGATTGCTAAATTCATCGGAACGTTGATAGTGTTTGCCGTCGGGTCATGAAATCATAATGTTATGTGTGCTCTATGGAGGCCATTTTGTCTGCACTGGTGATCAAATATGTATGTCATTGTGTCGGTGTGTGTGTTATGTAAACATGTGTATGTGATACTGTATATAAATAATAAATGTATTCGTATTTGTGTAGATTTGTTAATCATAGTCACATATACTACCTGTAGGGAATAAACACTGGGAAATGTATACTTTGCTTTAAGTTTGTAGGCAGATCAGCTTATTAATTATAATATATACATATATTATAATTTTATGTGACTCCGTTACCGGGCAGTTTTCAGCTGTTTACACACAAAAACTGGGAGGTGAACGCCCAGTTACTTACTACAATAAAAGAACTATACAGACCTACATAAAACTGTTTCATTTATTATTCTAGCTAGCTAGGTGACTCTGTTACCGCGTGACCTTTCCCATATATATATATATATATATATATATACACACACACACACACACACACACACACACACACACACACACACACACACACACACACACACACACACACATATTGTAACTAGTGACTTTAAAGGAACATTCAATTGTTCCCGAATCCCAATGTCAAGTGAGAGCAAGCAGACACTTCTTTACTGTATTAATTCACCAATCAAGTAGTCTGTTGAATTTACTAAACGTGATGCTTTCACTTAATAAAACACATTATTATACGTTATACTCTGGTATGAGATAGAATTTACAGTCGTGTTGCGATCACCTGAGCAATACAGCCACTTCCCAGTTAAGGTCATTCTACGATAATCGCAGATGGTTTCCACGCACAGTAAAGTATATGAAATGAGTCCCACTATTGTGGTCACCTCCCTACACAAGTCACCTTTCCCCAGTCCCAGCAGTAAAGCTCTACTGATGAAAACAAGATTACACTGAACTACACTGTACATGTACGTAGGGTAGTTTGAGGTCGAGGTGATCAAACCATTGGGCACGTTACTTTAAAAAAGTATTATTTATAAAAGTTAACCTTTGAAGCTCCTTGTGACGGGGGGGGGGGGGGTGTGGACAGTCTGTCTTTTGTGTCAGAGAACTGTGACATGCTGTTGTCCCCCATCCAGGGTCCAATACCCCCCCCCCCCCCTCTGAGGATGTAAACACTGGCCAAGTGTCACTGGAGTGATAGTTTGTTGCTAGAATTAAACAGTTGTGGTTTCACCGGGTACATTTCACTTGTGTACGAGAGCTCATCTTCAGCTTGGTAGTACCTGTTTGGACGAACCAAAGTGTCTCGGGGCACTAAGTTTGTTATTGTATATTTACGCATATTCAGCTTAGCGTTATATATAGTTTATGTATTTATAGCATTGTATATCAAACCAGCTTCATGGTTACTTAGTAATATTATACCCACCAAACAGTTACAGTTATTAGGACAGCGTAAAATTATTTCTGTAACAATAAAGCCTAGCAAATTTATGTGAATTCAGGAAATAATAATAAAAACATTTATATAGCGCCATCAATCCACGTTAGCCTATTCGAAGAATTAAAAAAGAATCACCATTATTTTTGTTTATACATAAGATAAGATCAGCTTTATTGTCATGTGTTTTCATTGCAGTTACAATAAAACTGCCTTTATATTGTTTTAATTATAGATTAGCAGTTAAATGCACTGTGCATGCTAACAGGAATGATGACAAATTATTTAATAACCCCAGTTATAATCATTGTGGTTAGAGGTATATGTTTTGATATGTTCTTTGCTTCTGTTTAGTGGTTTTGAATTAAAATAATAATACACTTAGAACAATGATAAATGAATAAATAAATCCTACAAAAATTAACACTGGTGATTTGATAAAGACTTTCTCGAACTGATTAATTCTAATCACTAACTTATGTAAGAAATACAACAGATGCTTATACATTACTGACCTTTTGCCACTGGTAATGAAATTGTGCTTACTCAAAATAGGTAGATTGTTCTGTTACCAAGCCTTGCATTAAACAACACATGACCTGTACGTGTTTGAAATACACCGATCGTTGATTGCCACTGACAAGTCGCTCCGATGAATCAACAGAAATTCTTTTGTGCAACTAAGGCGCTGATTGCTAACATGTTATGCACGCAGATCGTGCTCTCTCGGACAATGCAGCAAAACTCTGTGACCCACATAGATTAGCACGAAAAGACGACCAACTGTCAAAAGAGACTCGTGTTTAGTGTGGCCCGTGTTTAGCGTGGCCCATGTTTAGCGTGGCCCGGCCGCAAGCGCCGTGTGACTTGTGCAGCTGCCAAAAAAAAACCCGGCAACCCGTGATTGGAAATCTGGACAGACACAAATGTGCTGTGTGATTCTCATGTCCTGGCAGCTCTGTGCGCCTGGGCGGAGACTAGAGACTCACTAGAGACTCCACTAGAGACTCCTCGGAGTGGGGCGTGATTTACTCTGACAGCTGCGAGCTACACAGAAAACATAGGAGCAACCTGGGCCCCTTAAATTCCTTGTTTTCGCTCCACTGTGCCGACCGTTCGATATAGTGAGAGCTTCGCTACGTGCTCAGAAACCTTTGCATTCCTGTGTTTTTATGCAAGATCTTGGCTGGTTTTTTTTGGTTCTAAGTTATATATCTGAGGACATACAAAAATGTTAGGGTAGAGACGACTCTTGTACTCGTATTCTAAACAAAATTTTTACATGTTTTATCTGCATTTATTTTACGAACTGTATTTGAAACATGACACTTTGCCTTAAGTTTAATCGTAGACATAATATCCTAATGTTAACTAGACTTGTAGCTATTTGAAAGTTAATAGTTCTGTGTTGCTGCTAGAAAGTCTTGAAAGATGCAAGATGGTGTCTGGTGGTTTTAGTCCACAACAAAACCGAATACATTCAGCGTCAAAACACGAATCTTAGTTTGTGTTGTTAAACTTATCTTTAACCAATTCAGAAATGCCTCATTTATTGACATTACTTCAATCCAGTTAGACACATTAAAACGTTATTTTGTTTCATTACACATTTTAAGTTTATTTAAACATCATGTAATGGATTATTTAAAATGACAACATCTAATTTTCAGGCTCATTTTCAATAATTTAATTGATGCCAGTGTTGGGGGCATTTTGCTTTGATGGTTTTATGCACTATGTTGTTTCAGAAAAAAATTACTACAAATTGTTGTTAAAATGTTTAAGCTGTGTGGTTAGTTTTTTTTACTGTCACAAAGCAATAAGTGGCCGGTTGACTGGTGATTTATTCCTGTCTTCTGTGACAGCAGATTAGATTTGAGAATCACCAGCCTACTTCAATCATTTGAGCATCAATCAATTGAGCTTCTCCAAGACAGGAAGCAGACAGTAGCCAATAGAATATTGCATCAGTGTGACACTCACTAGATCAGTAGTAGACTGGCATTTCCTGCCCAGATCCTGTCATCGGTAATATTTGTGTCTCGGAAAACAGTATCATCAGTGGGCAAAATGCCAGTCTAGCAGTTTGTTGGTTGAGTCTATAAGATTGTTAAAATAATGTCATAGTTGGCCATACAACAATTTTATCATGGGCATTCCTAAAATATACAATTTGAAAAGATTGTGTTAATGTCACTATAAATATACAGTAACCACATTAATTCAATCATATCAGATCAGTATATTTTAACCTCGAAGATTAAATATAATGCTTTCGCCAGAAGATGTTATCGGTCTGTTGTATATACCTTTAGCGCTGCTGTATAAACTGCACTGATAAAGGTTACAATACAAAGTATAATGTTACTTTACGGGCAATTCCATATTGGAGAGCCCAGACTGCTAAAATTTAAATCTTGTTGAAACATTGTAAAAGTTGTTCCACTGATGTAAAACATACGTAAAATTCAGGCCCAAGTAAAAAATGTGTGCCGTCAGTTCACACATTTTTTTAATTGCGTTTCTAATGGAGTGAATTCTTAGCAGTCAAACTAATGGAAAAACAAGGGCCAACAGAAACACCTCCCATCTTACCATTAACTCTTTAACTAATTTACCTTTGTTTGATAAAAAAATTCACTAATAAAATAAACATAGAGAACAACTTGTGTCATTTAACTGATTGACCAGGGCCAGCTTGACCAGCCTATGGGTGTACCACAGCCAAGGCCATCAACTAGCTCCACAGAGCTGCCTGCAGTCAGCAGATGGTTTGCCTCTGTTTATTGGCTGAACACATGTAGATAAGGAGGTTCAGGGTTCCTCCATATCCCTACTAGAACAACTGCTGCACCTGACAACTGCTCAGGATAACAACCTGGGAGCCAGCAGGTGATTCAGTGCAGTTTTCGGGCCCAGAAACGAATCCACCACAACGAAGAGGCAAAGATGTTCTGGCTCGTAGCTTTATGTAGAGACCCGTCCACCCGTCATTTGGACGGGTAAAGACGAATATGGACAGGTAGAAATATGGGTGGACGGGTAAAAATGAAGGAGCAAAAAAGTCTTCCCAAACCATAGATATTGTTAGTTATGCCTTGAAAGTGAGAGTAAATGGTGTTATATGTGTGTTTGTAGTCCATTTAAGGTCATCATGTACATTTGGAAGTTTGTAAACTGGCTTAACAGTTAACATCCATGTGCCCACCAAAACATGTGTGACTGGCAATAATTTTATCCTGAATAAAGCCCTGTTCTGACTGCAATTGCAGAGGCATATTTTTTGTCCGTTTCCCCGCGTGGAAAACTTGTGTCGGTAGCAACAGCAGCGATTGTGTTGTGGTAAACATTCCTGTCTCGGGATCAGAAGGGAGACAGGGAAACATCTCAACAGGACAAAAACGAGCATCCCATCTGTTAGGGCCAGAGGGAGGATTCGCAGGCAACATGTGGGAAGAATCAGGTTAACTAGCATGTCGCCAAGACATCTTGTGTCTCCTTGGGGCAGACTGAGGCACGTGTGGGCTTCCAGCGCAGTTGCGCTTAACATTACACCATTTCCCGGAGAGATTTGCCTCACTGGCACCGGCTTTTAACTGGTTCAGAGAGCTGGCCGACCCATAACGGTGTCATCTTTGTTTGGAAAGGTGATAATTGCGTGTTATAAACATTGTTTTGTGCTGTTTCCTGGGTAAATCTAGTCTTAATGGTTTTATTCTAAGATTTGGCTGAGTTATCGCTAAGGTGGTAAGGATGTTATGTTGCAAATAATGCAGTCACATGGAAGACGTTTTTTGTGATAAACTTTGGGGTACCTTGCATGACTTCTGATATGGATGCACAAGGCTGCAGGTTTCTCCCACCAGGAGGTCGTTGTTTGGATGAGGCGTGTGTCGTGTATTTTCCTTTTGGCTGCTAACGTCGACTGTTTTATGCCCACTTTACAACCTGTGTACCTCATCAAGTTTAATCGCTGCACAAACTGTTAAAACGTCTCGCCAGCCGAAACCACTGTGGAAGAACAGATTGTCGAATCGTAAAATGTTTTTCTCCCGTAAACGGTTTATTTTGTGGACTTTTTCTTGACACGGAGTGTCATTCACAAAGTGTATATGGGGCGTACGTAGTATCGTAACTAAGATGCTTTTCATTTTGTATGAAACACTTACGTGTTGCTTAATTAAGTATGGTTGTGAGAGTGTTTTGTACGGTGGAGATTAATGCATGTTTTACACACCAGATGATAAGTAGGTGTGTACATAATTTGGTCAATTTGACCTGGAACTTTGCACCAGTTTTCTGCCAGTGGAAGTGGCGTGTATTTCGGTTGACCTTTCTCATCAGCTGTTGTGTTCTTTGGTACAATTCCAGTAGTGACCACTGTCCACTCTAACAGCTATCTGTGTATCTCCAGCTTTCTGTTGTCTAAATGGGTTTGTGACTTTGGCTCCCAATGTCCTGCTATCTTCTGTTGGCTTTATCTCTTTACAAACCCTGGACATGCTGTGGTGGATGTTCCTGTTTAGGCTGGTTTATCACGTAGATATCACTTGTTGCTGTTATTAAATATAGCTTGTGATTGAGTTTGCAATGTATATTTATATTTCTTGATATTAACAAGAAAATTATATATTTTATAATATATATGGAGTGTGTAGTTTTATCACAACAACAAACACAGTAGTCCAACATTCATACTTGCTTGATTATTGTTATAAAATAGTTTGCTGCGTGTGTGGAATGTAAGTTTAACTTTGTGGTAAATTTACGATTGAAGAGCCATGTGCACACACACTGTGATTTGGTAGCTGGGATTGTGAGGCTAATTCAATTTGCTTTTGAAAGAATCCATGCAATTATAGGTGCTCTTGGAAGGAAATAACTGCGCAAACCACACCGCTATATATAGTTTAGTCGTAATTAAATATAATCAGTGTTTGCGTAGTTCTGCCACTGCCACAGTTAGCAGGCTTGGCTTGGAAAACAGACGAGCAATTGTTTTGCGCATGTAGCAAGATTGCCCTATTAAAGTGCGCAACTTTTGTCGGATGTCATGGGTTGCCTAGATATCATTATGCGCCGGTATGATATCGATGTAGCTATTGTTTCATAGTGTGACGCAAATTGATGGTAGACAAAGTCCGGTGTTGTCAGTGTGGTTTTTATGATTGCTAACAACAGAAATGACAAACATGTTATGGCATGTTTGGTGAAGCGGTGTTTGAGTTACCAGGGGTTGACCATGTGACTGTGAGATTAATTGGATTGTACTAGCCAGGGTCAAGGGTCAGAGTGATCTGTCTGGGTAGAGCCAAGCACAGTAGAACAGGCAGCTGGGTGGGGTGAGAAGAGGGTTTGTAGAGGGGTAAATAAGAATGGTTTCCCCACCAGAAACCAACATTGCAGTCTCTAAACTTTGGTGGCCTCAACAAAACCGTTTTGTATTCAAGGTTTGGGGTGAAGATGTCACATCGACAATTTTAGAAAATGTAGAGTTTCATACATGGGTCGATCTGTAGCTACAGTAGGATAAGGGTTAAATCAGTGTTTGGGTTGACAACCGAAAGTAAGGCCACACTGAAGGTTTGTAACAACTTGTGACGGGCTTGTCACACACTCGCACGCACGCACGCACGCACGCACGCACTCACACGCACACGCACGCACACACACACACACACACACACACACACACACACACTTTGTAGGCAAAAACATTTTGCACAATGTATCCATCCATCCACAGCAAAGTTTTTCCAACATTTACTCTGGCACTGGAAGAAACCGACGCCTCTTAGCTTCTCATCTACAAAACACACTCTCAGCTGTCAGCCACAGTTGGCACTCACACACAGAGTGGAGCTTGTATTGGGGGGTGACTTGTCGACCTCAAGAAGTGGCCGCCCCCCTGGGGCCTGCAGGGGGACATTGACTGATGGCCTACTTGCCCACTCCTGACACCAGTACATGAGCTGTGCATTTATCTCACAAACAGCCCTGACAGCCCCTCTTTGTGCCATTTGGCACTCTGCCAGTTTGTCACATGTGACCATTGTGACATTCATCAATGTCATCATTGCTCCTGCAAAGGCAAGAGACATCATAAGTGCTACAATCAGAGGTCCCAGACATCCCTGTCAAATCTCTGTCCATGTTCCACCCAGCTGGGTCTAAGTGACCGTTTAAGCCACATGGTGTGATGTTGTTGTTTCCTGGCCAGGTCCTCTACAGTGGTCCTTTTGAGTGGTCCTTTAGAGTGCAGACCTCTTCAGTAGGTGCTTGCATCAGGTGATAAGACCATCGGTGTGGTTCGATACATTCGAGTGGTCACTCGAGCTTCATGCTTGAACATTGGAGTACACACACGGGTATGCGGTTTCAAGCACAGTCGCAATTGCACCAAGCTTTTTGCATTAACCAGCGTTTTTTCCGCGTCCTCACATTCATCTTCACCTCAAGGTCGCACTGCTTATCCGCAGAATGTGACATTTGTTTGGCAAATCGTGGCAACAATTGTATTGTTGTCGTAGAACAGGCCTGCTTAACCAGTTGGCATGAAGTATTAAACCTACTTACTATTGGCCAGTACCTAGAGTAATACAGAGAGTGACTTATTACGTAATTATGTTTTTCCATGTCTATGTTGCTACATGTCACCCAACCACATCCACAGATGATGAATATGTCACTTTTTGCAACAACAATATTTTTTGTTACTGCTCGTTATATGCTTAACGCCAGTATTTGGGGCAAGAGTTGGGGTCACTTGCACTGAACACCTGCATTGTTCGACTTAGTTTTGATTGTCGTTCATGACATTATTCTCCAGTAGAACAAACTGTCGCAATATTATGACATTTTTGTGGCCATTCTCTCGTGTGCTGGATAGTAAGTTTCATTCCTTTAGAATATTTTATATCATCGAGTGACATTGTCGGTGCCCTTATTTCATCTGAAAATGCTTCTCACTTTCTGTGGTTAACTGTTCCTTGTGTCTGCATGTACTCAGCCCCATTTACAATGGTCAGGTCACTTATCTCGTACCTAATATAGCCAGCAGGTTACGTATATCAAAGGTAGGGTATTATAGATAAATTCTGTAAATAGTAATACTTACAAATGAGTTACAATGCGTCTGTACGATCTCTATCAAGGATGACGTGATAAGTATGCATGAAATAACATGTATGGCTAAAATACAGGGTTGGAAAAAATCAAGATTTTTTCGAATAAATCGAATTTTTTCGAATAAATCGAATTTTTTCGATTAAATCGATTTATTTGATTTTTTCTACATTCTTGACAATCATAAGAAATAATATGTAATTCGGAAAATAAATAAAAGTGGAATATCATAATATCCCAATAGGCTGAACATTTCATTCTTAGCATTTCTAAAGAATTAAAGCAAAGTTGTTATGTACAAATTTAAAAATACATACAGTTAAATCAACTGGTAGTAGCACGCAACGTAAGTATAAATTTAAGATAATTTGAAAAAATCGAAAAAATCAACATCTTGATTTTTTCATGTTGATTAAATCAATGATTTAATCGATGATTTAATCAATTTGATTAAATCAACGCCAACCCTGCTAAAATACGATATATGATCAACGTGAACTTGGATTCTTTCCTCTATAGATGTTATCCGTGGCATTGGTGTTTCCTTTAGATTACATTCTTTAATTTATTACAAACATGTGACAATCAGTGGAATATGTCGGATCAGATAGCTGCTTTCTGGTTATATATGCAGCCTGTCTTGGCAGATAGGAAATTAAATGTCATCTCAAGTAGTGATTTATAGATGGAACAAAATTGGACAAGATAACAGGAATGGTTACAAACATTGGCAGTGCATATGGAAATATAGAATTGCTGCGATTGTAGAGACATTGGTAATTTAAAAAGAACTAAAAACATTGCACTAACTTCTTTTGTGGTTTGATTAAGCTTGAGGTTTGCGTGTTATTTTATTAGCTTATTTTTTAGTTTATTGAAGCACACAGAATTGAGTGTTATGAAATGAAAAATCGTTTCACTAAAATTGTGTTGTGTTCACTGCTCGGACAAAAAATAGTGGTCCAACTCCCTGAGGTTTGACCAGTGAGACAAGAGCTGGTGGACGTGCTTCAGAAATTGATTATTCCACAGTTTCCAGGCTTAGTCAGACATTCCAACCAATTCATGTGAGAATTACTGCAAAAAAATTGTGCAGTATTGATGCTATTTCTGTTACATTTGCATGAATGAATCCGTCTTTGTGTTGGATAAACACATGCTGTCATGCGAACACACCAGGAATAATGCACATAAACTTAGTGAGTGTTTTAATGGGTTGTCAGACATAAAGCTGGCGTAAATCTGTGGCACACATAACATTCACGGGGTGGCCCGAAGGCGTGTGTACAGTGGGTATTGTGAGAGGGGCGTTGTGTCTGAGTTTAGAATTTAATAGCAAATACATCTGATAGCATATCGTAGACATTTACTTTTTAATGCTACTTGTGCTAAGGATGGGACAAATCTGGAATTTCATTTCTTGATAGTCAGGAATCAAATATATATTTATTGTTGACAAATGCAGTGGTACTGTAAAATAAAACATTTGAACTAATTCAAAGGTATCTTCCAAATTTAAGCCAAGACATGTTTATTTTAATTTGAATGACGTACTAAAAATTACATCTGCCATTTTAAATCAACCGTGGCGTGCACATTACAATACGTTGACACACATCTGTTAGTAAGCCTCGATTAAATGTCTAATGTCAACTGTGTTTTGAGTAGACCATGCTACCCCACCCTCTGCCGGGCTCCACTGGGAATAACATTCAGGACTACAAATAACCAGGACTACAAATATGACTCTCGTTGGATGAAAATATGTGGATGGAGCACACGCAGTGGTGCTATATTACGAGGCAGGGACATGGTTGGCATGCCGCCGCTGTGCCTGCGCTCCATACAGAACAGCGCTGCTCATTTTAGCCGGCATTGTGGGACTGTTTTTTTGCCGCATGAACTTGATGAATGACCGCGAGAGTGACGGCAATAGTCGTAGATCAACCTCCTCTACAATCTCAGTCGGAGCGAGCGTTCACCGGCCAGGCTGACTCAGTCGCTTGGGGAATCTGCATATTTGATCTATGTTGGATATTCACCATCGGAACCTTCATTTGTTATTCCCGTGGCAGGTGATGTTTATGGGGTGACTCCCAGGGTCGGGCTTTTACCCCTTCACCGTATGTAAATGTGTGGCGTTCTGCAGACGCCCCTGGATCGGTGTTTTGCCGTCCCGTGACAGGATTGTTAATGTTGGGGTCCTGATCCCGGGTAAATAATGCGTGCTTCTGGGGGCGGGGATGAAGGGTGACTATATATCTGGGAGTGGGAGGGGAAGGGAGAGACCAGCTGTGACGCAGAGGAAGAAATATGGCGGGAGGTTTGGGAAGGGACTCACTGGGGGAGGATTTCAAGGTAGCAGCGGGGTTGTTTCAGGGTCTTGTTACAGCTGGACCACCCACAGAGTCTACTTCCTCCTTTCTCTCTTCCTCTGTCTCTCGTTCATTTCTTTTAATAGGGTCTTAGACTTGTCACTCTCCCATTTCTCTCCCATTTTCCCCGAGTTTATTTACCATTTAAAACGTTTTAGGTCACTGTTTTGTGTTACATTTTTATACAATCCTTATCATTATTTCTATAATATGTATTAATTATCTTGATAGTATTTTTATTCTGTATGTTCTGTTTGAATTAGTTTATTATAATATACTTAACCAATCAGTTTATACATCATGTTTTGTTTATATCAATTTTTTCAGACATTTCTGTATATTTTAAAACTTATGCTATTATACATAACGTTATTAGGATTATTATTATTATCTTGGTAAATTTTGCGTTCCACATAGTATAAATTGTTACAATCAGGGCATTAAGGATTAACACAAACACACTTCAAAACTTGTATAGACACATTTCCAATCTAACTAAACAAGTGTATTATTGCATGTGAAATGGTTTGGATTATTGAAACTGTTCCCAGAACAGGAATGGGAATATATTTATCAGGAGTCATTATAAGAAAAATATAATCAGTAATATTATTTGAATATTTGACTTATTTACAGTTACATCTTTAGCAAGTTGTATAAAACAAATTGCGATACAACTAACAAAAGACATCTAGAAAAGGGAAAACTAAAAACACAATGAGAAAAGAGAGAAAAATAAAGTTCCTAGTTCCAAGGATAATCATGCAGCATTTGCTGATAAGTTACTGATAAGCACTGACTTCAAGTAGAAGACAATCCTTAAAATAAACAATCTTTAGTGTGGTATAATGATGCAGCATTAACAGGCCACTAACAAACAATACAGTAACCTTTAATAGTCCCAAATAGGAAACTCATTTAGTATAAATTCACGATTTAACACAACACATTAACGTATTCAGGTCCATCAAGACTGACACTGAAAACCACCAGCTCGAAATGTTCCACTCGTAGGATAATTTTATCTCGGCAAACAGCCGACATTAGACTTGCGTCTGGCTTGTGAGCAGCCAGAAATTAATATTTTATCTGATGGTCATTTTCGCCGTCACGCTTTTGAGCAATAGACAATGCTCGAATGCTGAGTCATTTGTTTTGGTCACAGCGTGAGTGACTAACTACACATGTATTGTCCTAATCAGGATCCTCGCTGTTCCCATCAATTTTGAAACTGACATTTGAAACCCACTACATTGTGCCACCTCCACTTCTTAGCGAAATGTCGGCGGTGAAAGAACCAACTAATCGTCGGTGACTTTTCAGTCCTGGCGCGTAAAAGCCACGATATTTGATGCCCGATTCAGATAGCGCAATGACAGCCGCACACAATCACAGAATAATAACACAGCACGTCGTCGTCGCTGCCGAAAACATGGCTCGGTCATGGCAAGCGGACAAAACATGATCAGTTATGCAAGCGACAAAACAACGACTGGTGCTTGCTTGCATTCAGAACGCGGCCTTCTGAGAAGTAGATCGCGGCAGCCAGATAACTGGGCACAGAGTCATGGGTAATGAGATCTATGCATGTATGTATGTGCGTGTGTGAGCTGATAACGCGTGAATGGGCGCACGGCGACAGTCTGGCTAGCGGGCATAAACACTGTCATTGTGGAGGTACGGATCATACAGAGATAACTGTCAATGACATATCGTCTTAGACTTAGAGGGCCGACTGTCAATACTCAGACGGCAGTCATGTGACGTTGGCTCGGTGGCGGCACCTGTTGGCGATGTGTGCCACGATTTGTCATTTCATCAGTCGTGTGCGTGCGTGCGTGCGTGCGTGCGTGCGTGCGTGCGTGCGTGTATGATGCCATCTGCATTTTGATTTGTCGAGTACTGGTTATTTACGCTATTACCACAAACCCATTTCTGAACAGGAATTTTGTTATTTTGTGAGCATAACTTTGAGGAGAAACCATGACCCAGACTTACAGGTGTGAAATTAATTATTATCCACCTACTCTGTAATATACCAGAATATCATGCACGGCCGAGAGATATTCACTGTCAGAATATCTTTCTCAGACGCCGGCTACGCAGTTGCTGGGTCCTAGGTTTCAAGGTAGGTGGGCTGATTTGTCCCTAAAAGAAAGACCTCCCTGACGGAAGACCTCCTTGACTCCCAGTGGGACATCAGCCCCCATTTCTTCCCAAGTCTCCAGGCTTTGGGTCTCAGTTTGTTTTTCTCCCAGATACCAGACAAGTCTTGTTAGCGACGTCACGTAATCTTGCCGGCTGTTATTTTCTACCGCTAACTTATTCATGCTCGCCCCGAAAGTGTGGCCCCGAAACACTGCAAGCAATACAACAAACAGGATGTTAGACTCGCCATGTAATTGAGCCACGTCAGACCAATCGCTGGCCTTTATCAGGCTGATGTTATATAAGGCAAAAACATCAGCGATTGACCGAAAAAGCAGACCGCGAGCGAGCGTGGCTATTGATTTTATTGACCACCGTCCGGCGTTGAATCATGACGCTTGCAACGATGTCTTCTAAGTGCCAGCCGATTCTTCCCAACGGAAATTAGATGACGCTTTTCCATCCAGTCGTCTGCCCACTCATTGTGGCTGGATGTCAGAACTCATTATCGGGGCATTGAGCTCCGCGGAGTGATTGCGGGGTAGGGCGGATCTAGTTTCGCTGGTCAGTCGTTTTTCTGGACGGTGGTCAGATTTTTGGAGCAGTGGTTGTGATGGGGGTTTTGTTTGGTGGATTGCTTAAATTGGTGTTAGCTGAGAGTGCAGCTTCGGGTTACAAATCAACAGTGTGCCTTATTCAGGTTGTCAGATGCAGCCTTGACTGGACTGTCACTGTCACTGGTGTCACATCAAAGGGAGGTGACAGAATTAAGTGTGTGCAAAGTCAACAGGTGGAGATAAGCCACATTCACTTGTTGACGTCAGCAGCATCACCAGGGTCAAGGGTCAAACACAACAAGGGTTTTTCTATTAAAGCATGTGTCCTTCTTTTGTTTGTGAAATTTCTTTTTCTGAGGCACATTCTATTTCCCATACTAAATTATGCCTGAGTAGTATACTCATAAGGAAAATCTATCTTTAAACGGAATTATTTTTACATCTTTAAAAACATCTTTACAACTTGACCTTCTTTTTTCTTTTGATGTGTATTTGTTTTTTAGGAATGTATGTAAAGCGCCACAAACAATTTGAAATTGGGTGTGGCGCTATATAAAATAAAATATATTATTATAGTTATTATTATTATTGTATCACAGAGGCCACAGATTCCTTGGTGGCTCACCCTGGTGTTGAGTCTTCAGTACACAAGACCCTGGTAGGGAGTGAAAATGGTTTTAAAGAAAACTTGAGGGTTATGAGCTCATGAAGGTGCTGGCGAATGTCTCGGGTGGCCAGTTGAGTGCAGAGTAAAAAACACTCGTAGACATGAATGCAGAGGTCAGTTATTGTGCCGGAAGGTCAGAAGTAAATTTACCCCTTTCAGAAAGACTTGTTCGCATCTGATAAGGCCCCGGGTGACCAATTCGTTGGTGAATGGTCGTACAAGGTTATGAATCAGACTGGTCTAAAATAGAGACTCTTAGTCAGATGTATCGTAGATTTCAGTGTTTATTTGCCTCGAACGTTGACAGACAGACTATGAGTCAACACACCGAATATGCATGCTGCCACCTGGTGTTTATTTAAATTGTTAAAATATCGTAGGATCTGAATCCTTAACCGGTATGAATAAACTCTGTTTTAGCTGAGCTTCAAAGTTATCTATTGCATCATACATATTTAGTGAATAGCAATTTAAAACAATTTGGCAACTGTATTATGCACCTTGTTTGTCAAGAGATAACACTAGACAGCTGGCCTTGTTTATCTCAACATTTGTTTTAGTTCATTTGATGAACTATAAAACAGCCACAGTCTACAGTACTGATAGTTAAACTTGTGGTCATCTGACAAATATTGCCATAGAGCGTGTACGATTTTTATCACATTAACAATCTCGCATAAACAGGAAAAGCAACAAATTATATTTCACCGTACCAAATTACTTGAAATGTAACTGTATTTAGACTGTTTTCTTTACTTTTAATAAATTCATGATCGAAAAAAACATTGAAACACAGTGCCCTCCCCAACTGAATTTTAAATGTCGCTGCAGTGTATGTATATGTCAAACATGTCACCTTAGATTCAGCTGAATAAATAATGGCGCAATAGGATGTTTTCTTAAAAGCCTTTTTACCAAGCAACCACTAGAGAGCCATGTAGGACACAAGACACACATACTGCCTGTATCAGTGGGCTTCTGACAAGATGACAAACTCAGTGCCACGCATACATCCTCAACCATTGCGACGTTCTAGTACCCAGCTATTTGTCAAAAGCGAAACCGCCGCCCACGATAAAATGTACGAAGAACTTTCTATAGACGATACCCAGCGTAGCGTGGAACAACAGCCTCTTAAATACAGATTGCACAAGAGCTGCAGCAAAAACAGTGCACGGTGATTACCGTAATAAACATCTGCATAGATTTATGCAGCTTGCGCCTGTGGTAATGTAGTAATGATGTGGCCTGTTTACTTGTTCATGGCTCAAGTTACAGTTGAGGACTGTCTAAATTATTTCCGGTTTGCCACCGTTGTGTAAACATGGCATATGGGGCATAGCCACTGGAGGAGACATTGTGCATTGCTGACAAAGATGTACAGTATGAACATTACCATGTTTTACGGTGAACAAGCAGCTTTCAAGATTCAATACTTTATTGCCCATTTAAAACATCACATTAAAAACGTAAATTGTTCATCAGTTATGCAGTAAAATGACAGTAATAAGATTGGTGAGCCATAATATATACGGTTAATAAGACACATTAAAATCGTAATAATACTAATCAGCACTAAAATTTGTCGAGTAAATAAATTAAGTATATAAATAAGTACTCTAAATAATTAATAAATAAATAAGCAAGTAATATTCCTTGCATTCAAATACACTGGGTACATTGTATTTTTGTGTTTGCAGTTGTTAATTTTATTAAGAAAAGCTGCATTGGTACTGGTTAAACAAAGCAAGTGTATAGGTACTTACGTTGTCTTATTGGAGACATAAATAGATAAAGAGATAAGTTAACACTTGCAATTTGATATTTTGTAATTAGTTCAATCGTTCTAGTGGACAGATGGCGTAATAATCAGTTACTCCCTTGTCCTCTTCATTAACTCATATCAAGAGCCAGTCTGTGCACACTGGTCATTTGTGGTCAAGCTTCAATGGCAGCATCAACTACTGGTAGTTCTGTGGACAATGCAGGTGTAATAAGAGAGCAGTTGTGGTCAGTAATGGTCACTCCAGGTCAGTTCATGGCCTTAATTACCACTCAGACTCAGCAGCTGCTGCCACTGAGGACCTGTTGCACAGTGTTGTACAATATTTTAAATCATGTTTTCTTTTTTGTTTATATGAAATTTATACTCTTCCCAGGTTCTTTAGGTCCAGTCAGCAATTTGTTGTGATGTAAGAAATAATTTTTATTGTGTTTTCTTTACAATTTATGAAAAATTTCATCGAAAAATATTCTGTTTGCCCAAAAATGAAGGATTCTTAAATAGCACAAGACATCTTCTATTTCACTGTTTACTAAAAGCTGAAACAAGTTATTTGTGCTTGTCTTCTGTGATACAGACAGATTTCCAGAGTGCCACTTGGGTCAGGTTTGCCGTAGAGATTGCTTCTGCAGGCCGGAAGAACCTTGAAAAAGTCCAGCAGTATGAGAACTGGAGACGTTCAAAGTCCTGTGGCATTTTATTAAACGCAGCTGTGGAATGGGCTAGCAATGTCGAGAGGATTACATGTTTATTTCTGCATTTCTGACAGGGCAACTTTTGTTTGAAAAACCTGCTTTTTATCCGCTAGAAGGATGGTGATAACAAAAACCGGATTCTGCATTTAGAACCACAGCTACAGGCCCACCCATGGGTGAATGTCGGAAGCGAAGTTCGATGCCTTCCCCTGTACCGATTCATTGGTAGATTACTCTTGTCAAAATCAAGCCTGCTGAACATTATTGTGACGCAAGGACGTGTTTGGACATGACCTATGGGGGTGGTATTCATGACTTGGGCTTGGCGAATGAATGACGTGGGCACTTGATGATGTCACATCGAGTGAGGCGAAACGTATCGCGGTAATTCTTCTTGTGTATTAATTACACATTTACATAATTATTTGTATTCACTGGGCGCTCTGGTGTGGCCTAGCGCCAGGCAAATCTGCGAGTTACGTCTCGGCTGCATTAATATTCATTCGTTTGCCAGAGGAAGTCAAGATTGCATCACTGTGTTTTGCAAGTTCATTATGCGCTGTAATGTACTGATGTAATATATTTACCAGTCGTACAAATTATAAATAGTCTAATATGTGTGTGGTGTATCATTCTGTAATAGACACTCACACCTGGCATGAACTTCCTGTTATGGACGCCTCGAAGCCATTAACTCTCTATAATGGACACCTGGACAGAGATATCCGGCTGAAAAGGACAACTGGTCATAAATATCATTAGAAAAGTTTTTGTAATTTGGCCACATGGCCATGTCAGACTTTTGCGGTGAAACAGATAAATTCATGTGAGAAAATTATTCATAAATGTTCATTATTGAAACATTCTATAATATATTTTACATAAATAAAATGGAATTGCATCTTGTGTTATATTTCATTTTGTCACTTCATCCAGCCAGCCCCAAAACACAAATTGGTGAATATTTTTTCAAACACATTGACAAGTTTGTTCGTTTTGCATATTTATGATTGCTGTGTCAGTGAAGCAAGTCGCAGCTATTTCATTACTCGGTTACCGATAGATTTTAGGCTTATGAAAACTCCCATAAAACACATCAGTGTCATTTGCTTTAAGATGGATTTTCTCAATGACCTCTTTAATCATTGTGACATAAGCCCCTAGTATTGGTGTCAGAAGTTGATCAGCTTGTTTTCATTGTGTGGAGAATTAATGTTTCGCTGTGCGCACGCATTGTTACTACCTCCCATTAGAAGAGCTCGCCAGCCCGCCTGCCTTGTCTCGCTCGTGAGTTATGCGAAGCACAAAGTATAAATTGTCATGCAGTACAATTAGCTGTGAAAGCATTTGCTCGTAGCACTAACAGAGCGAAGATTGCAGTGTCTAGACTGAATTCATCACGTTTCACAGAAGACATGACGTTTTCGGTCCCGTCCATACCATTTACGTAAATTTTTTTCTTCAAAATTCTGCCCGTGCATAAACAGCATTCACTGGAACTAAAACGCAACCTGATTTCTATAGCCACATTTAGCGGGCGACAAGGGAACACATTCTGTGCACGAATCTAAATTTGATAAGCGCAAAAGAAGCGCAAAAGTGAACAATGTAAAATCCCTTCCTATATTTTTCTGTTCCTTTGTGAAAACGTTTCACTGATGTCTGGATCTGTTTTGTATGAATAGTTTGAGAATAGTATGTTAATACTTCTGTGAATAGTATGTTAATACTTTTGTGAATAGTATGTTAATACTTTTGTGAATAGTTTACGAATAGTATGTTAATACTTTTGTGAATAGTATGTTAATACTTTTGTGAATAGTTTGTGAATAGTATGTGCAAAGTCAATTGAATACAGAAGCATGGATTGTTGTTGACATCATCAAAAGAGTTTGGATAACTGAGGAAAGTGTCACTAATTTTATGTTACTATAAAGCAGTACCTGGTACCTGCTGCTACTGCCTTTTTGCTCATGAATGCCAACTGCATCCAATCAAAAATAATTTTATGATTACCGGTAGTTAAACTTTTGATTTCATCAAAACTTAACATATTTGCACAAATAACCTGGATCTGGATACTAGTAAAAAATTATTAATTAAGGATCTATATGAAAATTGTCATTTAAAAGTTCATTTAAAAATTATGTAGTAAAGTAAATTAACTTGGTTTATGCTGTGTTGTAAACAGAATATTTTTTCCCCATTTACGCTATAGTATCATATCAGATTTAGAAGTCTGAACCCAGGCAAGCACTTTGTTATTATGTCATCACGCCATGTAATTATATTTACATTTGATGTGCCTTTTATTTCGTTGTTGATACAAATGTAATTCAGTCAGCCGCAGAGACCCATAAAATGACAGCATTAATGACAAATGATGTCATTAACATGGCAAACCACAAGCAATTGTTGTAACATTATTTACTGCCATCGGTTAATATGTCTGTTCTTATCTGTAGTCTGTAGGAATAGTTTTTGTCACATTTAGGCCTTTTCTTTACACAAGATGGATTTGTATGAAGAAAGTGTATCACGTGTCAGTCATATCTATGCAAAACAAAACTTTTGTAATGTTTACATCGCGTGTCAGTCGCGCCTACGTAAAGCAAAACTGTTGTAATGTTTACATCACGTGTCAGTCACGTCTATGCAAAACAAAACTTTTGTAATGTTTACATTTACTGCTGCATAAACGTAGCCACTGGCAAACCACAATGAAAACATCGATTTCACCCTCCAGGTCATTTGAAACCACAGTACTCTGCTAGATTGTTTACCCTTTCTTTGCCCTTTGTATGGGTAGCATGACATTTAGCAGTGCTGCTAATTAGTTGGTTGATTGAGTGGATATTGTGAAAGCACATGGTAACTGCGCAAGCATTTAGTAGTTTTTTAAGAGCTCCGTCAGAAGAACTCGTGCAGTACGTTGTAGCTAGCTGGTATCACACTGCAGCAAGCAGTTGAATATTTCGTCTTAGAACAAATTCACTCATATATAACATCAAGTGTCTACAATGACATGCTAGCTCTTTCATAAAATATCTGGTTTAGTTTTATTGAAATCAGCAACAACAACAAATTACTTTCAAAACAAGTATTACTGATGTAGTTCTCAAAGTTACTGTCAGTCATTTTATTAAAATAGCGACTACATTGAGTGGAGTGCATATCATAACGTAAATGTTTAGTGTTGATGGGTTAGTGTCGTGATTATCAGTAAGCACAATGGACTCATACACAGGTTTTCTAAAATAGATCTTTTATACGAATGCCTGCTTTACCCCACAAACCCATTTTACAACGTCCGAGAAACGGGACTGCGCAGGATGTCTGTTTAATTGGTATTTGATGCCGCTGTTGATAGACCATATTGTGCTCACAGCCGGTAAACGCTCGACTTGGATAACTACAGCCGTCGCTGGCGAGGTGATATTCACCAATGAGTGGAAATTACCGCCAATTAAATGGTTATTATTTCTGGCCTCATTTTATCATCAGATATGCATGGGACGGCCTTGGTGTGCTTTGTTTCCAATCTCCCCGAATCTCATGCGCAGTTGTATGTGTAGCCATCAGATGTTTATTGGTAATTATTACTGCCAGGATTATTACTGCAGCAACAACCAAGCTCATTGTCATGGGTCGTCCATTGTGGGTTTACAATAAAATAAAATATAAAACGTTAACGACAACAAGAACTTAATATAATATTTAATGTCGTAGACTTGATGGGAGATACCGGGTCTAATTTTACACAGTTACTGTACAAATTAAATTGTATTTATAATTTATGTTGTTTTCTTCAGATTTAGTGCAGATTAATAGTCATAGCGTGAGGCTTTGTTTGTGTTAGAATAAATTACATTATTATGCATATTGAAGAGAGAGGAATAGAAAGAGACGGGGGGGGGTAGATTAGCAGTGAGAGTTCACACCAAACTGTGCTTTATGAAACAGATCAAGTTTAAGTTAAGGAAGGTTTTTACAGCGCTTCATTGTTTCCAACGGAGTTTAGTGTAAGCTTTGTGGTTTCTTTGGTTTTACCACATTCCCAACAATATACTTGAATTGTATATCAATGATAGCATTTCAGTTTCAGGAATATTTTCGTGCGTTTGTTGTTGCCTTTTAATACAAAATGGTGCTTCAAGAATATTACCTGTCGTTATGGGTAACGTGACTGGTTGGACCTGCGTTTTGTTCAGCGTCCACAGGTGGATTGCTTTAGCCAGCGTCCTCAGTCGAGTCAAACAAAACACCACCGCTTAATTCGGTTTTAATTTCCCCCACGTCATTGATTCCTCCCGATCGCGTTAATTGTCCGTCGTGAACGAGAACGCGTGACGGACCGGCTCAGGAAACATGGTCGACACCTGCAGTTGAACTGTCTGAAACAATGGCACACATGCCTGCCACAAGCATTGGCGCCTTTAATTTCCTGTTATTTCCACCGCCGCATTGTTCTTGCAGTCTCCGCCATCTCCGACACGATGGACGTTTGGCAGGACTCATTTAATCAATGTCTGCCTCCTGCGGCAGTAGAGCTGCTGGCCTCCATGTCTCCCTGTGCCCCGCTCTACACAGCACATGTCGTGTCCAATTGCAGCCGGGCCATTGAAACACCGTCCACATGGGGACGGTGTGCGATGTATTTTGCATGAGATGTTGATTCAGCCCCTGCAGCCTCCGCGTTTCGTCTGCAGCGTTCAGCGATATCGTTTAATCGTTTGCGTAATTTAGCTGCGGCACGTGCGTGTGCCTGCGCGTGCGGCGCGGCATTCCGTCGCAAAAGTGCATCGTCACGGCAACCGATCCGGCCGCTGAACGCGTTTGTTTTAGTGTGTTCTGTGCCGGGCGCAATTATGCTAATCGAGTTGCGTCTGTCCGTCGGCCGAGAAGCGAACGAGTGGGTCTCTCGGTGGCGCCACTAGTGGCTGAGGCTGGCTCCAGTCACAATCATTGTAACCGACGGCCAGACTCTCTGTCGCCACATGTCTTCAGCCGCTGGCTACAAACAGATTGTTCTTTTGCCTGCGTCGATTCGACTCGACTCGCAGGCAAATGGTGCATTCTTCATGTCTGTACTCTCGGCCCGAGCATGGTAATCAGAACACATCCGACAATAACATTGCCGTAGCGATGCGATTGTTATTGATTATTTCATTATCATCATCGTTGTATGTATCGTCCTTTAAAATGGCCATGGTCATTCACAATTATTTTTACAGTTGCCTTTTTGCTGAGAACTGTTCTGTGATGTAGTGATCCTGTTGGCAGCCATTAGCAGGCCTGTGTGTGTTATTCTGTGCATGCAATGTTAATTCCAGTGCTTACACCTATTTATAACAACTTTTGTTAGAATGTTTTGTTGCCAAAATCGGTAAGTTATTAGTAATCGCGGTCGTAGAAACCAGTTAAATGCTGTCAAAGACTAGAGTTGTTGCTTGATTAGGCTGAGAGAATAACTTAATACATAAAACAGCATCAAATATCTAGTGGCATGGTTTCTATGGCACGGTTGTGTTAGTGGCTGGTATGACAATCAAGGTGTTACTAGATGCGCCAAATAAGTGGAAAATATGTTAAACACCGACACTAAATCTGTATCATAAGTCATGCCCGTAATCAGTTAAATGTGTTTTCAATGACACTATGACAGTTCATCGGAACTGACACTTTCCTTGTAGGCCATTTTGTTTCTGGCAGGGTACATTCTGTTGCTAGGAGAGGTTATTTGGTGCATTGGTGTCACTCGGTGCATTTGCCAGTTTGTGCTGACCTAAATCTGGCAAAAAAGTTGCTATTTGTGGTTCCTGGGCCGGGGTCATTCAGTGCGTTCTTAGTTGAGTCAGTCAGATGTCATGGACCTGTCACAGCTACGTGACCTAGTGTTGTCAGTTCACTCATGCATGAGTGTGTCAGATATGTCGGGGCTGCGTCCATTTTGTGTCATATGCTGGTACCAGAGAGAGAGATGATACACACTTTGTCACCATCGGATGATAAAGCATTCAAGTCATCCTTTCTGTTTGTGAAATCATTTTTTTGTAAAATCTTGTTACACACACACATGTATTTTGTTTATGCGTTCTAACAATCAATGAGTTGGTTTTAATGAGGGAGACACAAATTGTTAACTCGGCAGTTCGCTATTGCACTGTTTTCACCTTTGAAAATGGTTTATTGCTTCACAAACAATATCAGAGCCAGCGCAACAGCCTGTGTCTTCAGGACAGCCTTGAAGACATATCTTCTTAAAGCTTACTTTGAGTGATATACGTGGACTTTCCCTTGGATATGTTCTGGACTGTACACATTTTATGACACTAACTCAGTTTTTAAACTATTTTATTATGATTATTATTATTATTGTATATACATTTTTAGAAACTTTACTTTACACCATTTTTATTACTACTTTATTTAATGGTAATTATACTTTTTAGGTTCTAAAAAAATAAACATTATTATTATTTAATACTACGAAGCCATCTGATCTCTTGTGTTGCAGGAATCCACATTGCAGACAGCTACCTGTACCCCGGTACCAACTACGGCATGGAGAGTCACATCAAGATGGAGCCGTCGAACACGATGCTTCTCGAGGGGGGCGAGTACAGCCCCATGAGCGCCATCTCGTCCGACAGTTCCCTCACCCTCGAGACGCCCGGCCGCTCCCGCAAGAACAAGGAGGACAAGCTGTGTGGCGTGTGTGGGGACCGCGCTCTCGGCTACAACTTCGACGCAATCTCCTGCGAGTCGTGCAAGGCGTTCTTCCGTCGCAACGCGCCCAAGGGCCTGGTGAGTAAAACGTAAACTAATATCAGGTCATTTCGGTGAAGTTGATGGTTGGCGTGCAGTTTTGTCTTTTATAGAAAATTGCACACTTCTGTGGTACTGTTATTCATGTGGTTTGTTGAAATCAGATTAATTTGTTCATTTGGTCAAATAAATTTCCAAGTGATTTGTAATTGCTTTACAAGTTGATTGGCAGCTGGAAGAAACCGGGAGCTTAGCGTTCTTTCCCTCATAGAAGGCCATATCTTTTCCAATTCTTTCCCAGAAACCTGTACACTGAACAACACAATAGTTATTATGTACAGTCGTACACTGCAGGTATACATATATATTATTGTTTTTACTTTTATGAACACTACCAGTATATATATATATATATTTATATATATATTATATATATATTTATATTATATATATGTATATATTATATATATATATATATATATATATATATATACCTGTAGTGTACAACTGTACATAATAAATATTGAGTTGATCAGTGAGATACCAAATTGGTTTTAAGCTTTGTCCCAGGTCAAGATATCCAGAATTACATTCCATCTATTCACCAGGGCGCAGCTGTCGCCCTACTTCCCGAGTGTCCCTTCCTAATAGTGTCATTTGAGGTGTGTGTGTGTGTGTGTGTGTGTGTGTGTGTGTGTGTGTGTGTGTGTGTGTGTGTGTGTGTGTGTGTGTGTGTGTGTGTGTGTGTGTGTGTGTGTGTGTGTGTTGTAGTAATGTGTAGAGTTTGCCACCACTAAGGATATTTTCCACTTATATTTACGAACGAATCGTGCCGGCTTATTGACATCTGTGTTGATAAAAAAAACGCGGCTATCGATGTTTGTATTTGCATGTATTTGTGTGCGATAATCGAGTGTTTACGTGCACACGAGCACACACACATGATATGCACAACAGCCTCATTATCCAAAGCACAAAGGTCTTAGTATCCCATATGGCACAATCTCCAATAAGCAAGGACAGTGATACCCACGTTTCTCCTCTGTGTTATTGTCACCGACAACCGTGGCGGTATCGAGTGATCGTTTCTGTCGTAACTTTATCTTATTCTCGGTCTCCACAACCTCCTCAGTTGCAAATCCTGCAGTTAGTCAAATGCTCAGCATTTTTGTTTTTCTCCTCTGTGCGGTTGCTGAACGCTGCAGTTTTTTGCAGATGGTGTAATTACTGTGTTATCATGCAACACATCTGAGATATTACATTTCCGTTGTGTAGCCTGCGTGCGCAGACAGACTGTTTCACTCAACACAACGTTCCAGGGATTTTTGTTCGGCATCACCTAATTTGTTCCTACTGTAGAACCGTGTGTCTGCCAGAAGCGTTGCAGGAATCCACTAATAAAAGCTCTGCATAAAATATTGAAAGTTCAACTTGTATGACAAACATGTTTTCTTTATCAATCGTCTCTTTTGTGATGTGTAAGAGAACTGATGATGTCACCACCTGTTTGTGACAGCTGGTTTCATCGCCAGGCATTACCCCCTGCCAGAGCTGAAGTATTGATGGATCGTTGAGAGACCATTCTGTAACAGTCAATTGTTCTCCGTTTTTTGTAATAAATTGCTAGACACCATGCAGTATGATTAGAATGTCAGACACAGTCTGGTTGGTTTCAGGACTACTTCAAATGTCCATATGACGAGAAATGCAAGATGGATATCTCGAATCGACGCTTCTGCAAACGATGTCGCTTGAAGAAGTGCTTTGAGATTGGCATGCGCAAGGAATACATTCTCACTGATGATGAGAAAGCTCGCAAGAAACAGAAGATTGAAGAAAATCGGTAAACATCAAGTGGCCGTGATAAAATAGTACATGGAGGACCAAAAAAACACTGAGCTAGACTAAGATAGTTTTGTTCAAATTCCGAGCTAATAACCAAGTCAGTTAAATTAAATTAATTAATCTAGCATTTCTAAAAAAATTACGCAAACGTGAAACAACAATGATTTCATTTCTTATGTAAAACGAAGGTGCTTTCACTTTATCAGCGAGAAAAGGGTAGGGTAAAGAATTAAGTGGTGTCAACATGTTTCAACATGTTTACTCTCTCTTGTTCTCAGGATGGCAAACCGGGTCCCCGACAAGATGAGGTGAGACAGGCTTACACTTCTCATGGAAACTTGTCTTCCACTCAACACGTGCATGTTTTCCATCTGCTAATTCACTAAATGGAGTAAGGCCGTGTTTGGTCGCAACTGAGTGTGTCGACCCGCTGGTGAAACCGACAGAGTAACTGCCGGTGCATCTATGAGTGCGGGTCGACAGACTTCGTTGTGGCGAAATACAATCTACTCCATTTAATATGCCATCCTGAAGGTTAACCGGTTAACGTCTTTGCGATCGTTATATTTTTCTTTGCAAGTGCACTGTTTCGGTGTTTGCACGTTATCCGTGTGTCTATGATCGTGTCGTCGCGTCCATTCGTCTGTCCGAGTGTCGTCCGTCGCTCTCTCTGTCTGTCTCCGTGTCGTGTCTAGCCCTTTGTCCCTCAGTTTCAGTGCATCACCCAGCAGCAATATTTCTTCCACTCCCAGGATGCCGACGAGAGAGGTCGACCCGCAGGTGGTGAAGCTAGGTAGTGGAGGGGAGGTGACGTCACAGACGAAGGCGATGACCGCCGAGGACACGGAACAGATTGAGGAGCTGCTGATGGCGTACAAGGGGTCGCTCGAGATCACGCACGAGAAGAAGAGCCACACGCCGGACGGCGTCTCCAGCATGTCCGACCTGGTGAACATTGCCGAGATCAGCGTGCGCCGCGTCATCGACATGGCGAAGAAGGTGCAGTCGTTCAAGGCGCTGCCCCAGGCCGACCAGATCTCGCTGCTGAAGGGCGGCAGCATCGAGCTGCTCATCTTGCGCTCGGTGATCACGTTCGACACGGAGAAGCAGCACTTCCTCGACCCGTGCGACCAGGAGGACACGGCGGCAATGAACACCGATCAGCTGCGCATGGCCGAGAACGGCACGGGACTGTTCGACGACCACATGAAGTTCGTCAAGTCGCTCGCCATCGACCTGCACGCCGACCAGACGACGCTCATCCTCTTGCTCGTCATCTCGCTCTTCTCGCCCGACCGGCCGAACGTCGTCAACAAGGAGCTCGTGTCGGCGGAGCAGGAGCGCTACTCGCTGCTGCTGCAGAAGTACCTGGAGACGCGCTACCCGGTCGGCACCGCGCACACGCTCTACCCGAAGCTGCTCATGAAGCTGACGGACATCCGCAATCTGAACGAGGAGCACTCGCAGGTGCTGCTCAAGGTCAATCCGGAGGGCATCCAGCCGCTCATGCAGGAGGTGCTCGACCTGCGCAACTGACCGCGACTGGTCCGACAGGCGGCGCCATAGTCGCTGGCTGGCGTCCGATTGTTGATGCGACGCCGCCACCAGTTGGTTCGCGTCGGCCGGATGGACGGACGGACGGCGGATGTCTGTGACTGCGCCTGCGCCGACCGGCCGACGAGACTACGTTGTCCAGTTACTACTAAATGTGACATAGCTTTTGTTAACGACCGGTGACCTAGGTTAATTGGAATTAATCGATCTCGTTGAACGCTGCCGCCCGCTGCGCTGCCCTGTGGCGTCAGTGGTTTCGTCATCTTCCGGTGGTTTCCGTCTTACGGTGACGACCTCGTCTGTCTGTCGGCGGGCGGGACGTGTGTTTGCGTGTTACGAATGCGACGACACTGTTTCGGCTTTCGACGGGTTGCCGCCGGAAGTGCGCGTGTTTGACAGACGGACGGACGTCGACGTGTGATATGATCGACTTCGAGGGACGGCGACGGTCCGGAGCGTACTGCCGGACCTTCCTGTCTGTGGGCGCCTCGTCGCCCCGATGAGACTGTCTTCGTGAAGAAGCGCTTCTTTAAAGATCGCGTGATCGGCACCATTCGTTCGCTTGCAAGCGCACCGCATTAGATGCTTCGCGTGTGTTTCGAAGCCGACATTTGTGTTGTACATACTTACCGTAGACGTCGGCCGTCCGTCGTGTTTGATGCTTTCTAGAACGCGTCGGCGCGGAGCGGCGCCGCGCTCGTCTGGTCGGTTCGTAGAGACCGGACGAGTAAGACGATATGAACGAGACGGGGCCGGGCGACGATATGTGCCCATCCACATGCCACGAGTGTGCTTAAACTTAAAGAGAGTGCTTGAGTCGGTCAGCGAAGACCGCAGAGAGCGTCTATTTTATATAAACTGTTTACCCGTGTAGCCACGCCCAAGGCTGTGTCTATCTATTGTTGTATATTATTGTGTGAATGTGTGCATTTGTAAAGCCCCCACCCCCACACCCAGCATCCACTACACGTGTCACGCTTTGGCACCCGGACACCTCGCTGTACCCGTTTACATTGACACGTGTCATAGTGGACTCTTGCGTGCACGGCGAGCGAAGTGCGCATGCGCTCGCTGCGTCTCGCGCACCGTGCGCGGTAGCACAGGGGGCAAGGCAGCTCTGCAGACAGCTTACAGTAGCCGTTACGTTAAATCCACGTGGCGCGAGGACGCCGCGAAGTCGTAGCATTAGACATTCGTTGTCGCCGAGGCGGGCGAGCGGGATGGCGAGCGGGCGGAAGTGGTGTGCCCACTTTGCCATTAATCATGCTCACGAGACCTCGAGATCAAGACTGACGGAGATTTGCAGACCTCCGAACGGACGGGACGGGCACATCGTCAGGTTGAATCGTTTTGCCTTTGTGTTGTGCTGTACAGTTTTCATTTGACGCGTGCCCAGCATCGCCAATTAAATGTGTATAATTGTAAGGGTAAGTACCGTCCACGTGACCGCTAGACGACCGTGACGTGAGCGCGGTTGCCACTGGCGACGCGGTGACAGTCGAAAACATGCGATTCGAACACGTGTTTGGTTTTAAATCGTTTCACTTTCCGAAATTACGCCAGCTCTCGGCGGGGATATCGTTTTCTGTAAAAACGAATACCGCCATATTTGTCCTTCTAAATGGCAAACTGATGTGGGTTTCACAATGATAAAGAACTGTAATGTTTGGTTGAACTCAAATTACAGTAATTCAACATAAATGTGGCAGTGTTTACGTTCAGAAAGACTATTTTTGTTGGTTAATATCACCACGAAAGCTCGTGTTTCTAAACACTTATCGACCCCTCGCCGTGACGCTGCTGCCATTGCGGATGGTGATTGACGTCGAGATTGATCGCTAGACGGCGCCGCTGACGGGTTGCAGTGCGTTGCCGCGTTGGGGCGCTCTGGCACGGCGTCACATTTGCTATCCGTTGTGATTAATGAATGAAGGCGTGAGTAAACTCGCCCACGAATCATGCGAATAAAATTCGAAGGAATCTCCCGTGTGTTCTGTCGTTGATTTGTTCCGCTCCTATCTACGCTGAGCCGATTCACCCAGATACTCGCCAGACTGGCAATGCAAGAAATAGCCTCGGTTACCCATGCTCCGCGAGGTGGCAGCACCTTTAAGCCCTTCAACTCTGCCTGGAAAACTAATGCTCTGCATTTGTAACCGCTACAGCGGCCTTACCCCCAGATTAGGGTAGAGACGCTGATTGGTTCTCAGGCCAACTATGAAATTAAAATAACGATATACATTTACAAGATAATGATATCCTATGAAAACTATCCAACATTGAACTTACATGAACACAAAAATAAGTAAAAATTCAAATTTACAGTTGTTTATAAAATCAGAATTATTAACCATTATCCGTGAGGTGGCATCATTGTTTAGCCCCACACGGATAACATACAATTTAAAGGACCAAAAAAGTTAACTGTTTCGTGGCATACACCTAATAGAGTTAATATAAAGTAACAATTTCCACATATAATTAATTTTTTAACGCCAGCGGTTTACCAAAAAAATATTTTTTAACGCCCAGCCATCCAAATACTATGCGCTCCCCCATCTTAGACGAAGAATGACGTCACGACGGTGAGACCCTCTCCATGTAGATTCCCTGCATGGGATTTGGCTGTTGTCATGAAATTGCTGCAACTCGGCAACGCGCGTAACATGCTGATGACGGTAAATATAAAGTTGTCTATTATTGTTATCGCTGAAATCATCCCATGAACTGATGTCTATTTCAAAGCATTTCTCCTCAAAATGGACCGAGCAAAGTGAACTGTACTTGGACTGGAGGGATTCCAAACAATACGCCCGCAAATCACCAATGTGAATCCATTGCTTCAATACTACCGGTTGTTTCAACTATTATTGCAACCGTATGCCGAACACTAAGGCATAATTACTAAAGTTTACCATAGATTTAACCACAGATTTAGATATACGTCTATAAGCAGCTGCTAGATGTCACACCAACTGAACGAACTGTCGAAGACTCGAAGTTGTTGACCCTTAACAACGTCGCAGGAAGCTGACCGGCTTCATCAGAGATATAGAATGCCGCGCGCTGAATGGCCAAGCCAAGTTAACCCTTCACCTATGGCGGCGTCTAGACCATCGTGGATTTCGTTAGAATTTTAGACTTTAAAGTCACATTCTGAGTAAACCGCTGACGTTAAAAAATTGAGTATATGTGGAAATTGTTACTTTGTATAAACTCTATTAGGTGTATGACACGAAACCGTAGCCTTTTTTTGTCCTTTAAATAAGGATACCTTTTATGCTGTTTTATAAAAACCTTCAAAATTAAATTTATATTAACACAAAATAAATATAAATTTGCAGTTATTTATAAAATAGAAATTACGGCAGGATTAACAAGTATCCGTGAGGTGGCAGCATTGTTTAGATCACGCGGATAATATTCAAAAGCCGGCAGATTCGCCAGACCGTCTTCTCGGCGTAGTTACGCAGCCGACCGACAGTCGGTTAAAAGAGACTATGCAAGAACACGACTATGTGGAAATCAAAGGTGGTATCTATCCAGGTACATACTGCATGTTTACAAAACAATTAAGTTGAATGAGTGATCACAACTAACGACACTCGGGCTTACTTCAGTTTTGTCAGACCCATCTTAGAAAGCAGCTATAGTGTCTGGGATCTGTACACCGCTACACAGATAAACCAACTAGAAATTATCCAACGCCGTGCAGCTCGATATGTCCTAAATCGCCACCACAATACCTCAAGTGTAACCGACATGTTCTAGACATGGACATCCCTATCAGACAGAAGAAATGATATTAGACTGTGCATGGTAGGCTTTATATAAAATAGCAAATGGCCGGTCTAGTGGGTATACCAGCAAACACATCTTATTCCTGTAAAAATAGTTACTAAAAAACAGCATTTCTTGTCTTACCTTATCCCTCAATCCAGATGTACCACTTGTATTCTTTTTTCCCCAAATACCATTCGACTTTGGAACTCCCTCCCCTAACAGTAACACGTCGTAAATCAAAACAGCCTGGAAGAACAATATCCAGACTTTGCATTATTTCACCTTTTTAACATAACAAGTTCTTTTGCATGTATTACTGTTTACATGCATTAATTGCTATTCTGACACATTGCACCCTAAAATACAAAACTATTTCTAATGTTCCTGTTCGCCCGCCTGTATTCTCAATTTGTTGATGGTATGCGGTATCCGGAGGAAGTCACCTGGTGTTGAAAACACGAAACACATGTATACCAACACTATTCGCCAGATGGCAGCACCACACTTGCTGATAGCATTGAACAATTCTGGGTAGTGGCTTCTTGCTAACTCCCCATATACAGGCCCCATAAAGTGCATGTAAAACACCTCATGTCAGTCTTGTCAAAAGTACCTTCAACCTAGCCCTAGCCCAAATTTAAACCCTTACAGTAAACCTAAACCTTATTCCACATAAACAGCGCCAGGATAGCACTGTATAACCAAATATGAACATATAGCACAGTGTCTGATGTGTAAATCCATATAATGTATATGTGCTCACTAATTATAAATTTCATTACTTCACCTTTTTTAGATCACTTCACATATTATATTTCAGTCTAATGAAACTGCAATCATCACACATGAAGCTGATCAACTGTCAATACAATTCAATCTGCAATGATGCTTACCATATGTATTATGCAATACAATTTGTTCATTTGTACGTCTCAACATTGCTCTGTATGCCATCAATCACGTAACAATATAGACAAAATTTACATGTGCATGATATTGTCCCTTTGATCGGTAATTGCATAACAATAAACCCTGATATATTGAATAGCAATTATATAATCAGTGAGCATATATACATATATGGATTTATACATCACAGATTGTGCTGTAAGTTTCTATTGCACAGGTTATACAGTGCTATCCTGGTGCAATTTTTCATCCAGAGATGTACTTAATTTAATGTATCTCTGAATATTATTATTTGCCCAATCCAATACTTTTCAGGGACTCTTCTGCAAAAGTATAGGATACTCTATGCCAAATATTAGCAAAATCAGAGGACACATTTTTGGGGTATCTGAGGTTAAATAAATAAAAATAAATAAATAAATCCGCCCGCCCGCCTCGGCGACAATGAATGTCTAATAAAAATGTCAAATAAAACAATTACAACATGAATTCTTATTTATATATTATTTATTTAATTTTATGACAATTATATGCGCACTTTATTGGCTTTCCAATGATATATTGTTTGCTTCTCTAGCTCTATAAATAGTATTAATGTAGCAGTTAGTATGTGAATCGGGTCAAAGTTCAGTGACATATATCTTCAATGATACTTGACCTAGATTTGTTGTTGTTGATATATTCATGTGAACCAACAACTGTACTAAATTTCATTAAATTTGCAGTCGGGTGATGCTAAAAAGGCCAAAAAGTGATTGATTTGACACTGAATGACCCTATTACCACTGGTTAGTTCCTGTCCATTTAGAATTTAGTTAATATTCATCTAAAGCTAACAGATTGACAAGTTACTAGTTCAGGTGTAACCTTGTGTTTCCTTAAAGCATGAAATCAAAAAGATGTTCAAATCAAACGAAAATTTATCAAATAGTAACAAACGTCAGTGTCATTCTCATACAGGACAGTGCCAAGTACTAAAGTCAAGAACTGTCAGGTGCCAGTTGGTAATGTGTTTAAAAGACAAAAGAAATGTTGGGCTCTGGACATTGGCAGGCTCTACTGTACCCATTATCCACTGAACAAACATTAGTTGCCATGTCTTGACATTCAGACTAAGGGACAAATACAGGCGAACTGGCTAAGGACAAGTAAACATCTGTAGTGATTGTCTCTGTGAGCCCCAAAGCAACTCCAACTTGAAATTGTAATCTGCTAGGATCCTGTGCTGGGAAGCTATGTATCACAGAATCATTAGACCAGAGTAGACATGCAATTTCTGTCTGACATTCTGTTACTGAAGCACTGGTAAATACTAACCAGTCAGTAAGCATAATGGAGGAAGACCAGCTGACAATGTGTGGCAATTTGTTTGCACAACTGAAGAAGACAGCAAGAAGAAGAAAGCCCAGTGCCTACAATGTCAGACACCTGTGAGTGCAAAGGCTGAGGACTCATCTTAGCAAATGTGTGATTAAACACGAAATGTTCTAGAAGAACTGTGCAGTCTTGCAATGTAAAATGTTAATTCTGCCTACAATTTTGCATCGATGCAGAGGATTTTCTCAAACTTTGGCATGCTGCAAACAAAACTATACAACTGGCTAGGACTAGCAAATCCAGCAAAACTTGTTTCGTGTTACTGGTAGATGACACTGTGACCCAGTAATATTAGAACAGATTGATAATTAATACATTTCTGAGCCGGGCATCAGCCATTACACTAGATACTGTAACATTAACAAAGTCAAAGTCTGATTTGTATTGCAAAATGGTTCAAATTTAATCCTTTCAAGGTTTTTTCCAGGACAGGTAGTCTGGTATTTACCGTTATTTGAGGTTTTTCCCAGGAAGGAATTTACCGGTAATTACCAGCCGGTATTTACCACGGTGGAAAAACGTGCCAAAATGTACACACAACACACGCGGCTGACAAGCACAACAAATTTCAGTACCACTTTTTAAAACCATCATCAACATATACATAATAAATGGATACCTAAACTAACACTGCATAGTTCTTTTAGATATATCATACATTCAATATTATAAGCATTTTTCAACCCATGGTCAACATTCAGGCAGTTTTTTTCGGAATTATCGTGGGTAAAAATACGACCACCAGCGTAGTTAATTTACATACAGCGTTCACATGCTAAACAACTGAACTAGGACATAATTTTCACCAATTCCAACATACCTGGCCGTGTTTCTTCTGCGAAATCACCCTCGAAATGGGCCAGAACGTATCGTCGACATTGTTGAATTTCTCTTTAATTTCTTATTTCCTCAATCGGGCACAATGTGGGAGCGTTAATGGCACAAACTCGGTGTGTTTACCACGCGTGCGAATCGAACTAGACGCTGCCATTTCTGTATTCTGATTAGTCAACTGGGTCACATGTTAGCGATAGCGGCGACGCCGTGCGGAAGATGTCTGGTAACGAGCATCTGTAGCTTACATGGGCTGTTAACAGGAGGCTACTACTACCACAGTTCTGAGACATGCATGTCCGAATGTACGAATCTTCGCGGGGAGTTGTGTTATATCGTAGCGGATCATCCTCGTAAGCCATGGATCGTTGCGCTGCGCTACTGTACCCCTGGCTGATCATCGGCATAAATCGTGGAAGTGAGCAGAATCTAACAATAACATAATACAGTCTGTAGCAATGGACTTCGCTAGTCGCTAAGTGCGTCAGTCGTTGGAACTTTTTGTTCTGACATGCATACTTGTAAATTATTTTGTTGATCCATATAACGCCTACCACATTATATGACCCCCCATGTTCGTGTTTACGCGCAGAAATGTCTGGTATTCAGTGGCGTAGCCAGGACTTTGCATTGGATGGGGGCCACCCGACAACCAAGCAAACTCTCTATATTATGTATGTGTGTGTGTGTGTGTGTGTGTGTGTGTGCGTGTGTGCGTGCGTGCGTGCGTGCGTGCGTGCGTGCGTGCGTATGTATGTACTCAAGGTACGTTCGTTCCAAGGTTGCTCATTAATATGTGATTTACCACAGCGAGGTGGGAATCGAGCCGCACGCTAGATAATGTCCAACACCACAGGGCCCGTCTCATGAAGCATATTAAAAGGTACCAAATTACTCTTATGTTCGCTTATTGAGAAAACCGTTTCATTTACACTACTGCCCGACAGTCGCAACGGGAATAATCGGGCGGTGCGCGGCTGGCTTTAGCCTATATATATATATATATATATATATATATATATAGTATAGGATACTCTACTACACGTACATGCCAAATATTAGAAAAATCAGAGGATACTTTTTGTGGGTATCTGAGGTCAAATAAAACATTACAACATTCTTATTTGTAGTATTTATTTAATTATATGACAATTATATGCGCACGTTTATTGGCGTTCCAATGATATATTGTTTGTTTCTCTAGCTTTATTAATAGCAGAGTTACAGGCATTAATGTAGCGGTGAGTATGTGAATCGGGTCAAATTTCAGTTACCTATATCTTCAATGATACTTGACCTCGATTTTTATTTTATATTGATATATTCATGTGAACCAACAACTGTACTAAATTTCATTACATTTGGAATCGGGTGATGCAAAAATGGCCAAAATGTTATTGATTTGACATGGAATGACCCTATTACCAATGGCTAGTTCCTGTACATTTAGAATTTAGTTAATATTCATCTAACGCTAACAGGTTGACAAGTTAATAGTTCAGGTGTATCCTTGTATTTTCTTCAAGCATTAAGTCAAAAAGATGTTCAAATCAAAAGAAAATTTATCAAATAGTAACAAACGTCAGTGTCATTCTCATACAGGACAGTGCCAAGTACTAAAGTCAAGAACTGTCAGGTGCCAGTTGGTAATGTGTTTAAAGGACAAAAAAATGTTGGGCTCTGGACATTGGCAGGCTCTACTGTACCCATTATCCACTGAGCAAACATTAGTTACCATGTCTTGGCATTCAGACTAAGGGACAAATACAGGCGAACTGGTTAAGGACCAGTAAACATCTGTAGTGATTGTCTCTGTGAGCCCCAAAGCAACTCCAACTTGAAATTGTAATATGCTATGATACTATGCTGGGAAGCTATGTATCACAGAATCAGTAGACCAGAGTAGACATGCAATTTCTGTCTGACATTCTGTTACTGAAGCACTAATAAATACTAACCAGTCATTAAGCATAATGGAGGAAAACCAGTTGACAATGTGTGGCAATTTGTTTGCACAACTGAAGAAGACAGCAAGAAGAAGAAAGCCCAGTGCCTACAATGTCAGACACATGTGAGTGCAAAGGCTGAGGACTCATCTTAGCAAATGTGTGATTAAACACGAAATGTTCTAGAAGAACTGTGCAGTCTTGCTATGTAAAATGTTAATTCTGCCTACAATTTTGCATCGATGCAGAGGATTTTCTCAAACTTTGGAATGCTGCAAACAAAACTATAAAACTGGCTAGGACTAGCAAATCCAGCAAAACTTGTTTCGTGTTACTGGTAGATGACACTGTGACACAGTAATATTAGAACAGATTGATAATTAATACATTTCTGAGCCGGGCATCAGCCATTACACTAGATACTGTAACCAAAATGTACACACAACACACGCGGCTGACAAGCACAACAAATTTCAGTACCACTTTTTAAAACCATCATCAACAAATACATGATGAATGGATACCTAAACTAACACTGCATAGTTCTTTTAGATATATCATACATTCAATATTATAAGCATTTTTCAACCGATGGTCAACATTCAGGCAGTTTTTTTCGGAATTATCATGGGTAAAAATACGAACACCAGCGTAGTTAATTTACATACACTGTCCTAGTTACGTTGTTTAGCATGTGAACGCTGTATGATACAGCGTTCACATGCTAAACAACTAGGACATAATTTTCGGATCGAACTAGACGCTGCCATTTCTGTATTCTGATTAGTCAACTGGGTCACATGTTAGCGATAGCGGCGACGCCGTGCGGAAGATGTCTGGTAACGAGCATCTGTAGCTTACATGGGCTGTTAACAGGAGGCTACTACTACCACAGTTCTGAGACATGCAATGTCCGAATGTACGAATCTTCGCGGGGAGTTGTGTTATATCGTAGCGGATCATCCTCGTAAGCCATGGATCGTTGCGCTGCGCTACTGTACCTATGGCTGATCATCGGCATAAATCGTGGAAGTGAGCAGAATCTAACAATAACATAATACAGTCTGTAGCAATGGACTTCGCTAGTCGCTAAGTGCGTCAGCCGTTGGAACTTTTTGTTCTGACATGCATACTTGTAAATGATTTCGTTGATCCATATAACGCCTACCACATTATATGACCCCATGTTCGTGTTTACGTGCACAAATATCTGTTATTCTGTCGCGTAGCCAGGACTTTGTATTGGATGGGGGCCACCCGACAACCAAGCAAGCTCTCTGTATGTGTGTGTGTGTGTGTGTGTGTGTGTGTGTGTGTGTGTGTGTGTGTGTGTGTTTGTGTGTGTGTGTGTGTGTGTGTGTGTGTGTGTGTGTGTGTGTGTGTGTATATGTATGTATGTATGTATGTATGTATGTATGTATGTATGTATGTATGTATGTATGTGTGTGTGTATGTGTGTATGTATGTATGTATGTATGTATGTATGTATGTATGTAATACTATGCATGTACGTATGTATGTATGTATGTATGTATGTATGTATGTGTGTATGTATGTATGTATGTATGTATAAATGTATGAATGTATGTACGTATGTACGTATCTATGTATGTGTGTGTGCGTGCGTGCGTGCGTGCGTGCGTATGTATGTACGTATGTACGTACGTATGTATGTATGTATGTATGTATGTATGTATGTATGTACGTACTGAAGGTACGTTCGTTCCAAGGTTGCTCATTAATATGTGATTTACCACAGCGAGGTGGGAATTGAGCCGCACGGTAGATAAAGTCCAACGCCACAGGGCCCGGTCTCATGAAGCATATTAAAAGGTACCAAATTACTCTTATGTTCGCTTATTGAGAAAACCGTTTCATTTATGCTACTGCCCGACAGTCGCAACGGGAATAATCGGGCGGTGGGCGGCTGGCTGTAGCCTACACAACGATCTCAGCGGCTTCGTGAAACCGGCCCCGGATAACGGAATTATACGCATTCAAGTTAATGAAGTACAAACACAAACGTAACTATATACATGCATTTTAATATCAGTCTAAAATTTAACTACAACTTACTAATTACATATTACTCAGTATATATATATTTATAGGTAAATGTCTAAGGCGAATCACTGGAGAGCATCCAGCCCCAGATCAGACGAGAGCGCCAGTATCTGCGTTTATAGTGTGTAAGAACCACGTCCTCGTCCTGCCGATGCACTGGGAACGGCAGGGGGATGGTACACAGCACATCAGCAAACTGATGGAGCGAGGGCCGAGTGCTGGCGCCGTCATCATCGTCGCTGTCGTCGATGGTAATATTGACGCTATCGCTGTCGTTGACGCTCACGCTGCCTGATGTTAACTTCCGCTCCAGCGTTGCGGGGGGCCTGTTTGCGATGATGACCGATGCGCAGAAGAACACAGTTATCAATGTGAAAAACACGACAACTGCGTACACGGGCCAGAAAACCGGTTGCTTCAGCAGCGCCTCTGTAAGGCAAGAAACAACGACGTCAGTGTGAAGTTCCTCATAGTACACGTGCTGCAATCGTTCATATATATATATATATATATATATATATATATATATATATATATATATATATATATATATATATATATATATATATATATATATATATATATATATATATATATATATATATATATATATATATATATATATATATATATATATACGTTAGTAGTAATGTAGGTGCTTATCATCACCCCACTGGAGCGGAGCGGTGGAATTCCACCGGTGGAATTCCACCCGTCAAGTGGCGCCCTCCGGTGGATAAATCGTGTACAAGTGGCGCCATCTGGCGGATATATCAAGCACTAGTGGCGCCGCCCTGCGGACAATTCACGAACTAACAGTGGCAAATTTTTTTTTTAAGGTGGCGTCCTCTGGTGGCTAGGTCGTGTATTCGTGTCGCCCCTTTACGGACAATTCACGAACTAATACTGTCAAAATTCGTGTCTTATTTTTTTAAATGACGTCAAAATGGCGTTAGGGGTTATGTAGCGTCCCCTCGCGGATAGATGACGAATAATAGACTTGGTGAAAGAACAGGTGGAGTCATCTGCCGGATACGTATTCGGCTAATCGATCACGTGACTTAATATTGTACTGTATGACTCCGCTGTTTTTTTCATCCAACTCGATACAAAGGTGCGCTTATACCAGAAATAGCATTCTTGTAAATATGTTTCGTCATGTCAGCGTGCATATTTGTCGAGTTGTCATTGGTTGTAACGCTTCGACTGCCCACGTGACCCATGCGAGAACGTTTATAACACGGCCGATTTTCGTGGTTGTCATTCGTTATCCGACATCGAAATGGCTAACGTTATGCTGAACCACTCAGAGTACTGCTACTACAACCCAGTTGTCGGCATGCAAAATGCGAGAGACGGGAGCGTCGAGGCAACCACCACCATCACCACCAGTCATCCCATCGAGCGAGTGCCATCACGATTCGGTACAGCGGCGGGTCGAGAGATTGTTGACGTTGAGCAGAAGGCGGTATACGACAACACTGCCTTCGTCGTTGGAGGGCTCGTTATCGACAAGGTACGCACTGATATTTCCTTTTACGTCGGATGTGCGTATTGCAAGAAGCGAATGATTGTCGACAACCACGGCAATCTTCGGTGTGAAAGACATGCATGCGTGAACGGCAACACTTACTTCCTCGTCGGAGTACGCTTCGTTGAGTCAGCCACGGGTCGTTCTGTATGGTTCACCTTATTTGACAAGTGCATGGCCAGTCTGTTAGACGTCGGGGCAAAAGACTTTTCTGTTATGCACGAAAGCATGCGGATGTCCAAGCTGAACACTTTGGTAGGCACACGTGTGTCTCTCACCATTAAGAAAAGTAAACGAAACGGCTACACCAACTACAACGTCACTCACCTAGAGGTTCTTCACTAGACTGCATGCGTCCGTGCTGTTTCAGGCCGAACTTCAAAACGGCGAAGAAGCGTCGACTTGCGCACTACTACCACGACCACGACCACGACCACGACCACCACCACGACCACCATCACCGCGACCACCACCACGACCACCACGACCACCACGACCACCACGACCACCACGACGACGACGACCACCACCACCACCACCACCACCACCACCACTAATACAAATAATAATAATAATTGACTACTGCTACTGCTACTGCTACTGCTACTGCTACTGCTACTGCTACTGCTACTGCTACTGCTACTGCTACTGCTACTGCTACTGCTACTGCTACTACGAAAAATTGCACTCTTCATTATTAGTCAAGATCGCCAAACACAAGTATTTGCCGCTAATGCTACAAACCACAATAATCCATTAAAATTCCTGATTTCCGTGATCATTGTCACCGGCAAAGTGTTCCATTGCTTCTGCTTGTAATAATCATTCGGACAATATAACTGAAATCCGCGATTTGGACACATTTCGATTATTACAACCAAAAACAAAACAAACTCCTATATGTTAACATGGAGAATATGGACATCCTGCCCCCAACTGCCCCCAGCCTCGTTTTCGCGCGCGAGACTTACACGCCCTGTTAGTGGTTGCCGATGTAACCGACAGGGCGGCCTTACCCCAGATTAAGGTAGCGACGCTGATTGGTTCTCAGGCTGAATTTTAAATAGAAAATTAAATCAGGATACCTTTTTATCAGATAATGCTGTCTTATAAAAACGATTCAAAATTAAACTTACATTAACATAATAATAAATATAAATACAAATGTGCAATTGTTTAGAAATTACGGCAGGTTTAACCAGTATCCGTGAGGTGGCAGCGTTGTTTAGCCCCACGCGGATAATATTCAAACGCCGGTAAAACCACCAGACTGTCTTCTCGGCGAAGACATGGACATATACATATACATATACATATATATATACCACTGCCACTAGTCAATGCGAATTTAAATCAAGCATGTCAACATCACATGCTCTTATAGAATTAGTCGAAGAAATGACTAATTCTCTTCATAATATATATATATATATATATATATATATATATATATATATATATATATATATATATATATATATATAAATGCTTGATTTAAATTCGCATTGACTAGGACTGAGCATGTTATATATATATATATATATATATTTTAAATATCTTGCCTGTATATATTTTTCTCAAAAGGCCCTATTAATTCCTAGAGAACTGAGGCAACAAATACTTTGGTCTGTAATTTGTAATTGTCACCAGATTAAATATGCTAAATACGTTAACTGTTTTAATATGATTAGGAAATAATTTAGTGACGAACGAAACATTGCAAATGTGAGTCAACGGTTTTACAATGTGTGTAATGATGATGTGTACACCATTAAAATCTGTTGACATTTTTACATCAAGTATATTCAAGTCTTTTCACTATGGTACATTTGTTTTGCAATGTTGGCGGAAATCGAAATAATACGCAATGGTAGTTTCGCGACGCTGCATAAATCCAAGCAATAGGGAAAATAATCCTCTGTTCTGAGCATCATAAGGATATATCTCCCCGAATGCCGAGGCACATTCGGCTCTTTCAGTTTTCTTTGCTTTCACAGAAGGTCTCAGAACTACCATTTAGTGATGTATTCAAAACAGTTTTCATTTATATTACAAAGCTTCGTATTAGCCTCGATTAACCAGACCCCGTGAGGTAGCAGCACTTTTCAGCCCCTCAACTCCGCCTGCGGAATAGGGCTTGTAAGTGGGTCACGATACATGGCGAGACTCCGCGCCAGTGGAGCTGATTGGGTACTGGACACAAGAATACGTGTGGTTTCGATAAGCACTTATATCTGTCAAGTTGTCTAAATGCACATAATCATAACACATGTATACGGTTGCCCCCAAACAGTTTGTACTGCGCGAAAAATTGCACTCTTCATTATTAGTCAAGATCGCCAAACACAAGTATTTGCCGCTAATGCTATGGCAACCACCACAATAATCGATTAAAATTCCTGATTTCCGTGATCATTGTCACCGGCAAAGTGTTCCATTGCTTCTGCTTGTAATAATCATTCGGACAATATAACTGAAATACGCGATTTGGACACATTTCGATTATTACAACCAAAAACAAAACAAACTCCTATATGTTAACATGGAGAATATGGACATCCTGCCCCCAACTGCCCCCAGCCTCGTTTTCGCGCGCGAGACTTACACGCCCTGTTAATGGTTGCCGATGTATCCGACAGGGCGGCCTTACCCCAGATCAAGGTAGCGACGCTGATTGGTTCTCAGGCTGAATTTTAAATAGAAAATTAAATCAGGATACCTTTTTATCAGATAATGCTGTCTTATAAAAACGATTCAAAATTAAACTTACATTAACATAATAATAAATATAAATACAAATGTGCAATTGTTTAGAAATTACGGCAGGTTTAACCAGTATCCGTGAGGTGGCAGCGTTGTTTAGCCCCACGCGGATAATATTCAAACGCCGGTAAAACCACCAGACTGTCTTCTCGACGAAGACATGGAAATGTGAACAAAGAACAGTTTATGGGCAATACCATATTAGGCACAAATGTGAAAGAAAAGGACCTGGGAGTTACAGTTAGTGCTGACATGACAGTTTCGGAGCAATGTGGAATTGATGCTTCAAAGGGCAACCAAATATTGGGGCTAATTATAAGAAACATCACGTATATGCCAAAAAACCTAATCATACCGTTATACAAAGCAACAATTATGCCACATTTGTAATATTGCATACAGCCATGGAGGTCATATCGTAAGAAAGACCGATAAACAAAAAAGCTTATTCCTGGATTTAGACATTTCTCTTATTAAAAACGCCTGTTAGAGTGTGGATTAACCATAATGTTAGAGACCAGAAGATTAAGAGGTGACCTAACAGAAGTTGTTAAGATATTAAATGGGTTCTAGGATATAGACAGCAACTAAAAGAAGTTAGTATGACAAGAGGCCATAATGCAGTATTAGTCAAGCCATATTGTGGTTGTACAAGTTGTACATTGTACAAGAAAGTATTAAATAACTAGAATAAATTAAATCACGATTGAGTCAATGCAACCAGTGTAAATATGTTTGGGGATAAAATTGACAGTTATCTGGCAAGGGCGGGTTATAACGAGAATTAATAATTTAGTATTTTTAGAAATTATTTTAAATATCAAATAAATTATTTATTCATATATTTATTTTACTTAATTTATTATTATAAATATTTTTATTACAGTAGGACATTTTATGTGATTTTTATTTTACTCGTGTATTTATACAGACCATGTGTTTTAATTAATACCATTTTAGTGGCATTCTAGAATTATTTTATTTTATGTACAATCCTAATTTATGTATAATCTTTTAAGACATAATATCATATTTTAATGAACTCTCGATAAGTTGCTGCTGCTGCTGCTGCTGCGCAGCTGCTGCTGCTGCTGCTGCTACTACTGCTACTGCTACTGCTACTGCTACTGCTACTGCTACTGCTACTGCTACTGCTACTGCTACTGCTACTGCTACTGCTACTGCTACTGCTACTTCTACTGCTACTGCTACTACTACTAATAATAATTGCCTACATTTTTTTTAAACACGACTCACCGTGGCGCCACCGGTCACCGACTGCTGCTGGGGCTGGCGCTGGCGCTGGCGCTGGCGCTGGCGCTGGCGCTGGCGCTGGCGCTGGCGCTGGCGCTGGCGCTGGTGCCTGGGCTGGCATTGGCGCTGGTGCCTGGGCTGGGCTGGGCTGGGCTGGGGCTGGCGCTGGTGCCTGTGGTGGAGTTGGTGGGGGCGGTTGGCGCACAACGGGCTGCCTCTTGGCAGGGGTGGGTCCCTCAATGAATTGCTACAACAATATTTGAATAACATTTAGAATAATAAAGAAAACGTTTAGGTAGTTATGGCACGGACGGGTAGGAAGTGCCGCCATTTTTACGGAAGTTAGGATACGGATGGGACAGGGAGCACCGTTATTTGCACGGAAGTTAACATACGGATGGCACAGGAAGCGCCGCCATTTTACGGAAGTTAGGATACACATGGGACAGGAAGCGCCGCCATTTGCACGGAAGTCAACATACGGACGGGGTAGGAAGCGCCGCCATTTGCACGGAACGCGGTCCTCTTTCGAATGCGACGGGTACAACTACCGCGCGACATGTGACGTTTCCAGGTGTCCTTCCTCGAGAAGGCCGTATTACAGTGCGGGCTCTGGAACCCTGCCCGCGATGGTGGTGGTGGTGGCGGTGGTGGTGGTGGTGGTGGTGGTGGTTGTGGGAGTTCCGAGGCTATCACCGACACTGTCGCAGTCGGGGCTGGTGTTGGTGTCGGTGGCGGTGCCAACGGGGGAAAAGCCTCCTCATACGGCGGTATGGAGGCTATCCCCGCAATACCACCACCACTGCGTGGGGAAACGCGATGGTGGTAGTGGTGGTGGTGGTGGTGGTGGTGGTGGTGGTGGTGGTGGTGGTGGTGGTGGTGGTGGTGGTGGTTGTGGGAGTTCCGAGGCTATCACCGACACTGTCGCAGTCGGGGCTGGTATTGGTGTCGGTGGCGGTGCCAACGGGGGAAAAGCCTCCTCATACGCCGGTATGGAGGCTAACCCCGCAATACCACCACCACTGCGTGGGGAGACGGGCCCCCTGGCGGGTTCGGCGTACGTCCATCCGTTTCTTATCATTGTCGTGGCTTCTCTTGAATACACAAATGAATAATGACAAACTCGAAAACCGGCCGGGTTATATAAATTCTCGCTTGGTCACGTGGGCGGTCGAAGCGTTGCAACCAATGACAACTCGACAAATATGGACGCTGACACATGCTGATACATTGTTACAAGAATGCTATTTCTGGTATAAGCGCACCGTTTTATTGCAACTTTGTATCGAGTTGGATGAAAAAAACAGCGGAGTCATACAGTACAATATTAAGTCACGTAATCGATTAGCCGAATACGTATCCGGCAGATGACTCCACCTGTTCTTTCACCAAGTTTATAATTCGTCATCTATCCAAGAGGGGACGCTACATAACCCCTAACGCCATTTTGATGTAATTTAAAAAATAGGACACGATTTTTGGACAGTACTAGTTGCGGCGGACTCGTACACCAAAAGCATAGTTGTCTACCTAAGACCGGTATCGCTAATAATCCGGCGGCATTCGTGTGCAACACTCATTCGAGTGATAAACCCGGGCAACACTGGATCTGCATGTTTTTCAATAATGACGGGCGTGGAGAATATTTCGACTCTTAAGGCTTGCCACCTCGACAAAGGGAATTCGTGTATTTTCTAAAGAGCAACTGTGCGACTTGGAATTTCAACGACAAAACACTTCAGAGCCCGCTGTCTAACGTGTGTGGACAATACTGTGTATTTATTGCACCGATGTCGAGGCATCCCCGCGAAGGCGATTGTGAACAGTTTCGGGAATGACCTCGTCAACAATGACTGCCGTGTATTTGACTTTGTTAACAGTTGCATGCAATGTCTGCGTTGATGACATTTGTCAAGAGTTGTATGCAATGTCCGCATTGCTGACTCGATGCGTGCGTGCGTGCGTGTTTGCATACATACATGCATGCATGCATGCATGCATGCATGCATACATACATACATACATACATACATACATACATACATACATACATACATACATACATACATACATACATACATACATACATACATACATACATACATACATACATACATACATACATACATACATGCTTGCGTGTGTGTTCGTGTATGTTCTTAATTACAATAAAAATGTCGACACAATTTTGTGAGTTTATAAATACAAAAATAGATGTGAGCATTCAAAATTAATTTAAGTTTTGGTTTTATACTACGCAATAAAATTTCAGGTGAACTTCGTTATTTTCATTCTTCCAAAAATGTTTCCGGTAGGTTTCAGGATGCGTCCATTTAGTTAATAATGCATCTGATTTTCAAACATTTTTAGATTATTTTGATCAACAAGATATTTTAAGTTGGGCGGTACTTCAGCGCCCTAATTCTGAATGGGTTTGCAAAATGTATATCAGTGTTTTCGTATGCCCAATGCTGGTTAACGTTTTCCGCATCGGGTCGCGTAAACAGCCCATGTTATTTAATATATATACAATGTAAATGTTTAGAATATACAACAGCGTTTCCGTATACCGAATCCTGGTTAACGTTTTCCGCATGGGGTCGCGTAAACTGTACATGTTATTTAATATATGTGAGGCATTCCGACGAAATCAGTCGGATTTCGCAGATTCCAATTACGCTGCACGACCCAATTAATAAATGCGGGTTGATGTGGATGATTTCGAGATTTTGATACTATCTACATTAAAAATAGTTCATCTTTCATACCACCAAACCTTTTATCAAAACGTTAATTGTAAATATCAATAAATGACACTTTAAGTACAGGACTTAATTTCGTGTTAGCAGAAGGAGCAAAAACAAATGTATGACATTTGAATTTTTCAAGTGCCCATATCTGAATTCTCCCTCGGTCGATCGCCATATTTCCGTACATCGTCAGAAAGCTAAGATTATGAGCTCTCCGAATATACAACAAGTTTAGTGGTAAAATGCAAAACAAACTAACCAGAATAACCTAACATTTTATTCAAAGCGGCATGTTGCTACCACGTGACCCGATACGCGTTGGCTATTGGACTATAGCCATTTCCGTTCCGTTTGTCATCTGTGAAGGTGTATTTGTTTGAATTGTTTACGTAGTGGAATTGTCATTGATTTGTTGTTTTATAGCAGTATGTTAAGAGTGCACGCTTTTATGTGGATTGCTATTGAATAAAGTATATATCGTTGACAACTGGTTGTACCAATGAACTTGAATTAGCTCGGCTGTTGAATCAAGATATTTGGCGTCGTCCCGAGTTCAGGGAGCTGTCATTCACTGATGCCAGCGCGGTTTTAGCCTAGCTAAGATCGTTTCCTAAACGATTATTTGTTGCAACGTGAATTAAGTGATGCCAAGGATTCGTAGGAATCCGATATAATAGAAGAAAGCGAGGTCGATTGCAATTCGTGGGTGGGTCACTGACGCAACGGCGGCACTTGACCAAAAGAAGAAACCTAATTATTTGTGTAACGTAATGAAACGGTGAAACGTTACGAAATGGAACGAGGTGAGCACACTGGCTCAGTCAAATAAGAAAAGTTGGCAGGGTTATTGCGTGTAAACTTTAAATGGCACTAGTTTTTAACGTTATCACTATTACTGAAGGTGTAATTTTGCAAGAAATTGTGTTATGATACTGATGTCACCCACCATTTTACACAAGTTGTGTTTTACACGTGGTAGGAAGCGTAATTTTAGCGGAAGTTATGGTTTGCACATGACATAAAACTGTCCTACCCTCGGGTGTATTGGTTGCGCAACGACATATGTAAGTTGTCTACGTGAAAACATGTGTGTGTGTGTGTGTGTGTGTGTGTGTGTGTGTGTGTGTGTGTGTGTGTGTGTGTGTGTGTGTGTGTGTGTGTGTGTGTGTGTGTGTGTGTGTGTGTGTGTGTGTGTGTGTGTGTGTGTGTGTGTGTGTGTGTGTGTGTGTGTGTGTGTGTGTGTGTGTGTGTGTGTGTGTGTGTGTGTGTGTGTGTGTGTGTGTGTGTGTGTGTGTGTGTGTGTGTGTGTGTGTGTGTGTGTGTGTGTGTGTGTGTGTGTGTGTGTGTGTGTGTGTGTGTGTGTGTGTGTGTGTGTGTGTGTGTGTGTGTGTGTGTGTGTGTGTGTGTGTGTGTGTGTGTGTGTGTGTGTGTGTGTGTGTGTGTGTGTGTGTGTGTGTGTGTGTGTGTGTGTGTGTGTGTGTGTGTGTGTGTGTGTGTGTGTGTGTGTGTGTGTGTGTGTGTGTGTGTGTGTGTGTGTGTGTGTGTGTGTGTGTGTGTGTGTGTGTGTGTGTGTGTGTGTGTGTGTGTGTGTGTGTGTGTGTGTGTGTGTGTGTGTGTGTGTGTGTGTGTGTGTGTGTGTGTGTGTGTGTGTGTGTGTGTGTGTGTGTGTGTGTGTGTGTGTGTGTGTGTGTGTGTGTGTGTGTGTGTGTGTGTGTGTGTGTGTGTGTGTGTGTGTGTGTGTGTGTGTGTGTGTGTGTATGTATGTATGTATGTATGTATGTATGTATGTATGTATGTATGTATGTATGTATGTATGTATGTATGTATGTATGTATGTATGTATGTATGTATGTATGTATGTATGTATGTATGTATGTATGTATGTATGTATGTATGTATGTATGTATGTATGTATGTATGTATGTATGTATGTATGTATGTATGTATGTATGTATGTATGTATGTATGTATGTATGTATGTATGTATGTATGTATGTATGTATGTATGTATGTATGTATGTATGTATGTATGTATGTATGTATGTATGTATGTATGTATGTATGTATGTATGTATGTATGTATGTATGTATGTATGTATGTATGTATGTATGTATGTATGTATGTATGTATGTATGTATGTATGTATGTATGTATGTATGTATGTATGTATGTATGTATGTATGTATGTATGTATGTATGTATGTATGTATGTATGTATGTATGTATGTATGTATGTATGTATGTATGTATGTATGTATGTATGTATGTATGTATGTATGTATGTATGTATGTATGTATGTATGTATGTATGTATGTATGTATGTATGTATGTATGTATGTATGTATGTATGTATGTATGTATGTATGTATGTATGTATGTATGTATGTATGTATGTATGTATGTATGTATGTATGTATGTATGTATGTATGTATGTATGTATGTATGTATGTATGTATGTATGTATGTATGTATGTATGTATGTATGTATGTATGTATGTATGTATGTATGTATGTATAAATGTATGAATGTATGTACGTATGTACGTATCTATGTATGTGTGTGTGCGTGCGTATGTATGTACGTATGTACGTACGTACGTACGTACGTACGTACGTATGTATGTATGTATGTACGTACTGAAGGTACGTTCGTTCCAAGGTTGCTCATTAATATGGGATTTACCACAGCGAGGTGGGAATTGAGCCGCACGGTAGATAAAGTCCAACGCCACAGGGCCCGGTCTCATGAAGCATATTAAAAGGTACCAAATTACTCAATGACGTGGACTACAAGAACGAACGAATGAATGAGATTTTTACTAATGTAATTTACAATAATATTATACGTATTCGCGTTTTCAAAACTTGTTAATACGAAAAATTTAAATCGAAATGTACCACTGACAAATACTTACCACACTTCCTGCTTTGTGGTGTCTCCCCGACGCTGTCATTTTTTGCTCATAATATGTTAACATGGCGTTTGCCATATCGATGCAGGATAATGAATGACAATCCTCGAAACCGGTTTGGTTACATACGTTTATAAGTGGGCGCTTGGATGACGTGGGCGGGTTGGAGCGTTACAACCAATGACAACTCGACAAATATGCACGCTGACATGACGAAACATATTTACAAGAATGCTATTTCTGGTATAAGCAACTTTGTATCGAGTTGGGTGAAAAAAACAGCGGAGTCATACAGTACAATATTAAGTCACGTCATCGATTAGCCGAATACGTATCCGGCAGATGACTCCACCTGTTCTTTCACCAAGTCTATAATTCGTCATCTATCCGCGAGGGGACGCTACATAACCCCTAACGCCATTTTGACGTCATTTAAAAAATAAGACACACGAATTTGGACAGTATTAATTCGTGAATTGTCCGTAAGGGGGCGACACTAATACACGACTTATCCAACAGGGGGCGCCACTTTAAAAAATAAGCCGCACAAAGTGCATGATATATCCGACACTAGTACACGACTTATCCGCCAGATGGCGCCACTTGACCGGCGGAATTCCACCAGTGGAATCCCATCAACCATGTCCCAGTGGAATTCCACCGCTCCGCTCCAGTGGGGTGATGATAAGCACCCACATTACTACTTACGTCCCCGCGAATAACTGTATATCCCGACATACTCGTATTACCAAAAAGACATTTCACTCGCTGCTCTTTTTGTCAGTAATCGAGCGCGCCCTCTAACGATTTCCCTTGCAGAGGCAGGAAAATGCCATCTTACCATATGTATATGTATATCTCAACATTGCTCTATATGCCATAAATCACATAATACAGAAAAAAAATGACATGTGCACGATCTTGTCCCTCTGATCGGTAATTGCATAATATTAATCCCTGATATAATGAATAGCAATTATATATTCAGTGAGCATATATACATATATGGATTTATACATATATACATATATGGATTTATACATCAGAGATTGTTTCTATTGCACAGGTTATACAGTGCTCTCCTGGTGCAATTTTTCATCCACAGGTGTACTTAATTTAATATATCTCTGAATATTATTATTTGCCCAATCCAATATTTTTCAGGGACTCTTCTTCAAAACT
>OZ024864.1:47025132-47060132 GCA_964017155.1 Oasisia sp. SBJ-2009 | reverse complement strand
AATGACGTACAAACGCAAACGTAACTATATATAATGCATTTTAATGAGTATATTACTTAATTACGACTTACTAACTACACATTATATACACAGTATACGGCTACTGACTGGAGAGCATCCAGCCCCAAATGAGACGAGAGCGCCAGTATCTGCGCTTAGTGTTGGTAAGAACCACGTCCTCGTCCTGCCGATGCACTGGGAACGGCAGGGGCATGGTACACAGCACATCAGCAAACTGATGGAGCGAGGGCCGAGTGCTGCCGCTGTCGTCGTCGTCGCTGTCGTCGATGGTAAAAGTGACGCTGTCGGTGTCGTTGACGCTCACGCTGCCCGATGTTAACTTCCGCTCCAGCGTTGCGGGGGGCCTGTTTGCGACGATGATCGATGCGCAGAAGAACACAGTTATCAATGTGAAAAACACGACAACTGGGTACACGGGCCAGAAAACCGGTTGCTTCAGCAGCGCATCTGTAAGGCAAGAAACAACGACGTCAGTGTGAAGTTCCTCATAGCACACGTGCTGCAATCGTTCATATATATATATATATATATATATATATATATATATATATATATATATATATATATATATATATATATATATATATATATATATATATTCATTTCTGATGTTATTTAAATAATGGTTCGCATTAATTTATTTATTTTTAGATTCTATTCAAACGTTTCAAATAATTTACTATAGCAATCGAAAATAGCTTGTAATTCCTGCATATTTCGGTAGCAGTGACAGGTTTCTTCGGGATGTTTTAAAGCGAGGCTACTCGTCATTTTACAACATTTTATTCTTAATTCTTTAGATATCAACCGTGTGTATACGCCCCTGTTTCCACACCAAACAATACGCTCTGGTTCGCACTTACCACGTCGGGTGGCGCGGTGAGCCGGCCTGGCGGTCATCGGAGCGGGATGGTAGTTGCTCCGACTTCCGCCAGTTACAGTCTGGTCATCATGGACCTCGGGTGTGCCGGGCGACGGTGATGTCTCGCTGTTGACGGTCGAAATGTCGGGCAGCATGTCCAGGGGAGCGGGGTATATCACTCCGCCCTCACTGACGTCATCGGTGGCGAGCCACTGGTCTGGTGGTATAACCACGGTGGCTCCGTTTGAAGTATAGGCAACTGTAAAAACATGTACGGCTATTTAGCAAACTGTATTCCATGTTCTGCTTTTACTGTTGAATTAAAAATAACATACAATGTAGGTGTACAGATGTGTAATATTCACGCCAAGCAAAATTGTCTTTATGGCAGGGATCGCCTGTGAGATTAAACCACGATGTCATCTTGACATGGATGCCGCCATATTGTACATCAAATCAAATCAGTGTCAGGTGACGCAAACGAACGCTATTGGTGGTCCAAATTCAAAATTGCTACTCTAGAATGCACGTTAATATGGACCATAAGTTTGATTTTGAAACGATATTGGCGCCTAAGAAATCATGCTTATTATTGTTATCAAAACATAGTCAGTTATGACAAATAACTCGACTCTTACGTGCTGATTATCTGCGCTGATGCCATAGGTTGCGTGATATAAGAACGCCATTGATCGAAAAATGGCGACTACGTGCAGTGACGTTCCCGCATGACGTCACAATCCGCTAGGCGTGCCACGTGGTTACGCAAGTGCGTTCTACTTCTAGCGTTAATTTCACGAAGCTAGCCGAGCAAAGATTAGCTTTTCCTTTGCTGTTGTAAAAGTGTTGCAAAAGAACAGCTTAATGATAACCTAGAATTTGTGTGCTCTTAAGGCCTTGTTTTCGGGGGTACTAGCCGATTTAATCGTTTGTTTAACTACTGAACTGTTATAGCCGTAATTTGTTATGAATAATATCCACACTTGTAGCCTCAAATGAATAAAATAATCTACAAATTATACTTAGTAGGACATCTATTAATTAACATTGCCGATATAAAATAATGTGCTTTCAATCAAGTAGTGACTATATAAATAGACTCACCTCCAATAGGAGCGCCAGGAACTGTTGTGGTACTGCACCACAAGTATAACGTTATCCAGAACCAAGTAGACATCTCGGGAACTTGTACAAATCTTCTCTCAAAATTCTTGAACAATACCGGCGGTATTCGAACACGATCGACGCTCTCGCAAAGAAAGGGCGAATGGTTGTGACGTCACGCTTTGCCTGTGACGTCACCAAGATTGCCTTCTGGGAAAAATAAAAGATATGAAATAATTAGTAGTCAGTATATAAGTAGACCCACCCCAATAGCAGTCAAGAGAGAACTAACAAAGATTCATCGACTTACTGTCGAACGTGCTAACACAGACAGTCGCACTGGCAAATCGGTGTCGATTGTGTGCGACGAATTCATTGCTGTTTCAACGACCATTAGATCAGCGCCGAGTTAGTGGTCCTCCATTTCCAATCATCCTAATTTTTTTCGGGGATTGACGGGCCATGGCCCCCTGCCCCCCCCCTCTGGCTACGCCACAGCTGTTATTGAAAACATCGAGTAGATAGGAGCTAATCAAGGCAAATGACCAATACGCAGCTTCAGGGCATTGACCACGCCTAGTGATCAAATGCGTCATTGTCACATGTCCTCTAAAAGGTAGTCTCCTATGTTCTTGTGTTTGGGCAATGGCTGTTCTAGCGCTTCAGCCCCCCCCCCCCCCCCCAAGTGCAGCAGTAATTTAAAGCGGCACATTTTTTTGGTTTTTACTTCCATATGATACGTCCCCGCGAATAAGTGTAGGGGAGACCGGGGCTAGTTGTAACAGGGGTAAGTTGTAACAGAGGGCTTGCAGACAAAACTTCTAATGCAAATTATTCTGCAAGAAGACAGCATGTTCATCAATAGATTTGAGCATGTCATGTGTAATATCACACGAATCCGGCGACACGCCATTAATTTATGCCGTTTTTAAAGAAAACACGTACTATTCTGATTTTTTTCTCAATATTTTCAAGTTAAGTGTATGTGTATCCATAATTCATATTTTCTGCTTTTTCATTGATGGATGTATTTACGAATATATTATTGTAACTCTGACATAAACCTTTAAACAGGATTTGAAGAATATTTTATGCAATATCGTGTTTTATGAAAAAGACGGGTCGGGGCAAGTTGTAACATTCATCTCGAGGCAAGTTGTAACACCGTTTAGGCAGGTAGCCAGGTCCAGGTCTCAGGATGGTTTCTGCTAAGTTTTTTTCGCTGCCATTTCCTGTTAACCTATGCCATGGGCCATCACAAGTTTATAATGATCACTCCCAACTCGGGGCCTTTGCCCTCAGGGTGCCAAAACCCCCTTTTCGGGCCTAAAATTAGGTATATTCAAATATTGTGTCAGTGTGACGTCAGAAATAGACATAGAAAAACCATATTTGGCAGATGGAAGGCTACCATATATGATTTAGGGGCTTTCCACAAAGCAATTCCATAATTTGAGCCATTGCGTCCAAAAAATGATGACAAATCGTCCTCCGCCTGACACGTTCATGTCAGAAATTAATATTTACAAGCCCTTCTAAATGAACAATTTCCAAAGAGAAAACTTCCCAAGGCCATAAGCTTCTATTTGGTACCACGATGACTTCTCTATCTTGAAAATTGTGCCCGCTGTGGGTGAAAAGCCTAACGTGCCCCCTAAATTACTGAAATTTCAGTTATCGGATTTCAGGTTTTCTAATGTGCTACTATCTTTAATATTTGGACAATAACCTTGATCTTTAAGTTGATTTCATGTTTATCTGTATTGTTCAAGTCTACTGTGCATATCTGAATTCTATATAGGGTCAAAGTCAACGATAAAGGTTCAAGGTCAATTGATTTTACCCCCACGCATGGACTGTGTGGGCGCAGAAATCAAGCTATGCTTAACCATGTGGCATGTAATACCTCGTTCTGAAGCCCTGCACATCTAGATGTCGATTCTAGACTTTGTCTCATCATACAATCAAGCAGGATACCCTGGTCGTAAAGGCCCCTGAATGTAATACTGCCCCCCCCCCCCCCCCCCCGCTATATCTGCCAAATTAGCGACCATGGAATTACACTAAATAGTTAAAGTGCTACAGTGATTAGCAATTCTGATGTTGTGAAGAGGCAACCCGAAGGAGCAATTTTCCATAGTGATTGGGACAATTTCGATCAGGTGGTTTCAGATGTGTATGTAGCATGGTCCGTTCAGTGAGAAATGGAGAACTGGGAGAAACTGGGCGCTTCTGGCTCGAATACTTGGATTGCATCTGGCTCGTCTTGTCGTTGAACAACGCAATCAAAACGAATGACTACGACAGGTACAAGTCTGCATAAGCCACATGCCTGTGCAAATCAGCAGAATTATGCTTGATTTCTCACATATTACGGCCACTTTCTAGAACACATTGAGAAAACGCACCTTGGTTCAGAGAAACTGCTGCGTGCTGGGGCTATCAGTGTTGCCAGATCGCACTATCCGCTGCCACACTGTTAAAACAATAGAAGAGACAGTTATGAAGTGGCTCAAGTCTATAATTATCAGGTTCTGGTACATATTCTGCTGGAATCAGCGGTATCACCAGTAATTATGAAGCGAGTCAACGTCACCTTTTGACTGTGCATGCCAAGGGAGAAAATGCTCGAAAACAGACAGGCCGCTAGAGCAGCGTGAGCTACAGGATGCAGTAGTAAGCGAAAACTGCCACTCACGAAAGGCAAAGCTCTCGTCAAGGAAACAAAATAAGTCGAATGGTTCTGCTTAGTATGTGACGAGAATTACACTGACAGCAGGTCGCATGAACAGTGGATCTAGTGTCAGATGTGCCTCAGATGGGCACACACTGAAAGCACCACAGGCGACGACACATATCTGTGTCACTTGTGCGACTCTGACAGCGAGTAGGCCTTATTCGTCAGGTTCCTGTCGTTGCCGATTTGATGATATATGTCATACTAGTCTTGTTTTTAATTTCGATTTTCATCTTTCTTTTTAATTTTATTGTGGAAAGGAATACCTAACGAGTGTGCATAATTTCCCATTGCATTCACCCTATACGTTATATCCGGTACTTAGTTAAAACATGCGACTAATTACTGGGCCTACTCTGTTTTGGCAATTATAAATAACCATCACATGTTTGTAATCGAAATGATTGTTATTGCAATTTCTGGTAATAAAACTATGTTTTGTTTGGTCAGATACTGTGTTTAAAAGCTGAAATCCAATACGGAATATACTATATATGCAATGATACATCGTTATTATTAAGTCTCAAATAATGTATATAGCTTACAGAAAGCAGTAGCATCAATTGTGTAATTTTATGTTGTGTTACAACTTACCCCAAGGGTAAAACATAAGTGTTACAACTTGCCCCGTGTCGGGGTAAGTTGTAACACTTTAGGACACCTCATATAATACATCATACCGTAAATGTGAAATATTCCAGACAATTAATTATCTCCAATTAACTGCGGGAGATATGTGAGGACCTATTGGCAGAAAAAAAGTTTCGATCGGTTACGAAACCCTCCCCCAATCCTGAAATATGTTGTTTTTGTTACAACTAGCTAGGTAGTCTCGCATAAGTTTACCGACCGTCGTTAGGCTGCGAAACTTCGCCAAGCTTTTGAATATTATTCGTGTAAGGGGCTAAAAGTGCTGTGCTGCCCCCTCACGGCGTCTGAGGAAACGAGGCTAGAGTCTGGGACTGGGCGCTGTCAATACGCACACAATCATGTTTGATCCTCGAGACTGGCTCAAAACTTGTTGAAGGCGCATTCAGGACGCCTCAAAGATTCAGCGCACAGAGTCTAAGAAGACTCGCTTGAGATGCTTGAGACGCTGGAGACAGTCGCGTCTGCACCGGGTCTCTAGCGAGTCTCCGTCGTCTGCACCGGGTCTCTAGCGAGTCTCCGTGGTCTGTTGGCTACTTATAGACACCGTAGTAGCCGTTCCCCGTTAGTATAGTGGGGAGTATCCCCGCCTGTCACGCTGGAGACAGTCGCGTCTGCACCGGGTCTCTAGCGAGTCTCCGTCGTCTGCACCGGGTCTCTAGCGAGTCTCCGTGGTCTGTTGGCTACTTATAGACACCGTAGTAGCCGTTCCCCGTTAGTATAGTGGTGAGTATCCCCGCCTGTCACGCTGGAGACAGTCGCGTCTGCACCGGGTCTCTAGCAAGTCTCCGTGGTCTGCACCGGGTCTCTAGCGAGTCTCCGTGGTCTGTTGGCTACTTATAGACACCGTAGTAGCCGTTCCCCGTTAGTATAGTGGTGAGTATCCCCGCCTGTCACGCGGGAGACCGGGGTTCAATTCCCCGACGAGGAGGCTTTTTTTCCTGAGATGCTATGTTTTCAGTGAATAATTATAATAATCCAAAACAGTTATAGTCCTGCAGCCAAACCGAATTTTTTGGTCTAACCCCTTTTTGTATGATCGTTTTTTATTGATTACACATCTCTAGCTTGTATATAATAGTGTGGTGTTCTCACCTATGGGTATTTTGAAAACAAAACCTGAAAAAGTCTAAAATGGCCGCCAAAGTAAACTTATTTTACATATTTTTATAATTAGACAACAGAGAAACATAGCAAAAATATTGTTTTGTATGTTTGCAAAAATGAGGAATTCGATTCCACGATCATTGATGTGAAGTGATATCGAAAACACTACAATATGTCGGCAATATATAAGATCAAAATGGCTGCCATGCCATATTTCATATTTGGCAACAAAACACATGATACATAAATATCCCATGTGTCATCGTATGTGAAGAATTACATAAGATCATAATGCTGTGATAGTCCTGCCTGTCTTACCTATTGTCCTCTTCTTCATCGTATAAACGGTATTGCCTGCTGTTCTTTTGGCAGACCTGTCCACCGTGGCATATCAGGGGTGTCGCAGCTGCATTTGCTTGTCCTGCGTAGTATTTAAACAATAGCACTTGATCAACGTTAGTAAGCCGGGGAGCCTGGGCTGTAGTTAAACTCTTGCAGTAGACACCTCTTCATAAACCATTGACCTAATCAAGCTGTGTTAGGTCCCTCAGGTACGGTCACGGACAGAATAGATTCATTTGAATAACTGTCTCTAAATAAATGTCGACGAGGCAGAAATAATAGGGAAGAGACACGGAGTCATTTGAGTAGAGTTGGCATGGTGGATTTCATGATCCAGTAATGACATTATCCAACAAACCTAGTGAAGTATGATATGCTAACCAACCGTGCTAGACATGGAGACCATCTATGCAAGAGCCGTGGTCATGCTACCTTGCGCACGCCACCTGTACGTGACTATGGTAATGAGTGATGAACTATCAATAAATATGTTTTCGATTATGTTTTCATGCTACCTTGCGCACGCCACCTGTACGTGACTATGGTAATGAGTGATGAACTATCAATAAATATGTTTTCGATTAAAATTGCGACTGTCGGTCGGCTGCGGAACTACGCCGAGAAGACAGTCTGGTGAGTCTCCCGGCTTTTGAATATTTATCCGCGTGATCTATACAATGCTGCAACCTCACGGACACTGGTTAATCCTACCGTAAATTTGAATTGCATTTCTATTTATTTTGTGTTAATATAAGTTTAATTTTGAATAGCTTTTATAATACTGCATTATTTTATTTAAAAAGGGATCCTTATTTAATTTGTGTGTTTTTCGTGTGGGGCTAAACAATGCTGCCACCTCGCGGATACTGGTTAATCCTGCCGTAATTCTTATTTTATAAACAACAGTAAATTTTAATTTTTTATTTCTTTTGTGTTAATATAAGTTCAGTTCTGAATATTTTTCAAAGGATTTCATTATCTTGTAAAAGAATATCGTTATTTTTAGTTTTATTTCATATATTTCATAGTTGGATTGAGAGCCAATCAGCGTCGCTACCCTAATTTAGGGCAAGGCCGCCCTGGCGGGTAACAAAATGCAAAATGCAGAACGTCTTTTTCCCAGAGCTGAGGGGCTTAACGTTGGTGCCACCTCACGGAGCGTGGGTAACCGAGGCTACAATCATCTAAGACTACGTTACTGCTTTATCCGGTTCCTTAGTCACCTACAGGGTCACATGTATTTGGTATTCGATAAATACATTGAGGACAGAAGGCGACGATCAGTGACAAAGGAGCAAGCAAGGTCTATGACTATATGTTGCACAGCTTGCCTGCCACCATAGGCATAGAAAGTCATCTTAGACTTAGCAATCACCATGACAACAATATCACGTCGCTGATGACATGGTATCACATAAGACTGACTTTTAGAAGCGTAATCTAGTCATCACTGGCAAAGCCTAGTTCCTATACAGAGCTCGCCAAATGATTGTGTACACAAACATTAAGAAATGGCAGTCTACCCCACGGGGAAGGATGATACTTTGCAAGTCTCATATGTAACGACTGCTACTATACAGGCCACCAGTGCGGATGACACAAAAATATCCATTCTCTTTCACTTCTGTGACTAAAACTGTACTATATCTTGCAACATTCTAGTGTAGTATACTTTAACTTACTTTGGAGCTCAATGTCGAAGATGAGTACGACGTTTCGATCCGTCAGCTACGGATAAACCAACAGGAGTAGGAGATAATTGCCGGGCCACAGGACACTCAGTGTCCATGAAGAACACAAAAATACTGACCCGTGAATCCAACTGGCACAAGGGAGAAGTGAAGCAGGCCATATACATAAAACAGAGAGCCCCTACCATGAACAGAGATCAGGGATACCACCTGCCTGCCAGGCAGGTGGTATCCCTGATCTCAATTCAAATTATACCGCCGAATTTCAATTCAAATTATACCGCCAAAATTTGATGCAACACACGTGACACCAGTACGTGAACAAGGTCCGTAGCTGACAGATCGAAACATCGTATTCATCTTCGACACGAATCTCTAAAGTATGTCAAAGTATACTACAATAAACCATTATTGGAGCCAAGAACAATATAGTCACTAACATTCTAGTGGTTTTGCCAATTCACGGATGAACCACCCTAGACGCCAATGCAGGTACGGAAAAGCACATGTCCATTGTCCCAGATTTACCAGTTGCTCACAGGTTAATTGTAAGATCATACTTTGATGTCGGCAAGGTTGCTGCTCTGGTAGTTGGTAAGCGTGTGGTAAGCATTCTCTCAATGTACGAGGAAATACCGGCCGACTACCTTTGCCGGAAGTAGCGGACCAGGTCATACCTTCTTTGTGGCTTGTTACGTACAATTAGCAAAGATATCAATAAAACGCGGAAACACATCAAAACATAATTTTTGGGTTTCTAAAGTAAGCAGAACAGACACATCCAGATACACACGCACTCACTCACTCGCTCGCTCGCACGCATGAACGCGCGCGCGCGCGCACACACACACACACACAAACACGCACGCACAAACACACACACACACACACACACACACACACACACACACACACACACACACGCACAAACACACACACACACAGTACACTTCATTGTTAGTTTGTAACACATGTTCAGTTTATTTACAAATAACTATTACATACACAAGAAGTATATAATGTTTTATGTACAAAAACGAAACTCATTAACAAAGTTCCTACAATAACAAAGTACAGTAATAATAAATTCACCCAAAACAGTATCTTCTTATTATAAAATCTACTCGTGAATATTGCTAATAAAATTAATTAAGACTCACATAATTTTAAACTTGCACATATATATTGTTTACACAATAATTACAATTACCGGTACTACAGTTGAATTCAGCATCAAGATAATATTATTAGAAAAAATATTTTACCAAATTTTCTTCCACGTCTTTTAATGACGATTTAATTGTTCATAGTAACAACGAAAACGGAAAATTGGAACAAACAATTACCACATGCCGTGCAGCGAGTTGCCACGACAGCGAACAATGGGTAAAGAAATCATTTCTTTTTGGCACTTGTTGGGTGTGGTTGGACTTCGGGGGTTTCTGGCGGAGGTTCTGGGGTTGGGGCTTTCAGGGCCGGGAAGTTTCTCTCCGTGGGCCACGTGGCCAGTACACCGTCCCTCCGTATCTGGTCGTCGATCTGTAGCAGACGGTTCAGTTTCACGATCCTCTCTCCCTGGCACGACCCTCCCAGACGCAGGAACCTCACGTTCAGACCAACAGCCTGGAAACGGAAGCACAATAATAATAATACAGTTTTTATATAGCGCTAGTCTCGCTTAACCGACTGTCGGTCGGCTGCGGAACTACGCCGAGAAGACAGTCTGGTGATTCTCCCGGATTTTGAATATTTATCTGCGTGATCTATACAATGCTGCAACCTCACGGACACTGGTTAATCCTGCCGTAATTTATATTTTGATGAACAACTGCAAATTTGTATTTCTATTTATTTTGTGTTAACATAAGTTTAATTTTGATATTTGTTTATAATACAGCATTATTTGATAAAAAGGTATCCTTGTTTAATTTGTATGCTATCCGTGTGGGGCTAATCAGTGCTGCCACCTCACGGATACTGGTTAATCCTGCTGTAATTGTTATTTTATATACAACTGTAAATTTGAATTTAGTATTATTTTTGTGTTAATATAAGTTCAATTTTGAATACTTTTCAAAGGATATCATTATCTTGTAAAAGTATATCGTTATTTTTATTTCATAGTTGGTCTGAGCGCCAATCAGCGTCTCTACCCTAATCTGTGGTAAGGCCGCCCTGTCGGGTAACAAATGCAGAGCGTCTCTTTTCCCCAGGCAGAGTTGAGGGGTTTAACAGTGCTGGCACCTCACGGAGCCTGGGTAACCGAGGCTAATTCACGCATGACGGATCGATGCGCAGCACAAGAAATATACTAAATGTATTAGGAAATAGAAATGTAAATTATATAAATGTTTGGTTTTACGATGCACTAGTAAACCTTTGTATGTGAGTTATATAAATAAATGTTAAATAAAGTACTAAAACTTGGTATGTAAATTATATAAATTAATATAAAATTAAAACCTTTACTAAAACTCTGTACGTAATATATATATATATATATATATATATATATATATATATATATATATATATATATATATATAACTCTATTCTAATCTAAATCTCATTACAACAACACTGGAAACAGAGGAGATGGAGATGACCAAGATTAATCTAGTGAGAGAGCACTGGTGGATTTAGAAAGTGATGGAGAAGTTTGAGAGTGGGAGGCGAGTGAGTGAGAACAGGTTCTATCAGAGGACCGTGATATGAGGAGGCAACTCACTAATAATGTACAACAAACAAACAAAGTGTAACTATTTCTTTTTACATATCCAAACTATTTTTATTCTCGTACAGACCTAGTCAGTGTCTCGCACCAACTTCTTTGGTACTTAAGTCTTTGGGATATGTAGAAAGAAATATTTTCACTCAAACATTACCTATCCTGAAGAATGTTCAGTAATTTAAAAACAAAACAGATAAACACCACAAATGACAAACATACCAGGTCTGCAATCATTGTCTCGGTCGTATCTGGCTGGCTACCTGATAGCACAATTTCATTGGAAGCTTCTGCAACAAAACCATGTTTTCCCAGGTACTTTAGAGTCTCAATGTGACATGGCAATGTTGAATTGAAATGTATTTCAACAACAACTACTACTACTACTACTACATTATACATACAATACAAATTGTTGAAAAAAAGGGAAAAGGAAGTACAATACTTATCATGTTTACACTTGCAATTGCTTAATTACATATATAAAGCATGTGAACAGTGCAATAGAAGGTGCAACAACATTATTTACATGTATAACCATACCACATTTAATCAAAAAAGGTATTGTGACATTTATTGAAGAAAAAACCTGTATACCAATAAACAATCTGAATGTTTAATTTAATTATCTAATTTATATTGACAAACTGGTCTAGGACTCTAACACATAACTATTCAACAGGTTATCTGTATAACGCTTATAATGTGAATTAGAATGATTTCAAAACAGCTCTTATTTTTGCTAGTTATATAGGCCAGTTGTACTTTCCATTGTCTGGGATCATCATGGATGACAATTTTACCAGGACGTTCCATGAACTGTCTTTCTTGGATGTGGGAATGTCCCATTAATGCATTCATTATATGTCATACAATATATTATCTAAAAGTTTTTTTATTTTTGGGTTGATCAGGGCTAAAAATAAAAATAATAAACACTGATTTGTGCTTACGCTATAAATGCAACTTTTGAAGGTTGTGTGTGTGTGTGTGTGTGTGTGTGTGTGTGTGTGTGTGTGTGTGTGTGTGTGTGTGTGTGTGTGTGTGTGTGTGTGTGTGTGTGTGTGTGTGTGTGTGTGTGTGTGTGTTTGTGCATGATTGAATATGCATTATAGAAAATATATATAAAACCTTTTAGAAGAGATTAGCCATTATCTTTGTATCCTAGTTGACATGCAAGGATGACACTGCACATTGACAAAATGCAAAGTATACAATGTAATTTCTATTTCATGGAAAACCTAGCGCAAACTGATCATGGGTGTTTACCAACAGCTTGAGAAGCTGACCTTTACCAACTGACCTTCCATTTTCTTCGTGACCTCCACAAGGTCAGTGACGCTCATCATGTGCTCCATTCGCAGACAGATGGCGCTGGTCTGAAACTGTGGAGTTAGTTCCTCTGTCCGCAGTGAGGTGGGGCTGCGATAGACGACATCGCCGCATAAGTAACACTGCTCCGAAACTCGTTCCGCTAACTTCATCCACGCCTCACGTTCCTGCAAGGTGAAGGTCAATTATCAGAGGTCAAGGTCAGTTATGGGGCTGACTGCTGACTCCAGGGTGCGATATAAGGCCGGTTCGATCATCCGGAACGAGTAGTTTTAGAGCTCGGACTTGTAAAAGCAGTCCTTTTAAATAGTAAAAACATCCGTAGGACTAGTTGTCTATAATGACGGACTACCAGCTAGCTAGAAGTATCGTGCACCCTGTGAGTCTTTCAAAAACTGCAAAATCGGCTTTTCCTTATAGACATACTGCATCCCTGGCACAAAACATCCAGGAGTTCATCTAAAAAGTAAAGGCAAGGTCTTATATAGCGCAGTATCCAGTCCTCAGGACCGTTCAAAGCGCTTTACACTTTACTGCCCTGACAGACCTGTTCACTCAGACACCATCTCGACTTCTCTGGGAAGCATCCAGCCATATGCTACAATTAATGCACGAAGGCTGCTCGTACACATATCCACCACTGTCTATAGCCAGATTCTCATTTATACAGCTGAGTGAATTGGAGTAATGTAGAGTGAAAAAACTTGCCCAAGGTTTTAACACCGCAGCAAAGGATTCGAACCCGGGTTCTCGTAGTCGAGAGGCCATAGCGCTACCCCTGAGCCATTGCGCTCTACAACTCATTGGCAGAAACTAACAGTTTCATTTTATTAAAATTCTTCATAAGTTACATCCCAACTAGTTGACAGTTTTTACCTGACCCTTACTTACTGACTGTTTTCAACATTTTATGTGTTTTGTGCGATTATCTGCATCTAACACCATCCAGCCTTTGAATGCCATTGCTAGCATACAAGCAAACACCCTTACACAGTACAAATACTGATCGGTGACCTTTGACCTGGATCATGTGACAAAGATTGAGAGGAGATCAGATTGGTGTTTAAAATATTGAACGGGTGTGAAAATATTGACAGAAATATTGTTTTCTCGGTCAAGGAAAAGAGAAGGACTAGAGGACATGGAGTTACATTAGCAAAGAAGCAGTGTAGACTAGATATTAGAAAATTTTCATTTTCACAAAGAACAGTTAACAAATGGAACAAATTATCAGCTGATTGTGTAGGTGCTAGTAGTGTTAATACATTTAAAAATAAAATTGACATATACCTAAGACGGACGGGGTATACTTAGACAGATAGCTTGGACTCTCGATAAGCCAAAGGGCTTCCTAGTCCACCTGCCATCTAGAGTTGAATCTCAACCAGCATGTCATTTTAATTATTTATTAATTAATAGTTTACAAATTAACATATATTTGAGTTATTAATAATTACAATTGACACAACTATTACATTGCTATAGTAATTTGTTAAAAATTAAGTACTATGTATATTATTATATATTTATTTATTCTGCTACTTTATACACACATATATATGTATGCATATTTTCTTGACTACATTGACATATGATATAGACTACAACAATGCCATCTCTGTTTAATTTTAGTTTCTCTTGTAGTTCTCTACAACACTGATTTAGACAAACGTTCTTATATGTTTTACTTGTACTTTTATTTTATTTATTTCTTAGGATGTTTTAATGTTGTAAACACTACCGAACAGAGTTTGTACTTTGGATTTTAGTGTCTAAATAAAGTGTATTATTATTATTATTAGGTGGCAGTCTTGTTAAATCTTGTTAAAATCTTGTTAAATTCAGAGGTCAAATAGTGGTTGGTGACCTTTGACCTGGATCATGTGACAACTCACCACTCTGCGGATGGGGTCGATCATGAGGATGACGGCTGGGTAGCGTCGTAGGATGTCGATCCAGAAGTCTCCCAGTTCCTCCGCTGCCTTCAGCTGTCCCTGGATCACTTCGTATCGACCTTTCTCCTGAAACAGAAAGCTCCCTTCATCAAGCATGCTTGCGTTGAACAATCTAGTAATAATATAACTAATATATAATATCTAACTAATAATAATAATTATATGGACCTCTTATGGGCAAATACCATAACAAATCAAGCTCCGTTGTGCAACAACCATAACCATAGCCATAATATTTATTGACCCCAAGTAGGTATAGAATTTGTTGAAAGTACGTCAATTTCATTAGCACATTTATACAAGCATACATACACACATATTGTATCATGTTCACATAATAATATACATAGAAATGTGTGCACTTTTAGTAATTGTTGTTGTACCAAAATAAAAATAAAAACCCACAATCATAACATTTACAAACTGGAGTCGGTAGCTCCTATGTCATGTGCTTGGTGACAAACTCTATTTTGGAGACAATTAGACATAGATATAATGTTTATTTCAGACCAAAGGTCATTATGTATACATAAAATATGATAATAAAATACAGTACATAAAATACGATTTAAAAATGTTCCAGTAGACGGTGTCAGTCAAGGGGTGATATCAGGGGGTGATATCAGGGGGTAATCTCAACTGGCTGTGGTTTGTTTTAGCTCAGTAATAGATTAACATTTGCTACACATTTGCTATCTTTAGGCTGCTACTTGTCACCACAATAAGTTTGATGTTCAATTTGTCCAATTTTACTGTTATCTATTCAGACAAGTATTTCAGCCCTGCAGCTTGCCTGTACCTTGCAGCCATTCTGTAGGTAATTGTATTCAATATGTCCAAGAATTTTTTTTATTGAGTATGTCCAAGATTTTGTTTTATTCAATATGTCCAAGAAAAATTATTTTTATTCATATGTCCCCCAATTTTTTTTAAATTCAATATGTCCAAGAAAAATAAATTTTATTCTGTATGTAAAAGAAAAATAATTTTTATTCAGTATTTCCAAGAATTTTGTTTATTCAATATGTCAAAGAAAAATTATTTGTATTCAATATGTCCAAGAACAATATGTCCAAGACAAATAATTTGTATCCAATAATTATGTCCAAGAAATGTTTTATTCAATTCATTACAAACAGAAATTATGTAATTTATAATTACCATTTACCAATTTCCATTTAAACTCCGACTACAAAACACAAAAACTCACGTAGTCAAAGATTTCGTGTCCGGTGCAGTTGATGGCGAAGAAGAAGTCTTCTCCGGCGGTCAGTTCGAGAGAAGTGACCGCCTCCTGCAGCATGTCCAGCCCCTGCTCTGGCTTCTCCAGGACTGGACACAAGGCGCCCTGCTCATTGACGTAGCGCCCCTGGATCTAGTGGTCAGCAGCCATGCGGTCAAGTACAGTGTACATTGAAATGTGTGTCAATACAAATACTCTTGTTGGATACAATTACTAATAAAAATAAATGCCCAACCCACATTAAATCTATAGCCTACGCAACTCTTGTCCGACCAATACTTGAATGTGCGTCAGCATCATGGGATCCACACTGCCTAAAACATATTAAATCCTTAGAAAGAATCCAAAGACAAGCTGCCAGATATTGTACACAATACTATTCTAGAGAGCCAGGAACAGTAACCCAACTTCTTACAGACCTCCAATGGGACACCCTCCAAACAAGAAGAAAAAAAAAAACTGCATAATATACAAGATGGAACATAACCTTATAGATAAACCCACTAGATCATTATATGCAACAAAACACTAGATTCTCACGTAAACATGACAGTCAGTTCTTGTAAATTACATACTCTGCAACATATCTGGAAACAGCTTCTTTCCAACCACTATTAAATAATGGAATTCTCTGCCCCGAAACCCTGTCTCAAGTAAATCACTAAACTCATTTCAAAATAATTTAATCCAAAATGTTAACAATTAAGTCAGACGACACACCATGCACACTGGTATGATGTGTCCCCAGGACATTTTGCCAGTTACAAATACAGAAACTTTTAAATGCAAATGTATTTAAATGCAAATACTTTGGAAACTATTTCAAGTACTTTTCAAATACTTTTAACTTTCAGGATATAACTATATAGGAACAAGAACTGCCAAAGGACAGTACAATTACTTGACTGAAGAATTCAATCAAGAATAATTTTAAATTGCAATTGATTAATAACCATGTTCAATGTATTTAATAAAATATTTGAAATATCAAAGACAGACACAACTACTTTTAATTCCTAGACACCGAATATTTTTAAAAGTATTTTAAATCTTTCAAATATAAATACAAACGTATTTGACCTATATCTGGTGGTCAGTATTGGTCATTTCAAAATGGTCAGAAGGTAACACAAAATGTTATGCTCTACCGTGACACTTTTGCACGTGTGTGTTTTTGAAATAGTTTTCACTGCGATAATAGAGTGATTTTTGCATTCTTACAAACTCCACATTATTAACAATGGATTCTCTTTAATAATGGGTTAACTTATGAGGTGATTTTTTAGTGAAACAGTTCTGAGTAGCTATGACAAACATGAGAGTTTTCTACATGTTGGTGTCTACAAAAAGACAATGCAACCACCCTTACCCCTGCCTTGCCAAGAGTTTTCGCACAGTGTTCATAGATAGCGTTGATGTTCTTCAAACTCTGAAAAGACACAACATGGGAATGTATGTTCAACTATCAGATGTTTTCTGTTTTCAAACTGTTTTCAAATTTGTAAATTTCAGATGGTGGAATTTAGAATATACATGGACATTTGTTCATGTGTTTTAATGCATGTTACAGCAAAGATGCTAGACAGTTATTGCAAACAGATGAAAATTATGGTACACATGTAATTACGTTATCGTTGTACCTTCTAACAGGAGACTATATTTGTGATCTGTGATATTACTGTGATGTAGTAAGTTGCTTCTATGTATTGCATACAATTCTATGTATTGCTGACAATTCTATGTATTGCTGACAATTCTATGTATTGCTGACAAGTCAGTAGCATGACACTAAGAATAATGTTTACTTCAATATACACCATGTAAAAGATTTTCACACGAATGCTAAATTTGTCTCATGAAACTAGCCGTAAGCTGCATTGCCTATTCGCTGTTAATTGCGACCAGTAGACCGCGTAATTGCGCATAAAGTTACACAGCTTTTGTGAAACTGTGCCCTGGTGTGCGAGGAAGATTTCCTTTGAATGAACACTCTTATTTGCTGCCTGAGAGAGGGAAGGGACCACCCACCTCCCTGAGTGGCATGTCAGCCCTAGGGATCACCATGTACTCCTTGATGCAGTTCTGCTTTCCCGGCGACAGTTTCCCACTTGCAAGGATTGTTACCATCAGCTGGGGAAGGCGGAACTCTTCTGGTGGCTGGGGAGCAGACAGGGAAGAATTGGGAGACAGACAGGGAAGAATTGGGAAACAGACAGGGAAGAATTGGGAAACAGACAGGGAAGAATTGGGAAACAGACAGGGAAGAATTGGGAAACAGACAGGGAAGAATTGGGAAACAGACAGGGAAGAATTGGGAAACAGACAGGGAAGAATTGGGAAACAGACAGGGAAGAATTGGGAAACAGACAGGGAAGAATTGGGAAACAGACAGGGAAGAATTGGGAAACAGACAGGGAAGAACTGGGAAACAGACAGGGAAGAATTGGGAAACAGACAGGGAAGAATTGGGAAACAGACAGGGAAGAATTGGGAAACAGACAGGGAAGAATTGGGAAACAGACAGGGAAGAATTGGGAAACAGACAGGGAAGAATTGGGAAACAGACAGGGAAGAATTGGGAAACAGACAGGGAAGAATTGGGAAACAGACAGGGAAGAATTGGGAAACAGACAGGGAAGAACTGGGAAACAGACAGGGAAGAATTGGGAAACAGACAGGGAAGAATTGGGAAACAGACAGGGAAGAATTGGGAAACAGACAGGGAAGAACTGGGAAACAGACAGGGAAGAATTGGGAAACAGACAGGGAAGAACTGGGAAACAGACAGGGAAGAATTGGGAAACAGACAGGGAAGAATTGGGAAACAGACAGGGAAGAATTGGGAAACAGACAGGGAAGAATTGGGAAACAGACAGGGAAGAATTGGGAAACAGACAGGGAAGAATTGGTGCATAGAATGCTGCAAGAACACTCCCCTCTCCTTCATGCCATGTTGATGCCCACCCCAGGAGAGAAACTTTCAGTTTTGATTGTTTTAAGAATGGGTTTCTGTTCCTGTTTTTGTTTAGTATGAAGTTCTTATGTATATTAAAGGCATAGTGCCCACCAACTTAGGTTTATGGGGGAGTTTTTTTAGTAAACCCATAACAATTTATGCAATTTGAGAAACACGACAATGACGGCATGCATAAATTGTGAAGAATAGGTCTGGTTTTATTGGCAGTACTGCAGAAATGAGCATAGTTTACCACAATAAGTTTGATGTTAAATTTGTTCAATTTTTCCACCATTAACACAAGAACAATTAGCATTGATAGAGCTCAGAAGATTCACTCCATTTCAGTAGTCCACGTTTTGGTTCATAAACAGCAAATGTTTAAATTTAATGCTTTATTTCAAACATGCATACAATGATTGGTTGACGTATATTAGCCTACCACAGAAATAAGCATTCAAATTCAAATAAAGTTAAGCATTCACATTCGACTATAATGGTACACAAAAAACTACACATTCGTTAACATGCCTGTACCCAACCAACCTCATCATGTCGCAATGATGCGATGTATTTGTACAGAGGAATCCCCTTGGTGGCAGCACCAGTCTTGCACATGGTCTGTGAGACTGCACTAATGGCCGTCATTCCGCTGATAAATGTGTCTTTTGGTTCATCAGGGATAATGACCACTGTAACCTTAGGTGCACCTTTCCCACTGCAACAGTGATAAATGTATAGTGTGTGTGTGTGTGTGTGTGTGTGTGTGTGTGTGTGTGTGTGTGTGTGTGTGTGTGTGTGTGTCTGTGTCTGTGTGTCTGTGTGTGTGTCTGTGTGTGTCTGTGTGTGTCCGTGTGTGTGTGTGTGTCTGTGTGTCTGTGTGTGTGTCTGTGTCTGTGTGTGTGTCTGTGTGTGTGTCTGTGTGTGTGTCCGTGTGTGTGTCTGTGTGTGTGTGTGTGTGTGTGTGAGTGTGTGTGTGTGTGTGTGTGTGTGTCTGTGTGTGTGTGTGTGTGTGTGTGTGTGTGTGTGTGTGTGTGTGTGTGTGTGTGTGTGTGTGTGTGTGTGTGTGTGTGTGAGTGTGTGTGTGTGCGTACGTGCATGCGTGTGTGTGTACATGTGAACATGGTGTGTCATGTGTGTTTGTCTGTCTGTGTGTGGGTCCTGTAAACCATGTCTGACACGATATGCATGTGCATGCGTGTCTGTCTGTGTATACATGTAATTACATGTTTATATAAGCCAAAGGCTTCCTTGTCCACAGGCCGCCTGGAGCTTAGTTAGCTCCAGATGACAGTCTTGTTAAATCACTGGTGAGTGCTTAAGAACCCCACAAACCCTTTGGGAGACTTGGCTCCTCCTGGTTTCACTTTCCCTGTCTCCGACTCCTTCTGACTCTCTGCGCCAGTGGGAGATTGGGACTCCCTTTCAGCGGCCTCCTTGTCTTCTTGTTCCTGTTTGAGGACTGCGAAGAAGTCGCTGCCAGACACAAGGTTGTCATGTGACTAAACTCCATCCAATCATTGGCTACTGCCACATTCACAAGTCAGAATGACAGAGAAGACAAATTTGAAGAATTATTATTTTATTTTATACTATATAATACAATATATCCACATATAATACAACATATCCATCTCAACAATTATAAAATAATAAAAAATTACATGTAAAGTTATAGTGTACTGTATATACGACTTAATATATGACATTGAAATAACAAAATGTGGTCAAGAGAAGTAATGGTTATTAGTGTGAAGCCACCCTTATAAATAAGTTAAATAAATAGGTTATGAACCAAAAGTATAATTTAATGAGGTAAAATCGTACATAGTTTCATTAAATAAATTTACGTATAGTAGAGTTACAGGTAAAAAATTGATTTAGTACTTAAGTGATACTTTTATTCTACACCTAGCTTTGGACATGATAAAACAGACAAGTTCCTCCTACCAGGGCAGGTTGTCTGGTGAAGACGTCCTGCAAAGGTAAGCTACCTGAGTATCGCATCAACCTCCCGTTGCTTGTCAGGGTCAAGAGATGCAATCGCTTCACTGAAGTGACCGTTGATATAGTCGACCGCGTCAGAGACTGACTTCCGCCTTTCCTCATCCAGAGCTTCTTTCTCCTCCAGTGATGTCATGTCTGGAGACAGGATGCTTTCTCCACCAGACAAACTACACGCAGCCACCTGGAGGGGAAAGAACAGTGACAATGTGATAGTTGTCGGCAGCACAGTTGATGCGTACCACTAGGAGGCACTGTGAGCAACATTATGTATACACCAGTATTCTGCACTGAACAGAAACAACTTCTTCTTCTTCTTCGCCATTTCCCACTAGGTGGGGTCACCGGCCCGAATTCTTGATTTCCAGAATGTTCTGTCCTGCGCATCCTCCGGGGTGATCCGCAGTGTCTGCATATCCCTTCGGATGCCAACAACTACTATGCAAAATATAAACCTACTCTGTTATAAATGTATGTGGCCGGTGTATTAATAAAAACATTGTCTTTATCTCGTGTTTTCTCAAGATTTCATTTTTATGCCGTTCAAAAACTTTCAATGGAAAGTTCTACCGAACCCGTATGACATTTCAACCTGACATTTGGCATACATATACAGCAAAGTACATAGACCATCATGTCAGAAGGAAATTTCAATATATTTCATGATTACAATTTTATGGGACTTTGAATAATGACCGATTATAAAAATAATCTTTTTTTTTAAAACAATTTATAAAAAAAATTGTTTTGTTTAAAATTTCCTTCTGACATGATGCCCATACATATATCTGCTATCACTGTGATTAATTTGAAACACAATATCACATGGGATCCATGAGAACAACATGTTGAAAAATATTTAAAAACAATCCAACATGGCCACCGTTTCCATGGAAACCAAAACTTGTTTCTATATAATTATTTTTATTTTCATTTTGAACTCCTATAGTGATTTCCCTAAAATCTTAGCCAGCTGGCATTAAAACTGACCAAAACTAACTAAAACAGAACTCCGCATCCCTTGTCCCCTGAAACATCATTAAAATATACACTGATTTCAACATGTTTTTCTTAAATAAACTTAACTACATGACAGTAATAATAGTAATAATAGAATTAAAAGTAATATTACCTCCTCCCGGTTTCGTTTTGAAACATAAAGTTCAGTTTCAATGACCGACTGACCACGTCCATTCAGCAGTGTCCGTGCTCTAAGCTGCATAACAACACAACTATGATTACAAGTAACAGTTTTAATCAAATGTCAAAAAACTTGCTCATAATGTGGAATACCTGACAATATTTGGGATTGTAATATTGAATTTATTTTAAACAATAACATAATTTTAATAATGTAGATATGGCTTTAGCAGTGTCTTGAATGTTGCCATTGAATTAGCAGCCCTGACTTCAGAAGATAGGGTGTTTCATGGTATCGGTCTGTCTATTGAGAAACACCACAGATCATACTGTGCGAAGTATTACTATGACACTATCAATAGAGGTAAGACCACAATAAGGTGTTCATCCGCCATTACCCAACCAAAGAGTACCCTATAAAAACAGCATTATGCAGGTTGTCTGAATTTCTGTGAGCACATATTAGTGTGGAGTGAGTAGAAATGATGTTTTTGTGCAGCGTGGCATCAGAGCTGTCAAATTATGACAGCTGTCAGTCGGTGCATTTCTGCATATTAATACAGTTGTCATTTTGCTTGGTGATGTAATCAGGGACAATCCGTGGGTGGTTCAAGCAGAAATGGAGGGGTGTAAGGTATGAAAAAAAATTGTGGGAGCTTGAGGTATTAAAAGGTCATGAATTTTTCACAGAACCCTTTGTCTATGCTGTGAAAGTGTCAATAACAGAACTCATCAAGATTAGTAGGAAATGAAGGCAACATTATAATGGTCGCCTATGGAAAATGCAAATGTGGTCTGACTCCAATAGACCCAGACCAGTGGACATCAATGATTGGGTGGTGAATATGGTGTCACTAGTGATGTAAGATACTTCATAAGATATAATAACGTAAACCTTACCTTACTAATGACAGGAGGAGACGCAAATTTACTAAAGTAGTCAGCCTACCAAAGAAACACATCTAGTTAAATGACATCTTAGCAACTGTTTCATACACTTATAATAATTATTATTATTTATAAAGTGCAATATCCAACATGTTCAAAGCGCTGTACAATAAAATTCAAGCTACTCACTAGAGTCATTGCGTGTTACAAAAATTATAGGAATAATAATAACAATAAATAAAACTGTAAAAAATGTGCAGATAAAACATTTACAAATGTTAAATTAGTCATATTAAAATTGTTGATTAAACACTATAAATAAATAAATAAAGTTGATGAATACAAAATAAACTAAGTATTACTCTATTTACATACTGTATTATCCACATATTAACACTCCCATAAATAAATACAGTCAAAAACAATATATATGTATAAAAATAAGATAAGATCAAATGGATATGGATAACTATTGTATAGTGCAATCAAATTGAGCCACCGATTATCTAGAATACTACTTATGCCTGGTGAATTGTGGTGTCTTAAATTTATTTGGATTTTAGTATCTTATTTCACACATCCAGTGACATACCTTGTGGTCAAAATAAAGCTACGTCGGCTGCCACTTGTACTGGGAGTATGTTGGATGTTAATTTACTCTTTATGATAGATCAAATCATACCAGTAACATTTATATAAGAAATTAATAAATAGGAGAAGGTACCATGGAACGATCTACCGGACAGTCTGCGACTAATAGTCTCAGTGGAACTTTTTAAGACCAACTTAAAAACACATCTGTTTAAGGCCACATTTGTAAATTACTTGTAGGGTATTTTATAATTAATTTATTTTAACTGTAATTATAGTTTTACAATTTTTTTACTTACTTTATTATTAAGTTATTAATATATTTTATTATTTATTTATTATTTTATATATTTATTGCTGATAAGTTTAGCTTATGAACTAGGACTTTTAGAAGCTTTATTTAATTATCTATTATTATCATTTAACATTTCGTTTTTACTTGCAAGTTTAAATGATTATGAATATTTTAAATATGTATGTGTTACAATGTATTTTATGCGCATCTGAGCAGAAGTATTTTCAGATATACAGCGCTTTACAAATTAAATTTATTATTATTATTACCATCAATCAGCAACTTGTAACATGAATTAGTGCCATTTACATGTGTTTACAAGCATTCATGCCATAAATGACGCTGTCGCTGAGAAACTATGACAAAATACAGATCAAATACTGTACTTACTAAATGTCCATATACATCCTTTGGGTCATCGTAGAACATTGAATTTAGCACATCCTCTACTTTCTCTGGTACACCATTCTCTTGGTAGTACTGTTGAGCTTTCATCTTCAACTGATGCAGACCCTGAGCCACTGAAGGTGACACAAGGAGCCTGCCCGACTGCATCCTGTCAACAGAACACCAGATGACAAATCAGACATGGGGACACAAGACTGACAGGTGATAATTACGTTGCTACTGCAAAATGCAAATAGTGTCTCTTAAGAAGAATGTTGAGAATGTCATGGGATGAAAACAGAAGCGAAGAAGTCATCCTTTTATAGGGCAGCCAAATTTAAAAGAAAACTAACTACCGTAGCCGTAGGCGTAGTACCGACACAACCAATATAATTTGTAAATACAAAATTGTCTGCCGAGCATAGATTTATTTATGGTCAACACGTTTCACGCTTCTTAATTACAACTTTAGAAGTATAATATGTCGTGTAATATGTCATACAGTTATCACCTCACTGGTTGTCGGTAACAAATAACTAAGCTGTCGGACTGTCCAGCCGCAGGTTGTAGATTTCATTCAAAGTTGCATATGCGAACCGCCATGACGCTGGTTGCTACGGTGATTGATGCCGGTCTACCAAATATGTTTAAAAATAATATTTGGCCGCAAAACTGTAATTTGTATCACCAGTTTGGTTTTAAAGATTAAAAACGGATATTGTATTATAAAACGACTGCGAGTTAATTTGTAAACTTTATGCCGGATATTGATATCGCGCGGCAACGACTGCGGGACAACGAACAACTTCCGGAAGAAAGGGGACGGGTGTCAACGAACACCGTTGACAGAAACTAATATCAGTGTCTGGAGTGGTCGAGCACTTTGTAATGACCTTACAACTTGAGGTCATGGAGACAAATCTGGTGTAAAACTGCCAGCAGATATTTAAACGTCCCCGCAGTGCCACAGCGAAGTTTACGTAACCCGTGTCAACTGTCATTCATGGTCCATGGAGCGTTCGTTGTCAAACGTATCTGTCGACGGCAAGACAACGATGACGTCGCAGCGGCAACGCCGCCCTACGCGGATTTCCTTGCCGGAGAAGAAAGCCAACGATGACGAGTTTATGGCGGCCGCGATCGGTGACGTGGAATGGCTGAAACATACGTTCAAAGGAAAGAAAGCCACTCGTATGAACTACGACAAAAACGTTCGTGTCCAAGCGTTCCTTTTTAGTTACACTCACCCACTCGCTTTCCGCCTTACGCAATCATCCGAACTTTCCACAATTTTTTTAATAAATTTGTAACGTATTGATATTATTAATCAGAACTTCACCCATGGCATCAAATAAATATTTTTTTTATTGTTTAAATAATTACAATTATTATACAATAATATATAAGTCTAAGACTAAGACGAGATCACTTTACACACCAAAATGGAAGCACTGGGTTTCTGCTGCATCAAGTCCAATATTATCTGTGTGCAACAAAATTCAAAGTATTCATCTCATAATAACAATATAATAATAATATATTTTATTTAATATAGCGGCACATCCAATTTAAAAACAACGTCCAAATGATGGAAGTCATCAAACAGAAGAAAAACAACATATTTGCTTAATGTTTTTTAACAAAACAAATTGAGGCCAGAATTACAACAATATGTACAGAGGAATGTCCAAATGCTTGCACTGTCACTAGCTATTTTCATATCCACAACGCTAGGTATGTATGTACATGTAATGGGTACAAAATAAAAGTTAACACTTTATATACCAATAGTCCTTATTGTTTCCACCGAACACTTTGGCACTTAATTTGTAAATTCAAACACATTTCCGTCATCCAGTATATTATTCTACATTTCTAAAAAAAATTGTTTTTATCTTGTCATCAATTAGTTACATGTACCCCTGGTAGTTCAAATTTCAAAAATTTTACCTAAATGTTTTCTTTTGTCATGTAACATCTGGTTCACATGTCAACAGTTCTACTTTCTTTTGTTATGTAACGTCTGGTTCACATGTCAACAGTTCTACTTTCTCTTGTTATGTAACATCTGGTTCACATGTCAACAGTTCTACTTTCTTTTGTCATGTAACATCTGGTTCACATGTCAACAGTTCTACTTTCTCTTGTTATGTAACATCTGGTTCACATGTCAACAGTTCTACTTTCTTTTGTCATGTAACATCTGGTTCACATGTCAACAGTTCTACTTTCTTTTGTCATGTAACATCTGGTTCACATGTCAACAGTTCTACTTTCTTTTGTCATGTAACATCTGGTTCACATGTCAACAGTTCTACTTTCTTTTGTTATGTAACGTCTGGTTCACATGTCAACAGTTCTACTTTCTTTTGTCATGTAACGTCTGGTTCACATGTCAACAGTTCTACTTTCTCTTGTTATGTAACATCTGGTTCACATGTCAACAGTTCTACTTTCTCTTGTCATGTAACATCTGGTTCACATGTCAACAGTTCTACTTTCTTTTGTCATGTAACATCTGGTTCACATGTCAACAGTTCTACTTTCTTTTGTCATGTAACATCTGGTTCACATGTCAACAGTTCTACTTTCTTTTGTCATGTAACATCTGGTTCACATGTCAACAGTTCTACTTTCTCTTGTTATGTAACATCTGGTTCACATGTCAACAGTTCTACTTTCTTTTGTCATGTAACGTCTGGTTCACATGTCAACAGTTCTACTTTCTCTTGTTATGTAAAATGTAGTTCATATTTCAGATAATATATAATATATATATATATTTATATATATATGTAATTAATATTAATTAAATTACTTAACGACAACACTGCTGAAATGGGGCAATCCGATAGCAAAAATGGTGCCGAGGTTCGTTCCAACCATATCCCGGTCTAGTACAAATATATCTGCCAGGTGATAGCTATTTCTGATGGACTGTGTTGAAGAGAATCTCCTAGTGAGGTGAAAACTATGTACTTATCACCATTTCTACCTCTAGGGTCTGGCAGCTGTGCACGTCTCTGCAATCCATGGACGTCTCGATTGTCTGAAGTGGTTAATTGACTCCTTCAAAGTGGACGTGAACAGTCGTAGTTCTGATGGCTGGACACCCCTACACCTGTGCATCAGTAATCAGACTGGACGCCGGTCATTTGACTGTCTCCAATACTTACTGCAGCGTGGAGCCGATCCGTCAGGGTATGTGTCTTTACGCTTTGGATCTGACCCCTTAGCATAATGTAGCGTAGAGGTGATTTGATCTCACCTCTTAGGATATGTGTCATTGTATGTTAATTTCATCAGGCCATCAGCGTATGTGTCGTTTGATTTTAAATCTGGTTCCTTAATGTATGGGTAATTTAATCTCTGCTGCATATGTGTCATTGGGGTGTCTATGTGACTCCTAAAATGTAGGTCATCTGATCTGACCTGACCTCCAATGTATGTATCATTACAGTTTTATATTTGATGTATACACACACGCATGCATGCACCCACACACTCACACACTCACAGACACACAGACACACAGACACACAGACACACAGACACACAGACACACAGACACACAGACACACAGACACACACACACACACACACACACACACACACACACACACACACACACACACACACACACACACACACACACATGCATCATTGTTCAGTTGATCTTACCTCTCAATTTGTGTATAATAAATGTTTAATGTGACCTATGTTTATAAGTATATATCATTGAGAATTGATCATTTGAGAAACAATCTGTATCAATATTTTCATAACTGTTTAATATATCTTTTGTATGATCTGCTCTTAATCTCTCCTGAGCTATGCTGTTTTAAACCCCATTTTAAGGTTGTATCTAGTTATTAATGCATCTTGATTTTGGAATGTTTGGTAACTCTTTGTGCTCATTTCAACACCTAACAAGATCACCATCAGAGTCATCAGCAACCATATATAAAATATGATGTGCTCCGTTGATTTTGTGACTGTAATATTGCAGCACCAATGATGACGGGATCACACCAGTGCACCAGGCCTCCAGTGAGGGACACGTGCAGTGTTTGAAGGCTCTCCTGGAGGCTGGGGCCAAGATTGATGGCCGTGACTGTCGCGGTCACTCACCTATAGACCTCGCCAAGCTCTGGGGACACAGGACTTGTGCAAGGTAAGACTTACTCACTTAGTCCTCTACATGTGGGTTCACACTGGCTGAGCCAAAGATTGTCAGTGTTGTATGTTCATCATCAGCTCTGTCAGTGGGCTCCAACTCCACCTGATTGAGTTTATCTCCCGATTCACTCATCTTCTTCATGCCTTCTTGGGTCTTCCTTCCCCTTGCTTTTTTGTTATTTAATTTTAATTTTTTAAGTGTAATATGATTTAACTATTTTTTTTATCTACTACTTTTAATATATACTATTTATCAACTTGTTTTTATATTTTGTTTTATTGTAATATAATTAACTATTATTTATTTTTAATATATACTATTTTAATATCTACTATTTAGCAACTATTTTATTTATTTATTTATTTTTAAATTGTAATATAATTAACTATTATTTATCAGTATTAATATTTTAGTATCATTAAGGCTAATATTATTTATTTATATTGAACATTTATTTTTACTGATCTATTTATTTTACAATTCATCTCTATTTTTATTTTTAGGTAATCTGTATATTCATGTAAAGTGTAATGCGCCTCTGAATGGTTTTATTACTAGAGATATGGCGTAGACAAATACTGTTATTTATTATATTATTAATTATGATAGCATTTAACCAAAAAAAGAGCATGGGAGAGTGCTGGAGAGGGGGAGAAAGAGGAGAGAGACACAGACAGACAGACAGACAGACAGACAGACAGACAGACAGACAGACAGACAGACAGACAGACAGACAGACAGTGAGAGAGAGAGAGAGAGAGAGAGAGAGAGAGAGAGAGAGAGAGAGAGGAGAGAAACATAGAGAGAGAGAGGGGGGAGAGAGAGAGAGAGAAAGAGGGAGGGAGACAGGGAGTCAGGAAGAGTCAACCGAGTCCTTATAATCAGTCTCACAGACTGAACACTGTGCAGTGGATGAAAATTACAGTTATAGGGCACCTTGAAGTGGATGAAATGTACACGTGTGTACTATTGTCTAAATTCTTCGTCTGCAGAATCCTTGCTGCCGAGCAGTGGCACCAGGACAAGAAATACCTCGTGGGTGAACTTCGTCACCTGAGGAGAATGAGCATGCAGCAAGTGATGCTGGACATCGAAGCCGACGTCCCAAAATCGAAAATGATTGGATGGGAATTTGGTGACGTGACAGAGAAAACAGGTGGGAAATCACTGGGGAAAGGGAAGCCAGCCAAAGGGAAGGTCCTGGTTTCTCCCACAGGTGGTAGCCTGATGAAACCAAACAGTGCCGGTCGTCCCAGCGGAGGACAAATTCGAAGAGAAGAAGTAGTTCCGCCGAGTCGAGAGAAGTCTACCGTCTCGGCGGGAAGCCATCTGGAAGGCATCTCAGAAGCGCACGAAGGGAGTAGTACGTGTGTCCCTGATGACGTCATAGAGTCCCAATCAGAGCATCCGGAAGGCGACCCAGACCTCCTCTATAATCCCAATATGTGGAACAAGTCGACGAAACTTCCGGAGAAGAGTTACATCACCAACCTGAAAGTATGTGTCGTGTTATTCACCTTATCGTGTTTTTACCACAAGTAATTTGTTTATAATTATTTTGTAGTTGGAAACATAAATAAATTAATGTAGAGCGCAATGGCTCAGGGGGTAGAGCTTCGGACTCTCGACTATGAGAACCCGGGTTCGAATCCTGTGCTGCGGTGTTAAAACCTTGGGCAAGGTTTTCACTCTACATTGCTCCAGTTCACTCAGCTGTATAAATGAGTACCTGGCTATAGACAGGGGTGGATATGTGTGCGAGCAGCCTTCGTGCATTAATTGTAGCATATGGCTGGATGCTTCCCAGAGAAGCCGAGATGGTGTCTGAGTGAACAGGTCTGTCAGGGAAGTAAAGTGTAAAGTGCTTTGAATGGTCCTGAGGACTGGATACTGCGCTATATAGAAACTTGCATTTACTTTTTTTTATGTAATATTCAATGTAAAAATACAATGCATCGTTTGTAAATAATCTGTAAAAATATCTCTTTTGCTTGAAAAACAGCAAATTGACTTTACACTTCTTTCAGACTGTCTCAGAACCAGTAGTTTTGTTGAATGTCACATGACGATCACATGATCTGCTACATTGATCATGGTGTTATCTCACAATGTCCTACTTTGCACGAGAACTAAAAATAACTCGACAGATCGAGTTCCATAATGTAGGTGAGATTTTGATTTATTTAAACCTTTACTATTAATTCTTATTAAACAATAAATCACCTTTCATTCCTACAGGACCATTATCCCCGCGACGAATACACGATGCTCCCGAAGTTCCCCCCGAAGCGCCAGGACCATGCCCACGGCCATCAGCCCGAACTTGTACGGTCCCCAGAGTCACGTCATGTGACCCCCGTACACAAGCCCAATTGGTTGAAGAAGCCGCAGTCTCTCAGCGACCCTGTCTTGGTGATGCTCGCTCCTCCTGGTAAACCGTCCGTGTACAAGCCGAAACACATTGGAGACGTCCACAAACTGAAACACTATGATCCCGACACGCTGCCGAAGACGGAAGTAGCGATGCATCTGTGCTCCGACGTCCGATCGAGGTTGTTTAATATGGCGCTCACGACACCAGTGGCGCCACCGTTGTCGTCAGGGGCGAGTTATTGGAGTGAGTCGAGTAGCGGCCAGAATGACACCGAGGGGGTCGACGTGTTGTTGGCGTTGAGGCGATTGCAGCAGCCGACAGCCGTGTTACCAAATGAACCACGTGGACTTACAATTTGATGCTGTCTCGGAAGTGTGTAGTGTTCCTGTCTGGTGTGTTGTATATGTGTGTGTAGTGTAGTGTATTTGTTGTGTGCTGTTTATATGTGTGCTGTGTTATATAGTATGATGTGTTGTATATATCGTATATGTGTGTGTGTGTGTGTGTGTGTGTGTGTGTGTGTGTGTGTGTGTGTGTGTTGTTTTGTATTAATTGGTGTGTTGTACATTATATATATATATATATGTATATATATATATATATATGTATATATATATATATGTATATATATATATAATATATATATATATATATGTTATATGATGTGTATGTGTGTTGTGTTGTATAATGCAATGTGTTGTAAAATGTTGTTGTGTTGTATATGTGTAATGTGTTGTGTATATGTGCTATGTGGTCACTGTGGTGGTGTGTTATCCCTGTGTAATGTGGTGTGTTGTTTTGTTGGATATAAATTTATGTAGTATTTTAGTCTGTGTTGTATTGTTTTCTTGTATATGATAGATTTGTGTGTGATATGTTGTTATATACATGTAATGTAGTGTGTTGTATGAAGTGCGTCGATCCTAAGAAATGTCGTGTGTATGTGTAATGTGATGTTTGGTTTTGTTGTAAAGTGTTGTGTGTGTGTGTATGTGTGTGAGTATGTGTGGGAGTATGTGTGTGTAATGTGTTGTGTTGCTCTGTTGTATACATAGTGTATGCATGTAATGTGTCTATTATGTGAATGTATGAGTAACCTTGTAACCATATATATATACAATAAGTGTACTTATTCATTTTACACCATTCTTAAGGTACTGTTAACAACATAACTACATTTGTGTGTGCAGCCTTCAGACAGCCAATATTGTACTGAATTGTACTGTGAAGTTCCATTTGCTAGTTCTGCGATGAATGCAGACATTTACATTAACTGAACACAGGTATCCACAGTAGCAGGGCTGTTTACTCTTGGGGAAATGTATATACACTGGTTGTAGGTAATGGTTACCATGGAAACACATACAGGAAGTGTTCTTCGGTATCTGTGATGGATTCTTAGACTTAACACATTACTTGAAGTGGCCTTAACATTAAAACTTATGTTTAGTGTTGAAGTACTATTATGTACAAACATGACCTGCAAGTTGTATCTTAAGTGAATTGCAGAAGATACATAAATATTTATTATATATATATATATACATACATATATATATATATATATACATATAACATATATATATATACATATATATATATATGTAAATATATATATATATATACATATATATACATATATGTATACATATATATACATATATGTATACATATATATATATATATATGTTTATTGACTTTGAGATTGATCAACCCATGTGTATTAATATTGTACTATGATATGGTTTCTAAGTATTTTGGTACAAAAGAAGTTATTGTATTATTAAAATTATTATATAAGACATTAAGGAATATCTTTAATGATATTTGTGCTAGCTTCTCTGTGTCATAACATTCAATGTTTCGCATATGTGCCTAATAATTATGTTGGTATTTTATTCTGTTCTATAAATATGAGTGCTGTTTTATATTAATATACTTGTAGATGTTAAGTGTCTTCGTTATCCTGCGTGTCAAACATCATACATTTACATTTGTTATTTGGTGTTCTTGCATAATTTTATCTAGTTTCAATAGTGCTATTTATATTTTTACCACGTTTGGTCATAGTAAACGTATTAATATATTTGTAAAGCTATTGCATGACAGTGTCTTGACTTGTATACTTATAATACTTATAATATAATATAATACTTTATAGACTTGGTATTCAGTGTGGCATCAACCCATCTTAATATTTAAGAATTGTTGACTGTACAGTCATTGTTGTGTATGAATAAAAGCATAAATACCAGTTGCATGATTTTGTTTATGTGAAATTTCATACCCACAACGCCAGGTATGCGTGAACATGTTATAATGGGTACAAAATAAAAGTTCACACTTTATAGTCCCTGTTATCTCCACTGGACACGCAGAGGCTTGATTTGTAAATATAAACAAATTTCAGTCACCCAATACATTATTCTATATTTCTAAAAAAAAATCGTTTTTATCTTGTAATCAATTAGTTACATGTACCCCTGGTTGTTCGATTTTCAACTTTTTTACCTGAAGGTTTTCTTTTGTCATGTAACGTCAAGTTCACATTTCAACAGTTCTACTTTCTTTTGTTATGTAAAATGTAGTTCATATTTCAGATAATTTATATGTGTGTATGTATGTAATTAATATTAATTATATTACTTAACAACAAGACTGCTAAAGACGTAAAGTGGGGGCAATCCGATAGCGAAAATGGTACCGAGGTTCTTTCCTACCATATCCCGGTCTAGTACAAATATATCCGCCAGGTGGAAGCACATTGTGTCTCATTGCACTTGTGGATATAATAAAACATCACGTTGATCATCTGGATTGATCGCTCATTCACTTTAACCGTATTATTGTGTGTGATATACAAAGAATAATTTATTAACAATACATGTATCATTAGAACAAATATATGTTTACAAACTGGATAATAATTTCTCAATTTTTTTTACTTTTTCTTCTTCTTCACTGCGAATTAACAGTGGTTTTTATGGATTCCTGCGTAACACACTACAGAGTATCTACCATAGGTGGCACGTTGACAATAGTATCGTGTTGAAATTTAGATCATGCGAGATTAACATTGCCAGACTACGAGTTGGGTATTGATCATTGGTTTGTAGAGTATGTACAAAAGGTTTGTGCGTCAGAACTAATACTTATCCAAAACACGCTGTTTAAATCGCACGTCATCTAACTTTGTGCATTCAGACTATTAAATCAACTATTCTTTATCGTAGTCACGAAATCAGTGCAGTGGAGTTCACAGGTCACTGAATGGACACTATGACCATATGCCGTGCCGCTGGCTAAATGCACCGCGGTCCACTTTAAGTGAGGTATACGATAGCAACAGGAGCAAAAGGGAGTTTCAGTTAACTGTACATCTAATTTAGTTTGGCGTCGCTGGATACTGTAAAATAAACATGAACAAATATTGATATTAGGCTAATCGGTAACTTTCAACGGGGTGCGTTTTGTGTTGTCACGCATACGGTTCGTGTTTGCAAGAGCTCATTAAAAAATAAATGTATTAAAATAACAACTTGTAATATCTCAATATATTAGTTGCTTTTGCGTGTTCAATGCTGACGAAGGCATTACGAGGGTGCCGACAGTTTCGAGTGGGTAAATACGGAATTAGCAAGGTGACATATTACGTACATTTCCTAATCGTAATACGTCTGACAGTTGTAATTCACACGTGCAATGTTATGAACAGTGACTGTCACTGATGTAGATCCCGATCACGTGACTGACCATTTATATGTAGGCCTATGCGCGTGTGTACGCGGTTCGTGCGTGTGTCTGTTTTTAAAGCAACTAATCGTTTGTGCCCCAGGTTAAACGTTTGATTTCTATTCAACATGTTTGTGTCGCTGGCGAGGGCCGCTAGGTTTATCGTTGATTGCGTACATAAGATTATAATATTATTGTTGGTTCCAAGCGTCGAGTTGTCAGGTGAGAATGCTATTAATAACTCTTAATGTCATACACGTGTCACGTGACCGAGTCAGGCGTTCGCATGCGTACCCCGACCCTCTCTGCTAACAGCCAAAGCACCACGGCGACGTTGGTCATATGTCATATTCGACTGGTTTGTTAGTGTCATAATGTGTAATCGTGTGTCCTAATGTGCAACCCCCGAAGGCCTGTGATGACGTCGTCCATACGCACCCCTTGTGTTAAGGGAAGAACGCTGCTTCATGGAAAATAGTTCCGCTACATTTAGACACAAAATAATTCAGTTTATGTTTAGCTATACTTTATTAAGCTCGAAACAATCATTCAACAATGTTTGCAATTTGTAAGATTTCAAAGGTAAGCAAATATCCAGTTTCAAAACAAAATTGATTGGCAATAACAACGAGGCGAGGAGAATTAACCGCAATATCCTTTCGACGTTTTAGACATCAGACTTT
>OZ024864.1:47010132-47020132 GCA_964017155.1 Oasisia sp. SBJ-2009 | reverse complement strand
AGGCGATAAATTTACCTTAATTACTGGCTGGACTCGTCATTTGACCCTCAATGGGTGTCGTCTCGGGTCACGTGGGTGGTCAGTGTGATAGATGTCGCGTTGTTGACGTGGGGACAACAGATCGAGTACTAGCTGGGGTCATCGCTCGGGTCAACAACTAGGGGCCGTGTCACCGCACCGGCCGACCGGCCGGACAGTCCACACATTCTCTCTTCTCGCGCTCGCTCTCAGTCTCTCTCTTCCTCTCTCACGCTGGGTCTCTGTGTGTCCGTGTATCGGTGTCTCTGTGTTTCTGTGTCTGTATCTTTCCGTATCTCGATCTGTCTCTGTACCTCTCTCTCTCTCTTCCTCTCTCCCTCCCCCCTCTCTTTCTGGTTTCCTCTCTCTCTCTCTCTCTCTCTCCCTCTCTCTCTCTCTCCCTCTCTCTCTCTCCCTCTCTCCCTCTCGCTCCCTCTCTCCTTCTCTCTCCCCCTCTCTTCTCTCCCTCTCTCTCTCCCTCTCTCTCTCCCGTTCTCTCTGCCTCTCTCTATCCCTCCATCTCTCTCTCTTTCTCCCTCTCTGTTTCCCCCCCTCTCCCTTCTTGTAGTAAATAGGGAGTGGGGGAGGGACATGTGTCAATGATCTACCATCCGGCGCGGGGCGGCATTGACACTACACCCTGATACTGTTTATTCCCATTTCTTCAAATTCTAATTTTGGCCCGTTCCCATCAACCTCTTCCACTCTCGCTCTCCTCTTCCATTCTTACCTACTAACTTCCCACTTAATTTGCTATGTCTTCGTTTACCCTCGCCTCTGACGTCATACCTCCTCTTTGCTAGTCCATGTCCTTCAATTCGCTTCCCTTGACAAGTCTAACTAGTTCCCTCCCCACCAGCTCCTTGTGATACTTTCTCCCCCATCAACCTCCTCCCTCGTTTCCTCCGTTCTTCTCCCATCTGTGTCTCCTCACCCCAGCAGCAATTCTCTCCCAGTTGCAAAACTTCTACTTTCTGTTGTATAAACTGCATTCATCAACATGGTCGTTTGACTGCATGCTTAATATTGCTTATATAACTATACGGCTCCATTCCCTTGAGTGTCTTTGATATAACATGTATATTTAACAAATATATTTACTCGTACACACACGAGTGAGCACGCGGACATTTAAATATATACACAGACACACACACACACACGCGCACACACACACGCACACGCACACACACACGCACGCACACACACACACACAAACACACGCACACACACACACACAAACACACGCACACACACACAAACACACGCACACACGCGCGCACACACACACACACACACAAACAAACACACATACACACACAAACACAAACACACGCACACGCAAACACAAACACACGCACGCGCACGCACAAACACACACACTCACGCACTCAAACACACGCATACACACACACACACACACAAACACACGCACACACACACACAAACACACAAACACACACACAAACACACGCACACACGCGCGCGCACACACACACACACACACACACACAAACACATACACACACAAACACACGCAAACACAAACACACGCACGCGCACGCACAAACACACACACTCACGCACACATACATGCACGCAAGTACACACATACACACACCATCGTTTCCTTAGACATGTCTCTGCCTCATTGTTCCTATTTAGCGATGCTCCGCCATTGCAAATCTCCCTGTAAACACAGGTTTCCCTGTAAACACAGGTCTCCCTGTAAACACAGGTCTCCCTGTAAACACAGGCCTGTTGATTATCCGGGAGTCACGACACGTCACGCGGGTGGGGCGAACTATCTGCACTACGTAGTGTTTACGGGCCGTTGAGATGTACACCTTCAATGACGTCACGCCAAGCCACGCCCCGCCTAACTGGACATCGCTGGTGCTCAGACGTGTGCTATACATCACGTGGGCCATTCATCGCACCGTGACGTAAATTCGACCGGCCAGTGGGCAGTTTGGCAAGGGGGACACTGTCGGTAAATCAGTGTAGCATGCTCGTGTGACGACCAACAACTTGTCGTCTCATGACTGGTTGGAGCTGTACTTGTGTAGGCTGGTGGAACACGTCGCCGAAACAATGTTGATAGTTGACAGGGGAAAGTCAGTGGTACGGGATACTTACGTATTGAAACAATAAATATACAACTAGAAACATACACAGTCTGCATACCGACGTGAATGCACGAATGTATGCATGCATGCACGCCTACATACATATAAATATGCCTTGACACACACACACACACACACACACACACACACACACACACACACACACACACACACACACACACACACACACACACACACACACACACACACACACACACACACACACACATACACACACACACGCACGCACGCACGCACACACACACACACACACACACACACATACACACACATATACGCATACATACATATACACATACATATATACATACACTAATGTATACAAGCGTACATGCGTTAACACATACCCATATACTGCATACATGGACGCCCTCCATATATATATATATATATATATATATATATATATATATATATATATATATATATATATATATATATATATATATATATATATATATATATATATATATATATATATATATATATATATATATATATATATATATATATATATATATATATAAACCTATCTCTTTAATGCTGCCTATCCCCCTTAACCTCCTAGTCCTGGCTTCTTCATCCATCCATTGACGACTCACGCATTGCTTTCGATTACGAGCTTGCTTAATCCCTTGGTTTTGTCGCGCCACTGAGCTTGAATTTCGAGGATATTGGCGCAAAAGAAGTTATTATTATTATTATATATGTATATTATATAATATATAAACGGTCACACATATGTGCGTACATACTGCATACACACGACAAACAAGCGTGCACGAATGCATGTTTGCGCGCATGGAATGTGTTGTTGCATGGACGTTTGACACATGAGTCATAAGCGTGGATTAAATACCTTATAATAGATACTATTATCTTTAAACTGGTCCGTCTCCAGGTATTTTCGATATTTTTAATAACTGTCATTGTCGGTGTGTCGCCTATGGGCGGTGTCTTTGATCTGGGCTGTCTCCGAGTACAATAGAGTCCAACTGGTTAACCAGTTTAGACAACGGACAACGTTCAACCGCGGTCGGTCAAGCGACCCAGACAGTCTGACCAGTGCACCGATTCGCCTCGACAAGGACTATTGACCATTGCCGGCGGTCAAGCTATACTGGGTTGGTGAGGTGATACCTGAGCGGGTCAAGCTTCTGTATCTCCCTTCCGTAGTTTCCTTAGCCTCCTCCCTTTCATTTTCACATCGTCTTCATTCTCCTCCTCCTCCTTGTGGTCCTTCTCGTCCTCATCTTCTTCCTTGTTGCCTTTCCTCTTAATTGTCCCTATTCTCCTCGTCCTCCTCCTCCCTTCTCCTTCCCCGCCCCCTTCTCCTTCCCCGCCCCCTTCTCATTCCCCTGCCCCTTATCCCCCAAAACGTCCTCAGACAAAATGCTGCATTATTTACTAGGAACATTGCTTAGTTGTGCCTGCGTGGGACAACGCAGGCTTCAACGCATCATCATCTAGGGAAACGAACTATAAACCAATTCGACTAAAGAACACAACACAACACAATAGAACAACACTGAAGTTGATTAATCTATTCAAACTGTGTCTCCAAAACTATAGTAACAGTTTATAGTGTCACAGTCTTGTCTAATGTTTCGTCGTCCGCTATCTGTGCGTGTGCGACGGCTTGACAAACGCACATCGGTTGAACAGTAATGTAATCTTTTATGGCAGTGTATCAATTTGTAGACAGGTGTAAGCGTTTGTGGACTGACATTCTCCTCTTGTTGTTTTATGTGATCATGTTGAAGCAATTGCGTTACTATTTTCCGATGGTTCCACCTATGCTATCTTGTTTCATGCGATACAAGCTCCAACTCATGCTAGTTTTGAAACCTCAATAAGTATAACCCTAACCCCAACCCTAACCTGAAGTGACAACAATTAAACGCCATTTAGTAAATTAAATTTAAAAAGAGGCACACGAACTCGACTTTTGGGAGAAGACGCTGCCCTTAAAACTAAATTGTAAAACGTTAGTGTTAATTATGTTCAAACAGTATTTTAGACGATAGGGGCTTTCGTAGATTTCTTCAGTTGACAGGATGATAATTGGACAAGAAAGACCATAAAAGTAGTGTTCACATTTTAGTGTTCATACTTTTTCTAGGGCACACAACGGGGCACAACCACGTGGCTCGTAGGCTTGCTGGGTCCATCTATGATATTCTCGCCGAAACAATAACCAATCTCAGGTTTTAGAAGTCAAACGAATGTCATAATTGTCTAATTTGGGTTTTTGAGGTCACGTATTCAAGAGATAAAAATAACTAATGCCCATGGAAACCAAACGACAGATGCATAGATTGCATTCACCTGGTAGCTATAATATTGACAAACGACGACTTGTAACGTTGAACGGGATTACATCAGTTCGTCAACATGGCAAAGGGTGCGCCCTTTGGCCTTAGGGTGACACAGCGCCCGCCCATTCATAAACACACGACCGAGTACAGCGTCGAACTGAACTATGCGCACTCAAAGCAGTTCGCGATTACACACACTGCTGACGCCGTTAACGATGGTATCGCTTCACGGGTGATCAATTTGTCGAAGTAAACATGTATGTTTTTCTAGACAAAGTAGGTTTATTATGCAACGCTAAATGATAGAACAAATAGTTATTATTATTACTATTTTATTTCCGTTAATATTGCGTTGTCTGTCATGAATTAAACCGTCATATTTACGCGTTAAGATCACACGAAGAAACCAGTATGGATAGTATAAAACACAAAATCCGGTCTGATTGTCTGGCCGATCTAGGGGAAATTTGAGCAATTCGAACTGTCGGGTAAATGGTGCCGATGTCACAGATCTTTATTGATGTAATACTTCGACTTCACGGATGATTAATTTGTCGAAGTAACCATGTTTGTTTTTGTAAACAAAGTAGGCTTATTATGCAACGCTAAATGATAGAACAAACAGTTATTATTATCATTATTATTATCGTTATTTAATATTCATTAATAGTGCGTTGTCTGTCATGAATGAAACCTGTCATATTTATGCGTTAACATCACATGTAGAAGACAATATGGATAGTATAAAATACAGGGTCCGGTCTGATTGTCTGGCCGACCTAGGTGAAATTTGAGCAATCCGAACTGTCGGGTAAATGGTGCCGATGTCACAGATCCAAACTGATGTAACACTTAGAAATAAATGATGAAATGTTTCATCATCACTGATCTGCCGGAATTGGACCACGGATAAGCTGCGTTCGTACAGGTCAGTGTCCATTACGGCTGTCACTTCAACGTTAAGATTGTCTCAAATTAGCACATATGTTTACGTCTTTCCCTCTGAGCGATAAAAACACGTGTGCTTTTTATCTATGATACACCAATCTCTAGCTATGGGGTAGGGCCAGACGGCTTCGTAGATGGAAAGTTGTAATTTATATGTTCCTGTTCACGTTTTACTTTTCTAGAAGAAATGCATTTGGCGTGTTATGTTTATTACCTAACCCGTCAAGTATCGCGTTGGCAGCTCCAAGTGTTAGGTTAACTGTCGCTAGTCGGTCAAGGCGTGTGTGATTCACCGCGTGACCGATCCATCCACTGACCAATATTGACACACTTGTACATGCCAAGCGACCATTGCAATTATACGAAATTGCGGAGTGGTTGTCCTTAATATGAGCAGTTCTATTATTTCCAAAACCACTGACCACTGTGTAGTGATATGTTTACTCAAGCCACAGGTGGCTATTTTCGTCAGTAAAAAACAAAATGGCGTCGAAAAACGCCGACCGGAAACAGTAACAGTTAGATATATAATAATTCCAATCTTACGCCAAGTGACATACCATACCACTGAAGACTGTTTATATGTCGTCCTTCTCGAAGAAATCTGTATTTCCTCAACAATTCATAACCATATTTGTATACTTAACCTTACTTGTGCGATACGTTGAGGTATTTTTTTATCAACCAAACCGTACCGCTACACATTCGTTCTAAAGTGGTCATAATCTATATAATCTTATTTTGTTGTGTTGATGAAACCAATAGAGCATGTCCTTCTAGTAATCTATATAATAATCTTCCCCGGCAACTTTTCCTGGGTGGTATGAACACCATTCTGTAGAGTGTAGATCAATCTGCCTTACTTACTAATTAACACTCTCAATCTGTCTATACATTCCCCGATGGTCTTCCATTCCGGGAGATTTTACCTTTCTTCCAAAGATCTCGTTTTATGCTACACTTCCATCTCAATTTAAGTCTTCTTCATCTGCCTCGCCTACCTATTCTTAGTGTTCCCGTTGTTTGACTTTCTACACCTGTGGTCTGCTAACACTTGTCTTAATTACCAAGGTTAACCTACAACCCTACATACCAACTGCGGTTTCTAATTAGAGGTGTGCCAGTGACATGCCCCAGATTCACAGCCTGCTCGCAATCAGCAACTGTTGGCAAATGTTTACCTCAGTTCATCCCGCGCGAGATGTTTACGTTTTTGGCGCCGGCCCAAGCCGCTATGACGTCCGTACATGTATACAACTTTGTGGGGGAAACCTTTGTTGATATTCGCTCCAGCGGTCGGGTTTTCGGCTGGTGGGAATACCGTGATTGTATTTGGTAATCACGTCAGCATGTGTACGGGATAATTTTTCGTAGGTGCATGCAGTTAGACAATGAAGACGTCATATTTATATTTAGACATATATACATAGTTGATATAGTTTATAATAAATCATGTATGTATGGTATGCAGGTGTTGCAGTACCTCAGGTACTGCAACAACTCAGGGAGTTTGACGCCCCTGCCATGCAAAGTTGTAAACCACTGCCTTGTGGTACAGGTTCTTGTCAGAACCGAAGGCTAAGGGAGCAAACCCTAAACAGAAAACCATGTCACTGTGGCAGCATCAAGGGCGGTTGATGTATGGAACTCCCAACATCTCTCGACCAGCCACTGCAGGGACAAATAGTTTGCGCCTGTCTTGACATGTTCTTGCCGGTGTGAGACCTCTATTTGTTCCCCGAGAGAGTGTCGCTAGTAACTTGCAAAAGCAAGCGGCACTTCAACACTTTTTGCAAGCAGCTTCCATGAAATGTACAACTGTATGAAACTCCATACCGGATCGGCCGTCGCCCGGGTTACCAAGGACCGCGCTGCTCGACCTCATCTTCCGTCGACAGTGGAAAATCAGCTAGGAAGAAGAAGACAAAGAAGACAACTACTGACAATTGGACAATGGAACGTCAGGACTCTCCTCGACCGAGATGGAGCTAACCGACCAGAAAGACGTACGGCACTAGTCGCAATGGAACTTGCCAAATACAACATCGACATCGCCGCCCTATGTGAAACAAGGTTCTCAGAGTCTGGTAGTCTCGACGACTTGGAATACTCTTTCTTCTGGAGTGGCAAACCGGAAGGAGAAAGAAGGGAGGCAGGAGTGGGCTTTGCTATCAAGAAGGATATCGTCACAAAGCTGACAGAAATGCCACGGCCAGTAAGTGACAGAATCATGACGATGAGACTACCTCTGAGCAAGGACAACTTTGCTACAATTATCAGCGTGTACGCTCCAACAATGACAAACCCAGATGAAAACAAGGAGGCCTTCTACAACCAGCTGGCAAGTGTGCTCAGTGGCATCCCTCGTACAGATAAGCTACTGCTGATAGGAGACTTCAATGCGAGAATAGGAAGAGAAAATGACAAGTGGCCCTTGGTCATGGGCAAACATGGGATTGGGAAATGCAACTCCAATGGCGAGCTTCTACTGGCTCTGTGCTCTGAGTTCGAACTGATAGTGACGAACACCATGTTCAAGCAGAAGGATGAACGCAAGACCACCTGGATGCATCCTCGTTCGAAACATTGGCATATGATCGACTTCATCATCACGAGGTGTCGGGATAAGATGGACATCCACAGTACCCGAGTCATGCGTGGAGCAAACTGCTGGACTGATCACCAGATGCTGAGGTCAAAAGTGGCTTTCAGAATACGACAAAAGCACAACAGGCAAGGGACAAGTAAGCCGACCAAGCTGAACATTGCAAAACTAAGTACCACCAGCCATAGGGAGAGTTTTGAGCAGGAGATAGACAGTGCTCTCGCCCAATGGGAGGAGAAGGAAAACTCAACACCAGATGAGGAATGGGCTGCTCTGCAGCAGGTCGTGTACAACACAGCCAAGACATATCTTGGCAAGCCAGACAGAAAAGACCAGGACTGGTTCGACCCCAACGACAAGGAGCTACAGACTCTTATGAACAGAAGAGACCAAGCCCACCAGAGAGTGTTGCAAACCAGGAGCACCAGGTCCACCACTGCAGCATACAAAGATGCCTGCAGATTGCTACAAAAACACACGCGTGCACTGAAGTCAGACTGGTGGGAAAGGAAGGCAGTGGAGCTGCAGAGAGCTGCTGACAGTAACAACATGAAGGGCTTCTACAATGGGCTGAAGGAAGTGTGGGGTCCCAAAAAGAAGGGATCTGTTCAACTGAAATCATCAGATGGAATGGAGACCTTCTCTGACAGCAAGAGAGTTGTGGCAAGATGGAGTGAACACTTCCAGAAGCTACTCAACGTCCCTGGCGACATAGATCACGAAGCTCTGGACAACATCCCGCAGCGCATTATCAAGACAAGCCTCGATGAGATTCCAACTATGGATGAGATGGCTAGAGCAATCGCCGGCCTGAAAGATGGCAAAGCACCTGGAGGAGATGGAATTCCTGCAGAAGTATGGAAGCACGGAGGAGAAAATCTGTTCAGCAGACTGCACCAACTAATCACCAATGCCTGGGAGGTGGGTTCTGTACCACAAGCATGGAAGGATGCCAGCATTGTAACCATCTACAAGAAAGGTGATCGAACAGACTGTGGGAACTATAGAGGAATCTCTCTTCTTTCCATAGCGGGCAAGATCTTCGCGAGGATCCTCCTCAACAGACTATCTACTCACATAACACCAGAGGTAGTTCCGGAGACACAATGTGGCTTCAGAGGTAACCGGAGCACCGTGGATATGATATTTTGTCTCCGACAACTACAAGAAAAGTGCATTGAGCAGGACCGACCACTGTACATGGTATTTGTCGACTTCAGCAAGGCGTTTGATACAGTTGGGAGGACCGGGCTATGGCAGCTACTGAGGAAGTATGGCTGCCCAGAGAAGTTCACAACAATGATCGAGGCACTACATACTGGAATGATGGCAAAAGTTAGTGTTGAAGGAGAAGTCTCGGAATCGTTCAGTGTCACAAATGGGGTCAAGCAAGGTTGTGTACTGGCCCCCACGCTCTTCTCCATCTTCCTATCAGCAATGCTCGACGAGGCTTTCCGAGACATGGGGGATGGCATCTACATACAGTCCAGACAGAACGCTGACCTATTCAACGTCGCACACTTCAGAGCAAAGACCAAGACTACTCGGATACTGATGAGAGAGCTGCTATTCGCAGATGACAGTGCACTGGTTGCACACTCTGCTGAAGAGATGCAGAAAATAGTGGATGCTTTCTCCGATGCGTCAAAGAAGTTCGGCCTGAAGATTAACATCAAGAAGACCGAGGTGCTGTACCAATCCAACTCTACAAGAACCCGAGAGGAGGATATCATGGTTGATGGAAACAAGCTGAACTCTGTTCTAGAATTCACCTACCTCGGAAGCACTATATCAAGTGATGGATGCATTGACGACGAAATACAGAGGAGGATGGCCAAGGCTAGTGTATCTTTCGGCCGACTACGCCAGAGACTCTGGAACAACCACCATGTGTCCATGCGGGTTAAAGGCAAGATATACCGTGCAATCGTGCTGTCCACCCTCCTATACGGAGCTGAGGC
>OZ024864.1:47000813-47009932 GCA_964017155.1 Oasisia sp. SBJ-2009 | reverse complement strand
GTAAATAGGGAGTGGGGGAGGGACATGTGTCAATGATCTACCATCCGGCGCGGGGCGGCATTGACACTACACCCTGATACTGTTTATTCCAATTTCTTCAAATTCTAATTTTGGCCCGTTCCCATCAACCTCTTCCACTCTCGCTCTCCTCTTCCATTCTTACCTACTAACTTCCCACTTAATTTGCTATGTCAGCCTTCTTCGTTTACCCTCGCCTCTGACGTCATACCTCCTCTTTGCTAGTCCATGTCCTTCAATTCGCTTCCCTTGACAAGTCTAACTAGTTCCCTCCCCACCAGGTCCTTGTGATACTTTCTCCCCCATCAACCTCCTCCCTCGTTCCCTCCGTTCTTCTCCCATCTGTGTCTCCTCACCCCAGCAGCAATTCTCTCCCAGTTGCAAAACTTCTACTTTCTGTTGTATAAACTGCATTCATCAACATGGTCGTTTGACTGCATGCTTAATATTGCTTATATAACTATACGGCTCCATTCCCTTGAGTGTCTTTGATATAACATGTATATTTAACAAATATATTTACTCGTACACACACGAGTGAGCACGCGGACATTTAAATATATACACAGACACACACACACACACGCGCACACACACACGCACACGCACACGCACACACACACGCACGCACACACACAAACACACGCACACACACACACAAACACACGCACACACACACACACAACACACCACACACGCACACACACACACACACACACACACACACACACACAAACAAACACACATACAAACACAAACACACGCACACGCAAACACAAACACACGCACGCGCACGCACAAACACACACACTCACGCACTCAAACACACGCATACACACACACACACACACACACACACACACACACACACACACACAAACACACGCACACACACACACAAACACACGCACACACACACAAACACACGCACACACGCGCGCACGCACACACACACACACACACACACACACACACACATACACACACAAACACAAATACACGCAAACACAAACACACGCACGCGCACGCACAAACACACACACTCACGCACACATACATGCACGCAAGTACACACATACACACTCCATCGTTTCCTTAGACATGTCTCTGCCTTATTGTTCCTATTTAGCGATGCTCCGCCATTGCAAATCTCCCTGTAAACACAGGTTTCCCTGTAAACACAGGTCTCCCTGTAAACACAGGTCTCCCTGTAAACACAGGCCTGTTGATTATCCGGGAGTCACGACACGTCACGCGGGTGGGGCGAACTATCTGCACTACGTAGTGTTTACGGGCCGTTGAGATGTACACCTTCAATGACGTCACGCCAAGCCACGCCCCGCCTAACTGGACATCGCTGGTGCTCAGACGTGTGCTATACATCACGTGGGCCATTCATCGCACCGTGACGTACATTCGACCGGCCAGTGGGCAGTTTGGCAAGGGGGACACTGTCGGTAAATCAGTGTAGCATGCTCGTGTGACGACCAACAACTTGTCGTCTCATGACTGGTTGGAGCTGTACTTGTGTAGGCTGGTGGAACACGTCGCCGAAACAATGTTGATAGTTGACAGGGGAAAGTCAGTGGTACGGGATACTTACGTATTTAAACAATAAATATACAACTAGAAACATACACAGTCTGCATACGGACGTGAATGCACGAATGTATGCATGCATGCACGCCTACATACATATAAATAGGCCTTGACACACACACACACACACGCACGCACGCACGCACGCCCGCACGCACACACACACACACACACACACACACACACACACACACACATACACACATATACGCATACATACATATACACATACATATATACATACACTAATGTATACAAGCGTACATGCGTTAACACATACCCATATACTGCATACATGGACGCCCTCCATATATATATATATATATATATATATATATATATATATATATATATATATATATATATATATATATATAAACCTATCTCTTTAATGCTGCCTATCCCCCTTAACCTCCTAGTCCTGGCTTCTTCATCCATCCATTGACGACTCACGCACTGCTTTCGATTACGAGCTTGCTTAATCCCTTGGTTTTGTCGCGCCACTGAGCTTGAATTTCGAGGATATTGGCGCAAAAGAAGTTATTATTATTATTATATATGTATATTATATAATATATAAACGGTCACACATATGTGCGTACATACTGCATACACACGACAAACAAGCGTGCACGAATGCATGTTTGCGCGCATGGAATGTGTTGTTGCATGGACGTTTGACATAAGCGTGGATTAAACACCTTATAATAGATACTATTATCTTTAAACTGGTCCGTCTCCAGGTATTTTCGATATTTTTAATAACTGTCATTGTCGGTGTGTCGCCTATGGGCGGTGTCTTTGATCTGGGCTGTCTCCGAGTACAATAGAGTCCAACTGGTTAACCAGTTTAGACAACGGACAACGTTCAACCGCGGTCGGTCAAGCGACCCAGACAGTCTGACCAGTGCACCGATTCGCCTCGACAAGGACTAGTGACCATTGACCATTGCCGGCGGTCAAGCTATACTGGGTTGGTGAGGTGATACCTGAGCGGGTCAAGCTTCTGTATCTCCCTTCCGTAGTTTCCTTAGCCTCCTCCCTTTCATTTTCACATCGTCTTCATTCTCCTCCTCCTCCTCCTTGTGGTCCTTCTCGTCCTCATCTTCTTCCTTGTTGCCTTTCCTCTTAATTGTCCCTCTTCTCCTCGTCCTCCTCCCCCCTTCTCATTCCCCGCCCCCTTCTCCTTCCCCGCCCCCTTCTCATTCCCCTGCCCCTTATCCCCCAAAACGTCCTCAGACAAAATGCTGCATTATTTACTAGGAACATTGCTTAGTTGTGCCTGCGTGGGACAATGGAGGCTTCAACGCATCATCATCTAGGGAAACGAACTATAAACCAATTCGACTAAAGAACAGAACACAACACAATAGAACAACACTGAAGTTGATTAATCTATTCAAACTGTGTCTCCAAAATTATAGTAACAGTTTATAGTGTCACAGTCTTGTCTAATGTTTCGTCGTCCGCTATCTGTGCGTGTGCGACGGCTTGACAAACGCACATCGGTTGAACAGTAATGTAATCTTTTATGGCAGTGTATCAATGTGTAGACAGGTGTAAGCGTTTGTGGACAGACACTCTCCTCTTGTTGTTGTATGTGATCATGTTGAAGCAATTGCGTTACTATTTTCCGATGGTTCCACCTATGCTATCTTGTTTCATGCGATACAAGCTCCAACTCATGCTAGTTTTGAAACCTCAATAAGTATAACCCTAACACCAACCCTAACCTGAAGTGACAACAATTAAACGCCATTCAGTAAATTAAATTTTAAAAGAGGCACACGAACTCGACTTTTGTGAGAAGACGCTGCCCTTAAAACTAAATTGTAAAACATTAGTGTTAATTATGTTCAAACAGTATGTTAGACGATAGGGGCTTTCGTAGATTTCTTCAGTTGACAGGATGATAATTGGACAAGAAAGACCATAAAAGTAGTGTTCACATTTTAGTGTTCATACTTTTTCTAGGGCACACAACGGGGCACAACCACGTGGCTCGTAGGCTTGCTTGGTCCATCTATGATATTCTCGCCGAAACAATAACCAATCTCAGGTTTTAGAAGTCAAACGAATGTCATAATTGTCTAATTTGGGTTTTTGAGGTCACGTATTCAAGAGATAAAAATAACTAATGCCCATGGAAACCTAACGACAGATGCATAGATTGCATTCACCTGGTAGCTATAATATTGACAAACGACGACTTGTAACGTTGAATGGGATTACATCAGTTCGTCAACATGGCAAAGGGTGCGCCCTTTGGCCTTAGGGTGACACAGCGCCCGCCCATTCATAAACACACGACCGAGTACAGCGTCGAACTGAACTATGCGCACTCAAAGCAGTTCGCGATTACACACACTGCTGACGCCGTTAACGATGGTATCGCTTCACGGGTGATCAATTTGTCGAAGTAAACATGTTTGTTTTTCTAGACAAAGTAGGTTTATTATGCAACGCTAAATGATAGAACAAATAGTTATTATTATTACTATTTTATTTCCGTTAATATTGCGTTGTCTGTCATGAATTAAACCGTCATATTTACGCGTTAAGATCACACGAAGAAACCAGTATGGATAGTATAAAACACAAAATCCGGTCTGATTGTCTGGCCGACCTAGGGGAAATTTGAGCAATTCGAACTGTCGGGTAAATGGTGCCGATGTCACAGATCTTTATTGATGTAATACTTCGACTTCACGGGTGATCAATTTGTCGAAGTAAACATGTTTGTTTTTCTAGACAAAGTAGGTTTATTATGCAACGCTAAATGATAGAACAAATAGTTATTATTATTACTATTTTATTTCCGTTAATATTGCGTTGTCTGTCATGAATTAAACCGTCATATTTACGCGTTAAGATCACACGAAGAAACCAGTATGGATAGTATAAAACACAAAATCCGGTCTGATTGTCTGGCCGACCTAGGGGAAATTTGAGCAATTCGAACTGTCGGGTAAATGGTGCCGATGTCACAGATCTTTATTGATGTAATACTTCGACTTCACGGATGATTAATTTGTCGAAGTAACCATGTTTGTTTTTCTAGACAAAGTAGGCTTATTATGCAACGCTAAATGATAGAACAAACAGTTATTATTATCATTATTATTATCGTTATTTAATTTTCATTAATAGTGCGTTGTCTGTCATGAATGAAACCTGTCATATTTATGCGTTAACATCACATGAAGAAGACAATATGGATAGTATAAAATACAGGGTCCGGTCTGATTGTCTGGCCGACCTAGGTGAAATTTGAGCAATCCGAACTGTCGGGTAAATGGTGCCGATGTCACAGATCCAAACTGATGTAACACTTAGAAATAAATGATGAAATGTTTCATCATCACTGATCTGCCAGAATTGGACCACGGATAAGCTGCGTCCATACAGGTCAGTGTCCATTACGGCTGTCACTTCAACGTTAAGGTTGTCTCAAATTAGCACACATGTTTATACGTCTTTCCCTCTGCGCGATAAAAACACATATGTGCTTTTTATCTATGATACAACAACCTCTAGCTATGGGGTAGGGCCGGACGGCTTCGTAGATGGAAAGTTGTAATTTATATGTTCCTGTTCACGTTTTACTTTTCTAGAAGAAATGCATTTGGCGTGTTATGTTTATTACCTAACCCGTCAAGTATCGCGTTGGCAGCTCCAAGTGTTAGGTTAACTGTCGCTAGTCGGTCAAGGCGTGTGTGATTCACCGCGTGACCTATCCATCCACTGACCAATATTGACACACTTGTACATGCCAAAGCCAAACGACCATTGCAATTATACGAAATTGCGGAGTGGTTGTCCTTAATATGAGCAGTTCTATTATTTCCAAAACCACTGACCACTGTGTAGTGATATGTTTACTCAAGCCACAGGTGGCTATTTTCGTCAGTAAAAAACAAAATGGCGTCGAAAAACGCCGACCGGAAACAGTAACAGTTAGATATATCATAATTCCAATCTTACGCCAAGTGACATACCATACCACTGAAGACTGTTTATATGTCGTCCTTCTCGAAGAAATCTGTATTTCCTCAACAATTCATAACCATATTTGTATACTTAACCTTACTTGTGCGATACGTTGAGGTATTTTTTTATCAACCAAACCGTACCGCTACACATTCGTTATAAAGTGGTCATAATCTATATAATCTTATTTTGTTGTGTTGATGAAACCAATAGAGCATGTCCTTCTAGTAATCTATATAATAATCTTCCCCGGCAACTTTTCCTGGGTGGTATGAACACCATTCTGTAGAGTGTAGACCAATCTGCCTTACTTACTAATTAACACTCTCAATCTGTCTATACATTCCCCGATGGTCTTCCATTCCGGGAGATTTTACCTTTCTTCCAAAGATCTCGTTTTATGCTACACTTCCATCTCAATTTAAGTCTTCTTCATCTGCCTCGCCTACCTATTCTTAGTGTTCCCGTTGTTTGACTTTCTTCACCTGTGGTCTGCTAACACTTGTCTTAATTGCCAAGGTTAACCTACAACCCTACATACCAACTGCGGTTTCTAATTAGACGTGTGCCAGTGACATGCCCCAGATTCACAGCCTGCTCGCAATCAGCAACTGTTGGCAAATGTTTACCTCAGTTCATCCCGCGCGAGATGTTTACGTTTTTGGCGCCGGCCCAAGCCGCTATGACGTCCGTACATGTATACAACTTTGTGGGGGAAACCTTTGTTGATATTCGCTCCAGCGGTCGGGTTTTCGGCTGGTGGGAATACCGTGATTGTATTTGGTAATCACGTCAGCATGTGTACGGGATAATTTTTCGTAGGTGCATGCAGTTAGACAATGAAGACGTCATATTTATATTTAGACATATATAGATAGTTGATATAGTTTATAATAAATCATGTATGTATGTATGTATGTGTGTGTGTGTGTGTGTGTGTGTGTGTGTGTGTGTGTGTGTGTGCGTGTGCGTGTGCGTGTGCGTGTGCGTGTGCGTGTGCGTGTGCGTGTGAGTTTGTGTGTATGTGTGTATGTGTGTATGTGTGTATGTGTGTATGTGTGTATGTGTGTATGTGTGTATGTATGTATGTATGTATGTATGTATGTATGTGTGTGTGTGTGTGTGTGTGTGTGTGTATGTGTATGTGTATGTGTATGTGTATGTGTATGTGTATGTGTATGTGTATGTGTATGTGTATGTGTGTGTGGGTGTGTGTGTGTGTATGTATGTATGTATGTATGTATGTATGTATGTATGTATGCATGCATGCATGTATGTATGTATGTATGTATGTATGTATGTATGTATGTATGTATGTATGTATGTATGTATGTATGTATGTATGTATGTATGTATGTATGTATGTATGTATGTATGACCATCAGCCATGTGTATGTGCATGTGTATGTGTATGTGTATGTGTATGTGTATGTGTATGTGTATGTGTATGTGTATGTGTATGTGTATGTGTATGTGTATGTGTATGTGTATGTGTATGTGTATGTGTATGTGTATGTGTATGTGTATGTGTATGTGTATGTGTATGTGTATGTGTATGTGTATGTGTATGTGTATGTGTATGTGTATGTGTATGTGTATGTGTATGTGTATGTGTATGTGTATGTGTATGTGTATGTGTATGTGTATGTGTATGTGTATGTGTATGTGTATGTGTATGTGTATGTGTATGTGTATGTGTATGTGTATGTGTATGTGTATGTGTATGTGTATGTGTATGTGTATGTGTATGTGTATGTGTATGTGTATGTGTATGTGTATGTGTATGTGTATGTGTATGTGTATGTGTATGTATGTATGTATGTATGTATGTATGTATGTATGTATGTGTGTGTGTGTATGTATGTATGTATGTATGTATGTATGTATGTGTGTGTGTATGACGATCAGCCAGGGGTACCGTAGCGCAGAACGACTCCTAGCTTGCGAGGATGATGCAACTGAGTTAGGTTAACAGTCACCGTGCCATTGCTCGATATAACGGGTTCGTGGAAGTGTACGCCATTGTTTTTAGACAACGCCACGGATAAACCGTTATGGGTGATTTCAAACCCATACGGTTTGGGTCAAGTTGACATTAAGGATGACACTCCTGTATGTCTTATTATCGACCGAAATAGCTCCATGTTTCCTTGTGTCACGGTTTATACTGGACAACGGTCGCTAGAGCGCCGTCGAACAAGGTAACTTGGATATATGGCGCTATATAAATGTTTTTATTATTATTTATTATTATATATATATATAGATGTGAATACTTCGTGCCGTTGTATCTGATCCGTCGTCAGTCAGCTTCGAAGACAAAGAAGTGATATTGAATGCTCCTAAATTAGCGTTCCTGCTTTGATTGTAAATAAACACTGACTAATATGCATAGAAGGAATTAATCTACGAACAAATTTAGCACAAAACTTGGAGTTGAATTGCCACGTAAAACACAATGGCGATGGCGAGCGTGTCTGTCTTTTTCGCTTCGGTTTCTCACTTGGCGACAGTCCCAGGACAATCCATCTACTCAGTGTGACAAGGAAGTAGTACCCTCTGTCATAATACGGAGGTATTTGCATTGTGAAAAAGCGCCTTATATTCAATACATTATTCAATTTAGTGACGGATTTGTGGGCATCTTCTTAAGGAACATCCTGTATAATCACGTTTGCACTAACAGCAACCGATCACACATTGGTATATTGAAATTGTTACAAAGCAACATCAACAGTTCATTCTATGCATACTAGTAGTTGCTGTATACAGTACCATTTAACGTTTGCCCAAATCAACAGTGACAAAGCAATGCCGTGATGTTGTTGCGTGCTATTTTTGAGTTGGTATAAAGCACGCCGTTCTTTATTAGTATAGGTTATTGCTTTTGCGAAGCCAGCAACACGATTTAGATAATATTATCGCAACATAGTATAAAAGAAACAATTGGACAAGTAATATATTCGCTATAAGTGAAGGCAGTGCTGACTGACCTGTATGGTGTGAGGTTGGGTTAGGTTTTGTTTCGGAATTATACGGTACGGAATACAAGTGAAAGACAATGCGTAATATTCAATCTATGCAAGTTCCGGTTGGCAGCAGAATCGAGGCATTTACCAGTGCAATATCTTTTCATCGAACATGCGTCTTACACGCGTCATACACAGGGGCGATAACCTCAATAACATTATGAAACAACTTTGTCGATTGGTCAACACGACCACAGCAACAGATAGCCATATTGGATCATTATTTTATAACAGTCTGCCAATAAACTTCAGTTGCACTTTAATGGAGGTAGTGAGAACATTTTCCGCACATATCCACTTTTTGGTGCACAAGAAGAGACCTCTCGTTGGCCTGTCCCAGTAAAGTTTATAATGGAGATTAATCCGCGAGTAAAAACGACGTCAACGTGTATTGGGGAAGACGGGAGCGTCAGCGTCAGGCCATGCGTCTACAGGGACGCATATAGGGGACCACACGGGAACGTACCCCAAGCCATTTGCACG
>OZ024864.1:46960813-46995813 GCA_964017155.1 Oasisia sp. SBJ-2009 | reverse complement strand
TGCCCCTCAATATTGACCAAACTGAGCACGCTTTTCTGCATTCGCAGGTTCATGTAAGACAAAATAGCTAAAAATCACCACGCCAACTACACTCTGCCTAACATGTGTCATTGCTTTGCAGATAAATCATAGCACTGAACCTACTAGTATGCCTGTCCTACTGTACTCATTTCACGACACATAAAAAGAATTTTTCAAAATCTCAAATGACACAATTATTAAGATACTACATTCGTATGGGTTAGACCAGGAAGTCTAGCTGTGCTCTGACCCCTGCTGTGCTCCGGAACCAGGCATGGTGGTAATTAGTAGCCGAAAATTCGCCTAATGAATTGTTTTATATGTCGTAGACCTATATTCGACCGGGCCCAGATTCGACTCCAAATTTGGGCCCGCACGACTCCAAATAACTTTTGAAATATTGCTATGCACGACATCTAGTGAATTAGAGATTTTGTACATTTATATACTTTGAAACACTTTGTTCTGTTTTTGTCGACTCAGTTCACCCATTAGCCTAGGTAGAATGCATGTTGTTCTGACCTGTCAATTATGCGCTGAGTAGCTGTGTGGTGAATAGCCTCGTCCTAACGCGGATGCGTCATTGTATGTAACTACTTTTAGTGTAGTTGTGCTCCAGCTACTGATTACTAGTTAGGCTATGGGTGGCAAACATGTATTTAGCTAGTCTACTTCATACTTCCTTGGTTTAATTACACACGATACCAGGCCCAGATTCGGAGTCGAATCTCGGCTCGGCGACACCGGAATCACAGGTCCGCATTGACAGACAAAGGGTCTATATACCGGATCTGTGTCCGCAAAGCATTCGAGCGCTCTTTATAATAATTTAGCCACAACGTCTGTGGGTTCAAGTTGGTGCAACATGTCCACTGTTTGACGTTGTTATTTCGCTCTTTGTCTGGGAAGTCTTTGACTACTTAATTGACCGATATACAAGAAAAGGCAGTAATTGTGTTCATGTTTAATGTTCGGTTATTTATTTTAAGTGCATCCTGTTTTCCTTTGCTACAACCTGTCACAACACCCACTGGTGTATCTGCTGTTCTTGTGTATCGGGTCTCCATTTCAGTCGTGATTGTGGTTACATTTACAGTTTGTTCTTTAAAAAAATATATAAGACTTAATCACCTTGAACGAATATTAATAACATATTATCTTCAAGATGGACTATAATTACAAACGTATCTTAAATTTTCCATTTATCGACCAGTTGTTTTCAACAGAAAGTAATACTATAACTGTGCTGAAATAGTTAACACATACCACACATATATTAACGTACATAGTTAACTGAAGCAACTGTGACGTGTTTAAGATATCGGAGGGGGAATTCGCGCACGTAAAAGCATGATCAATTTGCCATGGCGCAATACCTTATTATCAACATATATTTCCAAAGCCAATGGGACATGGTGCAATGCTCTACTGATTATGCCGTTGTTGTGGCTATGGTTCCCGAATCACAATGGCTAATTGGCCTACAGTCTGCGTTGATATGGCATACGATACGTATTTTCAGCGTGTCGGAAAGATACGCGGTATAATAACTTCTATGATCATATAAAATGTTGTGACAGCGACAAAAGAGAAGTATGTAATAACACAAAACATATCTGTGATGTATTGTATTTTATCGTGCGTAATAATGCACTGATAGGACACGTTAACGTTACTTGTTATTCTTGTTCTATATCCATTGGTGTATAATAACCTATGTGATTATATGACATTTTGTGATAGCGACAAAAGACCAGTACGTAATAACACAAAACATATATGTGATGTATTAGATTAGTCGTGCTTAATAACGGACGGATAGGATCAGTTAACGTTACTTGTCATTCTTGTTCTATATCCATTGGTGGCGTCCGAATGGCTATTCCAACGCCATAAGATATCTGATATGAAACACCACGATTGCTGGAGTCAGACCACATTTGCATTTTCCATAGGCGACCATTATAACATTTCCTTCATTTCCTACTAATCTTGATGAGATCTGTTATTGACAATTTCACAGCATATCTCCCCATAGACACAAGTTCTGTGAAAGATTCGTGAACGTCTAATACCTCAGGCTCCCACAACCCTTTTTCAAAACTTACACCCCTCCATTTCTGCTTGACCCACCCACGGATTGCCCCTGATTACACCACCAAGCAAAATGACAACCGCATTAATACGCAGAAATGCACCGACTGACAGCTGTCATAATGTGACAGCTCTGATGCCACGCTGCACAAAAACATTATTTCTACTCACTCCACACTACATATGTGCTCACAGAAATTCAGACAACCTGCATAATGCTGTTTCTATAGGGTACTCTTTGGTTGCACGTACTGCTTACTGACCGTACACTCGTTCTTTATGTGTCCGTTCTACCTAGATCGCTAACCGCACAATATATTATGCTTTGTAAGGCTCCCATATAGCATTTATCCAGACCCTGGACGCGGCACAATAACGTGTTTGTCGGCGTGACTTGCTATATACGGTTGTTGACTGTTTCGCTATGGTCCGCCGTCCTAGTTCAATTCGCCGTCTCAGATCGAGGGTAACATGTGTCAGCGAGTCTCTTATCAAGGTCCGCCTTGAGTGGGTGACGTACGTGGCTGTAATATTGTGTTCACTCAGCAGGTAGCCTGATCACATCCAGGGCCGCGAGGAACGGGGTTGTTTGTCGAGCGTTAAAAAAAACACGGCACCACCGGTTAAAACCATAAAGTGAACAAAGTTCAAATCCGTTGATTTATATCATATTGAGCACAGACATAAACAGATATCTGAACAATAATTGATGGGGGGCCTATCATTAGCATACAAAGATTCCTCAACAGGCGCAAAAAATACCGTAGACAAAAATAGTTTTTGAATGCATAGTGAATTATTAACATTATATATATATATATATATATATATATATATATATATATATATATATATATATATATATATATATTACGCGATAACACGTAAGTCGTGTGTATAAAATGTGTATACGCAATCTATCATTAAAGTTAGTTGGCGTCATTCATATTGTAGGGAGGTTGATCTAAAAAGCGATAATAAACTTATTCACAGTACATTAATTTATTATGTTAGCTGTAATTCTTTATAGTTCAGTGTGCAAATCGTATGCCACAAAGTACTGCCAATTTCGAATAAAGAAAATTATTATTAGCACCTTTCATCGATATTGCGATATGAGAAAGTTGGTTTTTAGGGTTGCAGAACGTACGTTCTTTCTGCGAAGTGAGTGAGTTTATTTGGTAAAACAAATGCAAAATAAAATAATTTGTATACGATGCATAAGCAAATAACGAAATAAGCATATTTATATAATATTTACCGAGGATAAACACACTAAAGCACACGATAGCACACTTGTTTGCAATGTGGTCCTAAAAATACTAAGAATTAATTTTAATATATATATATATATATAAATAAATATATAAATAAATAAACACAGTAAAATATTAATAAAAATGTAAATATTTTCAAATACAGGTAAACAAATGTCATCAATAAGACGATGTGCTAATATAAAAGGTACGCTACTAAAATATAATAAAATGACAGTACATAGTAAGACTAAATTAACCAAAAAAGTATTTAATATGCCAACCGAAGGAAGGATGTATTTTAAACGATAACGTTAACCAAATTTCGTGTCTGGGTGTAATCCAGTGTCTCAAGATGATACCGTTGTAAGTTTATTCGGTGTTGAAAGGGAGTGTATTTTCAAGGTGCATCCTCACGCGCCAGGGGTCGCTGCGGCTGATGACTTCAGTACCACCTGCCCTCTACCCCTGACATATCCTTTCACAAATTCCTCTTTAACGACAACCAGTGAAGTTGCCCACGAGGAGTGATGACATTATGGGTGATTTCAGTCACACGCTGCTCTAGTCATGTTACCTGCATCATTGGGACGTGTATGGGACGTGAATAGGACGTGAATGAGTCATCATATTCGGATTCCCACCAGTCGTGTATCGGTCTTCAAATTAGGGCGGGTATTCGCGCTATTCCAATGGCTGACGCAGTAGCGACTGGCGAAGTCAACTGCTGTAGTTATATGTGTAACTCCCAAAGTTTTCGGACACGATCGGCCAGGGGTACTATAGCGCAGCGCAACTACGCCTGGCTTTCTGGGTGTGTGTGTGTGTGGGGGGGGGGGGGGGGTCAGAGCACAGGTAGACTTCCTGGTCTAACCCGCACGAATGTAGTACCTTAATAATTGTGTCATTTGAGATTTAGACAAATTCTTTTTATGTGAAATGAGTACAGTAGGACAGGCATACTAGTAGGTTCAGTGCTATGATGTATCTGCAGTGCAATGACGCATGTTAGGCAGAGTGTAGTTGGCGTACTGATTTTTAGCCATTTTTTCTTACATGACCCTGCGGATGCAGAAACGGGGGCTCAGTTTGGTGAATATTGTGGGGCAGTACACAAGCATGCATTTTAAGAGAGCCTGAGATATGCTTTTTGACGAAATTTGATCCGCATATCAGTGACATGACTGTAGTCACTGTGTTAAATGTTAAAATAATTCTCAGGTTCAGTTTCCTTATAATCCGACAAAACGTTAACATGGCCGCCAATGTGCTCTGTGCCCTAGGATAGCAGGGTGAATCAGGACACGTCACTACGGGCCTGGCCATGTCGACACCGCTCAACTGAACACGCCTCACGTTTCGTGCGCGGTAAAACGCGATCGTATTACGTCATCGACTGGCGTCGACGAGATGTTTCATAGGGCCGAATAATTGATGTTGTTGTTGGGTCGACCTAGACCCGTCCGGGGTGCAGAGAGTTGACTGGGGGCCGGAGTTGGGTTGGGTTGGGTTGGGTGGGGCTCTGGCAGAAAATACACACCAGACAAATGACACTGAGGTAGTTTCCTCCAGTTCATAAAGGTCCTTTACCACGCAGTGTAAATGACATAACGTTAATCGAAATCAATATAATGAAATCAAACATAATATCGAGGGGTCTTCATTGCGTGGGTTAAATAGCTGCACCAAACGCTATCTCTTAGTAATCGATATTTGTGTTCCCACACTCAATCTGGGGTCCCATTATATGTTGGTCATTCACGTGTAAAAAAGGTTTTCACAACGTCACGTAAGAGATGTAATCACACAGATCAATACCGCGATAAATGACCTGGTTTAGCGCGCTAGCTCGTCAACAAACATTCAATAAAGTACACCACTGTTACAAAAAAGAAAAAGTACACAAATGTCAAATGAACTGAGTGTTATCAGGAAGACATTGCATTCGAAGAGTGTTGGTTGGTTTGTTATGCAAAATCTACATACACAACATAATCATCAAATCAAATTGTATTAGAATAATCAGACAAACACGGTATACAGGTGGACAGTGGAGTTATGTGGAGACAAACAAGGTATACAGGTGGACAGTGGAGTTATGTGGAGACAAACAAGGTATACAGGTGGACAGTGGAGTTATGTGGAGACAAACAAGGTATACAGGTGGACAGTGGAGTTATGTAGAGACAAACAAGGTATACAGGTGGACAGTGGAGTTATGTAGAGAGAAACAAGGTATACAGGTGGACAGTGGAGTTATGTAGAGACAAACAAGGTATACAGGTGGACAGTGGGGTTATGTGGAGACAAACAAGGTATACAGGTGGACAGTGGAGTTATGTAGAGACAAACAAGGTATACAGGTGGACAGTGGGGTTATGTGGAGACAAACAAGGTATACAGGTGGACAGTGGGGTTATGTGGAGACAAACAAGGTATATAGGTGGACAGTGGGGTTATGTGGAGACAAACAAGGTATACAGGTGGACAGTGGAGTTATGTGGAGACAAACAAGGTATACAAGTGGACAGTGGGGTTATGTGGAGACAAACAAGGTATACAGGTGGACAGTGGAGTTATGTGGAGACAAACAAGGTATACAGGTGGACAGTGGAGTTATGTGGAGGCCAAACGAAATGTCGATGATCCTTGCCAATTTTTGTATTTAGTATATATAATATACCAGCAAGACAAATCTATTAAATGCAACAAATGTTCATTTTATATTATATAAAAATATGCTAATTGATACAATACATATTTTAGGGACTAATACATGCTATACGCGATGTCTCTTCATAAAGCCAGTATAATATTATTACCCATACAATGGATACTAAATATAGTCATGCATATGTGTAGGCTGCATTTTGTGTACGCATTAATTTCAACCAAAGCGGAAAAGAGTCACAGAAACAACTAAAACACACCTGAACACGCAACTCTACATTAACCTTCTGCCATAGCCATTTAAAAAGACGAAACATTCCGTTGTGTGCCGCAATGTAACGCTACAATAATGGCTCATTCGGTGACCACTAGATAGGCCCAGTCGTCATGGCGTGGTCGATTCGCCTCCGCAGAAATGCTGAAAGACACATGGCACATACTCGTTCGTTATCGCCCGTACAGCTGTCAGAGTACGGCTAGGGCAATATGCCGAGTCGCTTTTTTGGAGCAGAGTATTTTGGTAGGTCGTGTACATCACGTAATGGGAAACATGCCACGACTTCCGGAGTTCCTGGATCCGGACAGATGATGTGCCAGAATGTATTACGGTATATACGTGCACGCGTTACTTCGGCGTGAATGTAAGCAAGCGACGTGTGCGCAATGTTCTGTGTACGAATAGCTGTGTGTGGATATATAGTGTGGACTAATTGTCAACTTAACTGCCTATGTTTTAACTGGTCATGATGGTTGTAAATTGGGGAAGTACTTTTCTTCTTGACCCAGGGCTCTAGTACACTAGTTTAGGGAGTCGAGGAGGCTGGAGGTCACGTGACGATTTTGGAGCACCTAGACAAATCTGAAATCTGAACTCAGGGGATGCGGCTGAGAAAACGTTTGAGACGACATCTAACTTCCGGTGTCGTGACTGGAGCTGAGGCAGCGGAGACGATGAAAGTGTAGATCTGAAGTTAGGGCGGCGCTGTGAAATAAATACTAAAACATGTTCAACAATGCATCTCCCTCTCGGCCTTCCTCTTTCTCCTCCCCTTCTTCCTCCCCTCCCTCTCCCCCTCCCCTCCCTTTTCCTCTTCCCCTCCCTCTTTCTCCTCCCCTCCCTTTCCTCTTCCCTCTCCCTCTTTCTCCTCCCCTCCCTTTCCTCCTCCCCTCCCTCGTCTTCAGATATCCCATATACGAGACATTTCAACGGTAGAGCGGCAGCTTAGGCGACGTGTTTGGCGAGCTTGAACTAATGGGACTACCCTCTGACGATGATCCCCTGGTTATCCCTAGCGCAGCCTCTTGCTCCTCGCGAGTGCGGTGGTGTCACTGTCGGCCGTGAGCCACACATTTATTTGCAAGTGTCACTATCTGCACTCAGTTGGAGGGTCTGACGTAATTCCAGGTGACCCCTATAGCAGTAAAAACATAAACGGAAAATGTGCATGCGGCCAGCGTTTTGTTTTTGTGTTCTTTGCCTACAAGACACATCGGGCATGTCGACCAGCTGTGTGCTTAGACCAGGTCGCAACATTGCAGACATCCTATACGTATATTATTATTGCATAACCCAATCTATTGAAGTCTTCCGACTTGCATCACTCACCAGGAGTGCGTCCAGGTCACATGACAGTCACGTGACCTGCGTGCACCGTTGAGCATGAGTGGAACAACACTTCATCCAGGGATGAACCGCCATTCAAACACTGCATTGGCCCCGCCGATGACTCGAGGGGTCTAACCTAGCTTCCTGGTCTAACCCATAGGAATGTAGTATCTTAATAATTGTGTCATTTGAGATTTAGAGAAATTATTTTTATGTGAACTGAGTACAGTAGGACAGACATACTAGTAGGTTCAGTGCTATGATGTATCTGCAGTGCAATGACGCATGTTAGGCAGAGTGTAGTTGGCGTAGAGATTTTTAGTCATATTCTTCCTACATGACCCTGCGGATGCAGAAAACGTGCTCAGTTTGGTGAATATTGAGGGGCAGTACAGTGTACACATGCATGCATTTTAAGAGAGCCTCGGATATCCTTTGTTGACTAAATTTGATCCGCATATCAGTGACATAACTGCAGTGACTGTGTTAAAATAAAAATATCTCAGGTGCAGTTTCCTTACAATCTGACAAAACGTTAACATGGCCGCCAATGGGAAAATCAACAGTGCTCAGTGCCCTATAGGCTATAGCGTGTATTATTATTGCATAACCGAATCTATTGAAGTCTTCTGACTCGAAATCACTCACCAGGAGTACGTCCCGGTCACATGACAGTCATGTGACCCCCGCGCACCGTTGAACATGAGAGGAACAACACTACACCTAAGGATGAGTGAGCCGCGATCCAAGCACTGCATTAGCCTCGCCTATGACTCGAGCAGGACAGGCCTACTTCTGGTAAATGTTGACACGTCAGCCGTATGATTGCTGACCCAAATATTCACTGACCAGTGTTTGTATTTATTACTAAGGACTCTTACTTATGCGTTGTTAGGGTTTAATTGTTGACAGGCAGGCAGGTTTGCAACTCGAGTGTTTGCATGGCGAATTCTGCCCGGTGTGTTGTGTACGTTCCACACTCTGGAAGTACACACAATACACACTACACACTACACACGCATCACATGATCATACTGCGTTGCCCGGGCAAGCATGCGATTTAGCGCTGTAGGCCTACTAATTAAACACCTAGGCGTCCGTAATGTAAAACAGGACACGATATTCAATCCGTGTCAGCGTGACATCCACCGAACTACCTCACTGGGGTCGGTCTTATTACATCACAATCCTAGTTTTGTCTTAAATAAAGAGCTGCAAACGAATATTAGGCAAAAGACAAACACCGGGGTATTCAATGGAACACGAGGAAGGTTCCCGTTCCTTCGTTGGCTACGTTGCAACTTTAGGATACTTGTTCAGATATTAGATCATTTTCTACCTGGCATGTTGGTTGGATTCGAAATTAGCACCTTTAGACGGCGAAACGCTGGACTGGCGACAGAAGATGGAACTAGAGGAGTATATCGTGAACTTATAAGACAACTGTCAACGCGACACACTTCTCGCGTCGATCTGACGATGTAGCGACCGACTCCCCTTTGCATTAAACCGGAAGTGAGGCCGCCATTTTTGTTCTCGATTTGTATTTCCATTCGATCTCCCTTTGTGTCTCCTTTATCCGCCACCCGACTTTTGTTCCTCCAACTCTGAGCTTCTGTGTGAACGCTACATTTCTCGTCACAGCGTTCTATTCCTTATGGCTGGCTCATTTCCAACCCAATTTAACCCTCTCTGCACCGGCTTCTCCCGAAATTATCTATCACACTAATTTTAACCTCCATCCTCCGACTCTCAAATCATTCACATGTTTACTTCTTTCACTCACACACATATTTTCGCCCAGTTATTTTTGTAAACGCTGACGTCCTCTTGTTGTTTTCCGATACATCCATGATCCTTGGTATCTAGTTCGCCTTGCTCTAGTAACACGATAATTATTGACGACGCATGCTCTAGTTTCAAGTTACTGGGGCGAATCCAGGAGTCAGCCTTATAAGTGGGCGAGGAAAGGGAGTGGCGAATACAAGGTTGGCTCCCAATTAGACCCACAAATGAATCTCTTCAAATTTTATACAGCTGCATGCACGCAGGATAAGTAATGTTAAAACCACCCCGGCGCTACTAGGGAGTTCCCACGCCAATATTGTACTTGCTATTATCAGCGTATGCTGATAATAGCAAGTAATATTTTTAACATAATTTATTTACGTGTTCTTCAATTCCATATTTTGACAACATATCGTGCAAAACAACGTGTTGAATAATGGTAAAATGTGTGACAATGATAGAAATATATTTGTTATAGCCCCACGTTGGGATTTGAACACTGGAGAGATTCTGTGATCGAATCACCGAACTGTTGTTTAACATTAATATTGGACAAGACCCATTGCTATGGTTAATATCCCGTTGCTATGGTTAATTCACTCAGGCGACTCAGCAAAGTGAATGAGTCGGTGTAGAATACCCGCCTGCTAGTTACACAGTTTAACACGATTAGGACCAGAATGTCTATAAAATGTACGAATGCTTTACTTCGTGTTCGCCATAAATTGTAATGGCTTACCGGACCTGTTGCTAGGATACCGACCTTTCATAGTTAGTATTTTAACGCATGTGCGAGATAAAACAGACATACGATTCACCTAACGACCACATATGCATTATCCTATTAATATAATACTGTTCAACCCGCAGTTAAATACACAAGTCTGTACATAGACAACGTCCCTGGTATTTGTGAACGATCTGTCGCATTATCCGGAGTGACACCCCCAACAGATGCTCCCGGTTGTTCCGGCATCAACCAGTTAGAACACCGATATAGAAGGTGTGTCCCTGCGTCATTGCGCGCGCCGTCAGTGGCCAATCGTAAACAAGGTCAAGTCGCCGTATATAAGCCACCGCGCCGCAGCCCGAATCAGCTGTTTGTGTAATTGTACGAGAACGAACGAAGCAGTAATTACCGCATCCGATATACAGATAGACGCGTCGTGAACGAAGTCGAAGATTTAGAAGTGTACAAGAAACTTGTAAGTACTCTTGGTTTGTGTGGAAGTCGGTGCTCGTATGTAGGAGGCGTTGGTAACGTTTAGCCGGTGTCAACCGGTTACGGCTCACGTAGGCCATAGTAGCTACTATAAAACATAGGCCATAGGGTTCCGGCCATAGCACGTTGCCTTCGTACGTGTGGGATTGGGGTGTATGACCGGCATGGTGGCCCCCGCACTGATTTCTACCCCGTGTACATATGCAACTATATATGTGTAGACATTGTGTTCTGTACACCATCGTAATGATATATGTCACTGGTATCCTGATTACTGAGGTTTCAAATGAAACACTTGTCTTTATATGCCTCATAAGGCCATATGGCTATACTAATTATTGGCAGGGTGGTTCTTGATTTGGGAAGCTGAATTCGCATAGTCATGATCATATAGCCTCTGACAAATCAAGTTTGTGGATAACTGGATGATTTCGCGTATACTGAGCTGGACACTTTATACGCTGAGTGAAACTCTATATAGAAACTTTAATTTAATTCTATACGATCTGATGCCACGGGTGCTTTATATAAATAACTAGGGCGGTTTAACCAGGCAAGAAATAATATATAATTGGTGATATATCGATGTTGGAAGTACTACCACACAGTCGATATCTAAAGTGATACTTAATAGCGGATTGAACTTCAAATGGATACATTATCAATTAGTTGAAAGGTCAGACCAGGTGTGAACAACAATACCTGGAAAATCAGCGCGTGGACGTTGACTTGAGTGACCTGCGAATGCACACAAGCACGTGTTAGCTAAGTGCCACCAGATACGACTGTAAGATTGTACTACTCAGAGGTCGTCCATCCATTTTGGAAAGTTTTAATGGGGTTCTTCAACCGAACAGGCAAAAATGTCGATTGGTCAAACTCTTTTAAAAATAACATCATCCAGTGTGTTCCTCATAATGGTGTTCCTAATAATAATAATTTTATGAAAAAAGAAAAGAAATATCGACACAAAAGGTAACCACAAATGATATCACCCCACAAATGAGTTATCATATCCCACCTATTGTCAGCCGATCCCTTTCTAGCGTTCATCGAGTGACGTTACAATGACCTCCATTGGTGTTTAAGGGGGTGGGTGGGGTGGGGTGGATGATGACGTGTCAGCGACAAGGCTGTATATAAATATCTACCATAAATTGCTGAAACCGGATGTGTGCACCCACCCGACGAATTGACGAATCGTGCAATTATTCGGTTGAGGAATAAGCATTTCCTAAGCTACGCCTAACACTCTGTCATATCAGATAGTCGATGTTTTTGTTGCCACTGTTTTTCACACCCAGTAAGGTCTTGACCATTATTATGTTGGGTCTTGACCATATGACATGACAAAAAACGTTTTCGTAATGACACGCAGGTTACCACAGGTAATAGATAGATACCGCGATAAATGACCTCATTCAGCGCGCGTGTTCAACAAACATTCTATATATACAGCTGTATATATATAGTTTGCCACAAGAAATAGCGATTGCACAAACGCGGCCATTCACGTGACGAAACACATTTCAAAAACATGTAACAGGACGTTATCACATTGATCGAAATAGCGATAAATGACATGATTTAGGGACAAAAGAATAGTTGTTGACCACGCTCGTTTAATCGTGTGCAACAACAAAGAATGATTACACAAATGCCCGTGGGTGAACCGAATCTTATCAGCACGTACATGGCGTACATGCACCGATACAGATGTGCAGATTTGGGTTGTTTGTGTCGTAGAACAAAAAAGGATTATTACGAAGGCCACGTAGGTGCCAGAATATCAAACTGGCGAGATACCTGGTTTTTGCAACGTCATGCTACTTCTACTGAATATTAAAGACGCCCCAAGCACGTTGGTGCTGGGACCAACAGAGAGTATAGTCTACTGCGTATGTCCTGGTTGCAGAACTATTGACAATCCGAATGCTTCCTAGTCCACCTGCCACTTGAAACAAATGTGACGGTGTTGATGGTAATTTTGTTAAGTCTGATTACAAATCGTTTTGTCCTGATGCGCATGGTTTCTGCATGTTTATAAGTTATAATTATACCTTAGTATTAGTTTATGAATACTATTATTACCATTAGTGTTAATAATTTGACAACACACTGTGACATTGCTACGAGATCGTGACGTTCTTTCTGTGCTTCCAGAGTTGGAATGGCTGTCGTGTCGCGCGCCCAATCGCCACCGTCTCTCTTCTCGCATGTCATCAAGCGCATGTGCACAGTCGAAATGGACCGAGCTGCGTGCACTTCCGGTCTGGCGACGCACTCGCTGCCGAAGTCGGAGTCGGGCACCAAGCGTGGCGCCGATGACGTCATCACGGGGAAGTCGACCAGGACCGGTTATGCTAAGGCCCTGAAGGACTACCTGTTCATGCCGCGCACTTCCGTGTCGGGGCGTGACGTCAACATCACGGCGCCGATCTCGTTTTGAAACAGGCGTCCGCTAGAGCCGATTGGACGAATCTAGCACTCGTAGCCGATGCACTGTCAAACGATGACACGTGCCAAATCGGCCTCGTCGCCGCTGATGGCGAATGAACGTCACTTCCGGTGCGAGAGACTCTTATCCGGTGGGATACAGGTCTCGTCAGGTGAGCCACGCGGCGGACCTCGCGAGAAAATGACCCAGCGCACGCGCGGCAATGCGTTGAGACGTCACTTCCGGTGACAGTGCTGTGGCAGTCGCGAGAATATATACGATGTTTAACACATGACGTCAAGAGATAGACGATAGACGAAGCAAAAGAAGTTGATCGCAACAGACAACGACTGTTAACTCGAAGGCGAGAAGGACACACGAAAGACACACAATTCATGTCCACGTGACACAAGTACATGTATGTCAACCAATTTCGGGGTCGCAGGTGAAACGATCAACGAAAACAAGACCATCCGCCATCACGTTTGGCGGACACGTCAAACTCGACCTGGTGGACTGTGACACCGCTGACATTGCACGTCATGGGGAAGGGCATTATGGGAACGAGGCCACGTGACTCACCACTGGTCGCAGAACTCCCAAAGTAGCATAATTATATCGTGTGATATGTAAAATATTACACGAAAACGATAGTCTAAAAGCGTCGGACATTAGCCGATTTTATTTAGGACAATAATTGCACTCAGGGATTATTCTGTTTTTACCGTTCCTGGTCAAACGGGCATTAGGTACTTCTTGATTTTATACAAAACATGATGTTTTCTGGTCACCGAGAAGGTCTTTGTTGTCGATACTGGTCATTTTTAAATGGTTACAAATTCTAGACATGCGGCGATTAACCTAGATTTAGTATTTGAATTATTTGATGTCCAACGAACAGATGTACAACGAACGGCCGGGAACTCCAAACAAAATGCAAAGGAAATAGATTCCTCAAATGATACTCTTACATACTCCGCATCTATACTAGTATCATCATTCCGTGTAACCGACACGCAATTGAACAAAACACTTGAGAAACTCAGTTACATTCACAACACACATTGACAGGCATCGGGTGGTTACTGTACTAGTGGAACTAGTTAACAAGTAATCGTGTGTATAATGAAAGTTAAGCAGTTAAGTTATGACAGCTTGCAACTTATCAATTGAGCATTGTTAATCACTCACCTGTGATAATTAGCCGGTGATATTGGTCAAACAAACAGATGCGTTATCTCGAACCATCAGGAGGACAATTAGTAATAGGTACCGTGTAGCTCAAACTTTGAACTGTAATGCCTATTGGGTAGCTAAGATTAGCTACTATGTACCTAGTATATATCTATTAAAGGTTCGATCGAGTGTCCATTTATAATTGACGGAGAGACGAGAATTGTGCGAACAGTTTGGACGGATTGCTTGCTGTGATCGCATATGTCGATATACTGTTTTTGTGTCTAGTTCAACGTTACATTTACACGTAGCGCCGCCTGTCGACAGTATACACCAATTATATTACGTGATGTGATGACCCTACTCGTGATTATAGCAGACACATGAAGCCTTCCCGAACAGTCTATTTTTACAATTCCATGTGACCAGAAACGGATTGATTACTAGGAAAATATTTTGCATGATTGCTTACCGGTGTGGTCGATGAGATGTCATTAATTATTTCTCTTACGATTGCAGTATTGAATCAATGGAGTGGATAAGTTATTACATAAATAGACAACGTCTGTCTCGTTCTTTATGTGGTTCAATTGAGATAGACACGATAGAAATGTTACGTGAATTGATGATACAAAATTGTTATGTAATATGTTATGAAGCATACACATGCGAATGTATATATTATAATAATTTATGTGTGTGTGGGTACTTTGTCAGAACATGAATATTCATCTCGCATCTATATAAAACATTCGTTCCATTTTAATATGTGTTTGTTTTGATTTATTTTAAATTAAAAACGATACCCTATGCGTGATAGAAATAGCATATCTACTAAAGACGATTCCTTCAGATTCGCTGGCCAGACACCATCAGCAACATTGACTTGTGGGGGAGAACCCACCAACTGGCTGCCGGAGATGACGTCAGAAGAAGACGATCGGGATAGATTGGTCACGTGCACCGGCAACTGGCATCAACTCTCACAAGGCAGGCGCTGACATGGAACCCATAAGACAGAAGAAAAATGGACCGTCCAAAGAACACGATTGAAGGGACCTCTAGACAGACACGAAGATGACAGGGTACACCTGGAGACAGCTTTGAACAAAAGCCCAAGAGAGAAGACTTGGAGAGCACCAGTTATTGTCGACCGGCTTATTCTGAGTATTGCCCAGGAGGGACGATGGACTTAAGCACAGTAAGTACAATGTGTGTACACGCTCTACATAGAACGAACACATCGCCATGCTGTTGACTCAACTATTAGACGCATGTGCACTGATGCATCGTGTTTTACTATCATAAAACGTATGGATGGAGAACATTTGTCGATGGAGACGAAAATATAAAAAGTACTTATATTAAAATTCTCTTAAAATTCTCTAAGTTACAATCAGTATTGTTTTATGGGACATACATTAAGATTTTCGTGGAAATACTATCTTCGGGAGTGCACAGGTAAGTTTGCATTAAATGTTTGTCCGGGGGTTATCTTCAGAAAGAAACCGGTAGCATTGCCCTCGCATGCACCCGGTAGTAAAGGTGTAGCGAAAGTGATTACAAATCAACATAACATGACCCACTATGACGAGATATGACAATTGACATTTCCTGTTACTATTTCTGTATCACAAGTAACGTGTTTCTCACTTTCTCCAAATAACTTATTCAAAGGACATACAAATAACCGGGAACGTCATAAACATGAAACTAGGACACAGCGTGATGACTTAAGATAGTCATAAAAACCACGGCTACGATGTTGTAATATGTTGACGTGATCTCGGTAACAAGGCAACTATAAATAGTGGTTACAAATATTTTATGTGAGGTTGGATAACAATGCAGACGAGAAGAATGCACACATTTATGGGAGTACGCGGGGACGAGTCACCATCGGCATCGACTCGCTCGCCTCTACACCAAATGTGTTACATCTGTAATAGATTGTTACATACAAATCATGTTGTCAGCCACAGACAATGTTTCTGAACGGAGCGTTGTTTTTTTACGTACCGCACAGCCCGTTTCAAGTCGAAATAAACGAGGAATGCCCCGACCTACTGTATACTTATTTATTATTACGACATTAAATATTCTTCTATTCATTCTCCTTCCTGCTATATGTTTTTCTTATGTCTATCACGGTCTGCCGGGTCAGTCTAACCTTCTAGTCTTGTTTTTTTCTTGCTAAAGAATACGCACTGACTATTTCTCGATCTGCTCGAGTAATAACGAACTGATTCCTTCTTATTTATGGAGCAACTCGCGAAATAGCTATGTGTACATATGGCAAACTACTGATGTTTACATGGCTTATTAGATGCATACGAATCATACAGTGAGTTAAAAACCATAACAATGTAATCTATTCGAAGTTGAGTGAGCAATTTGCAGTTTCGTGGACTATACATTTTCCCCATGACGAGTTCGTCTGTGTACAGTGGCGCCGACTGGCGAATGACTAACGAGTGTTTATAATTTGATAGTCTGGTAGCGAGGTATCACGGAACTGCTCCTCTCCCTCGGTACCACGTCCCGTTCCTCTCCGTCTCCGTCTCCGTCTCCGTCTCCGTCTCCGTCTCCGTCTCCGTCTCCGTCTCCGTCTCCGTCTCCGTCTCCGTCTCCGTCTCCGTCTCCGTCTCCGTCTCCGTCTCCGTCTCCGTCTCCGTCTCCGTCTCCGTCTCCGTCTCCGTCTCCGTCTCCGTCTCCGTCTCCGTCTCCGTCTCCGTCTCCGTCTCCGTCTCCGTCTCCGTCTCCGTCTCCGTCTCCGTCTCCGTCTCCGTCTCCGTCTCCGTCTCCGTCTCCGTCTCCGTCTCCGTCTCCGTCTCCGTCTCCGTCTCCGTCTCCGTCTCCGTCTCCGTCTCCGTCTCCGTCTCCGTCTCCGTCTCCGTCTCCGTCTCCGTCTCCGTCTCCGTCTCCGTCTCCGTCTCCGTCTCCGTCTCCGTCTCCGTCTCCGTCTCCGTCTCCGTCTCCGTCTTGCCTGGATCTTCATGTTCTTGGAAAAAGCTTTCCAGTCTTACAAATTGTAGCGTTTCTTTGGTGCATTTTCAGTTTGTAAGACGCGGCATGTCTTGTATTTATTTTAAGATTTTAACGGTTTTAAGTCTACGCCAAGCTTTCATTTGAAGGCGAAGGTGTTTTCAACATTCACGGTTTGTTGAAAGAGGTTGTTGCCGTCTTCAAAGACGCGTTGTGCAAAGGAATGACTTGTTGTTAAAATAAAATTTGACATAAAATAAAATTAATGTAATATTAATATAGTTAATTAATTATATACATGGAACAAAACAAAATTGTGTAATACTGACCGACAAACATACAAGGTAATTACCCAGAAGTATTATCATGACAATACCCATAGAGCGCGTAAAATATTATCTAACCGTTTGACTAAAACGAACGATATTTCTTATATACGTGCGAACGGTTTCAGAGTTGGCGCGTCACTTCCGGTGATAATTTGAAAGTTGCGACTTAACTGGTAGCTAGCAGAATGCAGCAGTTCATAGTGTTACTCTTTGTACTGACGAATGGCTTGGGTGAATCTATTTGCCACGCAGACAAAGTCGACACCGACGGGGGTTACACAAGCGACACATCAACAGAGGATGGCTGGGAATATGACACGGAGAAAGAAAATCTATTCAGAGACGCAACAACCTTGCTCAAAAACGGTGAGCAAAGACGCAGTGTATTTCTAGGCGAGCACAAGGGGAACAAAGGAAAAGTAGGATTAAGCGATCTTTATTTGTCTGACAAACGCGCACATGTATACGAAGAAGAAGCGAATAACGACGAACATAACGACAACGACGTAGATGGCAGCTTTGGTGGTGGCTCTAGTCTACCTGTCAACGATGAAGACGACGGCACAGATATGCGGAATACGGCGTGTAAGTCTCGCGCGCGAAAACGAGGCTGGGGCAGTTGGGAGCAGAAAATTCATATTCTCCATGTTAACATATAGGACTTTACTTTGTTTTTGGTTGTAATAATCGAACTGTTCCCAGATAGTGTTTTACAGTTATATTGTCCGAAGGATTATTACAAGCAGAAGCAATGGAACACTTTGCCGGTGACAATGATCACGGAAATCATGAATTTTAATCGATTATTATATGGTGGTTGCTTGGCAGTAGCGGCACGTACTTGTGTTTGGCGATCTTGATTAATGATGAAGTGTGCCATTTTTCGCGCAGTACAACCTGTTTGGGGGAAAACGTATTTGTTATGATTATATGCAATTAGACAACTTGTCAGATATAAGTGCTTATCGAAACCACAACGTATCCTTGTGTACAGTCCCAAATCAGCTCCAGTCACGGGGAGTCTCGCCATGTATCGTGACCCACGTAACAACCACGACGACTTTGTAGACTTCGGCACGGATGGCGTCGACGAAGACGATGTCTCAGTGTACGTCGACGACACCTTCTGGGAAGACTTCGGGAAGATGAGTGGGGCCGATTCGAGGGCACGGAGGCTGCGGAGACAGAGTGACCGACGGAAACGTCGCTCCATCGTCGACGACCTCATGAAGGTGTATAGGTGAGTCCGCGCCCATGTCGTACTCGGTGGAAGGTAAGGTGTCCACGGTGGCGTTGCGTCTCACGGGGAACGGAAAGATTTAGTCAGAGCTATTTAATATGAGCTGGGTCACTCCATCCAAACGGGCTGACGACACAGTTAACTTTCCAATTGGCCACCATGTTAGCGTTTTGTAGGATTATAAAAAAAATTATGGAAAATAAAAAAAAGTTTTGGCTGTTATTATTATCATCTCAGTGATCAGCCGGTCGAGTTTAGTCAAATTCCAATATTTCGTTCTCTCGTAAAATGCCGCTATGTGTGACACCCGTCACTATTTACAAATGAATGCAGGCAGTAATACAACAGAGGTGTCAACAAGCCAAATCACTGCCAAGTACTCATCCGCTTAGTAAATCAGCTAAAAATGCATCATTTCACTGTCAACAGCTTCCACAATCACACCTGGAAATCTGACTGCTCAAATGCACTTATGTTACAGCAGGTGAATGCTGAAAAAAATCAAAATAGAAACATATATGGGACTATGTTTCGTCGGTAACCAAACAGGAAGTGTAACTGTGTCATGACCCCATCCTGGGGAACCAAACGCGCACAGATCTCGCTGAATCTCGGACGTGTTTATCCCCTCCGTGTGAGGGCGCTGTGTATTTAAGAACCCCAATTCGAATGGATTAGTTCTGGTTTAATCATTCGCATAGGGTCTACAACTTCATACGCTTTGAAAATGATGCGTTTATGCATAAATTGAAGCCAAATTCATAAAACAAAAACATGCCTTAATGAAACATGAATTATTCTAAACTTTTATTAAAGAAATCATCAAAACAGTTTACTAGAATAACTTTGTGACGTAGACACACTTTAAATTGCGTGAACATCTCCATTGTTATTGAAAACCTATTGCTGACTCTTCCCAATTCGTCAGTCGCCAACCAGACGATAACGATGTTGACAATGAAATAGTTATTTAGTGCGCTAAGATGTATTATCACAGTTGAGTATATTTAAAGGATATACCTTTATGGCTAAAAGTGTAATAAATAACAACAATTAACTTACGACTTTCTCGAAATTCTTAAGAAGAACGTTTGAACAAGATAAAGACTAACTGCACAAAATCATTTGAACACAATATTTGGAAAACTGTACGAAGTAATAATAATAATAATGACTTCTTTTGCGCCAATATCCACGAAGATCAAGCTCAGTGGCGCGATAAAACCAAGGGATTAAGCAAACTCGTAATCGTAAAACAATGCGTGAATCGTCAATGGATTGATGAAGAAGCTAGGAGGGTAAGGAGGATAGGCAGCATTAAAGAGATAGGTTTTTACACGTCGGCGGAATAAAACTATAATTTTATTACCTTCTGATTTAACAATGGCATGAAGCGAATTCCACACCGTTGGTGCGGCAACCGAGAAAACTCGGGTCCCGGCTTTCGTTTTCACCCGAGGGATGTAAAGAGGGTTACTACTGGTTGAGCGTAGCTGTCTGGAATTTCTTGCTGGAGTTAGCATTGAATTGAGATATGCTGGTTGTGTAGATGAGAGTGCTTGATAGGCTACTGTACAAATCTTGAAAATGAAAACTGTTCACATAGTCGCCGATGACGAAATCGTCAACGACGAATGCCCATTTCGGGTCCGAAAATAACACCGCTTTATTCGACTCGTCAGGGAATGGCAGGGCGCCCTGAAAAAGACACCTCTGGGTGCGCAGCCGACGCTTGTGGCCCCAAAAGTACCCCCGCAACCCTGGTCTGCAATGAGCGCCAGCAACCGAGCCCAGATGCTGGAGGAGGTGGGAGCCTACCTGAGGGACCACAAGTACCGCGACTTCGACAGACGGTTCTACGACGACGCGGCCAAATACCCCAGAAAGGTTCGTCACGTAACATATTTACACAACGCCGGTGTCGCGCTTACATTTTTCCGGTCGCTATATTTTTTCCGATTGACGTTTCTGCGCATGCGCGATAAATGTAAAATCATCAATTTGCAGCGAAATGACAACGGATTTTCGGTATAAATGCCACGGGCTGTTCGTTAACTCTTCTGTGATGATTACTGTGAGGAGTTGCTTAAAATGTCGTTCAATACAATAACATCTTACATTTGTTTAAATCACTGTCACGGATTAAGGCGCACTACAGTCACCTGATTTACGCTTGCTATCAAAACATGCCTCTAAACTTGTTTGCCTCGTGACGCCTTGCGACAAATAACTTTGCTGAGAGATTATATACATCCTACCGAACAGCCCGTAGTATTTATACCATAAATGCTTTATTCTTTCGCTGCGCATTGATGATTTTACATTTATTGCGCATGCGCAGAAACGTCAATCGGAACGTTTATAACGCCGGAAAAATGTAAGCACTACAACGGGTTGACTGCTACCGTCGGGCCTCTGTGCAATGGGCGACGAGTCTAGCCTCGCGTAACCAACTGTCGCTCGGCTGCGTAACTACTCCGAGAAGACAGTCTGGTGACTTAGCCGGCGTTTGAATGTTATCAGTGTGGGGCTAAACAATGCTGCCATCTCACCGATACTGGTTAATCCTGCCATGTAATTCCTATTTTATAAACAACTGGAAAGGTTTATTTTTTATTTATTTTGTGTTAATGTACGTTTAATTTTTAATCGTATTTATAATACAGCATTATTTGATAAAACGGTATCCTGATTTAGTTTATTTGTTATTTCAAATTCGGCCTGAGAACCAATCAGTGTTTCTATCTTAATCTAGGGTAAGGCCACCCTGTCGGTCATATTGACAGGCCATTAATTCCCTAGGCGGAGTTGAGGGGCTGAAAGGTGCTGCCACCTCACGGAGTCTGGTTAATCGAGGCTAGGACGGGTTGTGTTACTATGACGTCAGAATATTGGGGATGGGGGGTCATCAGAGATTTCCAAATAGAAATCGGCTTGAGGCTTTCCAAAACAACTTTAATCTGCAACCACTTTGAGACTCACAATAACTCCACTTTAAAGCTCTCAAATATATCCAATTACATCCGCTCGCCAAAACCCTCGTGACGCCGACACACACAACCTCAGCTTGCATCAGAAAATCTACCTATCTTCCTTAACTATTGGGAGGCTGATCGTGTTTCAAGCCCCCTCCCCCCACGTTAAATATCGGGTTGTTGAGCCCACTGTGCTTCCTGGTTCCGACGCCTGTATCCTAGCATGAGTTCTCTCCCCTCCCTGCCTATTAGGGCCTACAGGAAGGGACTTTCCAAAACTGCATCCCTTTATCGAATTAGAACACATGTATACTTATAATATATCACGATATAAACCTTACATAGTCACTCGCGAGTTCGTTAGTTGTCATTTGTCCACGTAGAATAGCCACTTCTTCGTCATCACCAGCATTTATTTGCCACTAAAGCCGGCGTTCGGTCTACTACCAGGGGCGTCGATCCGGTTTTAAAAGTGGGGGGGACGGGGGACCAACTTATATGTACACATATGTATGCATAATATATATATATATATATATATATACATATATATATATATATATATATATATATATATATATATATATATATATATAAAGTGTATATATATATAATATATATATATATATATATTATATATATTTATATGTATATATATATTATATATATATAATATATATATATATATATATATATATATATATATAATATATATATATATATATATATATATATATATATTATATATTATATATATATATATATATATATATATATATATATATATATATATGACCTGAAATACACGTAACAATTTTTTGTAAATATAAAACATAATTCATTCTTGGTCTGGTGCTAATTCTAAACTAAAAAAAATTCATGTTATGCTATTTATAATAGTTATGTTGGCAACATAAATTTAAGAGGGGCCATGGCCCACCCCAATCTCTGAACATTTGGGGGGTAGACTTTGGACCCAACACTGCTTGCCTGATTCATAGAATGACAAGATGGAGAGCTTACAGGGGTGCCTGTGTAAAACTTCCCAATCCCACTTTTTGGCAAAGAAATTTGTCATCACTAAAATGAGATCAAATTACACAAAGTGCATAGATCCGCTGTATCCACCGTAGGCGATATAAATATCCACCAGGGCGACCAGTCTGCAATCCAAGAGGTGACAGGGCAAACAAAAATTAATAATCTATAATGCACTTGATGGCTAATGCCTATTAATATATCAACACAAGGTTGCAAAATGACAGATTCCCGCCATGATGAATATTTATTGGACTAAGATCAAGTTGCGGGGTGAGGCCAACCAAGCAATTTATCTAGTGATTTCCCACTAGGTAGTCGGTCGTATTATTAATTTTACTACTAGACCGATGTAGGGTTTTTAAGAGAGGGGAGTGATCAGTCTCGCTATATATGCCTATAAATTTGTTTTATGAACTGAAAAACTAGGAGGACATTTCCTATGCTGACCCCCTCAGCTCGTGGGGTGATCAACGTCCCCCTCGCCCCCCACTGATCGACACCCATGCTCTGCCTGTGTAGAACTTCCCAATCCAACATTTTGGCAAAGGAAATTTGTCATCACTCAAATGGGAATAAGTTACACAAAGTGCAGGAATCCGCCGCTAACGCCGTAGGCGATAAGCATCAAGCAGGCGAGGGGTGAAAGTGCAACACATTTTCATCATTTAAAATGTGCTTGATGGCTAAAGCCTATTAATGATATCAACGCAAGTTTGATAGAGCCCGGCAGCGGCTTACATTTTCCCGGTAGTTATACATTTTCCGATTGGCCTTTCTGCGTATGCGCGACAAACTTTAAATCATCAATGTGCAGCGAAATAACAAAGCATTTTTTGTATAAATGCCACGCGCTGTTCGATAACTCTTCTGTGATGACTACAGTGAAGAGTTGTCTAACATTTCATTCAAGACATTAAAATATTACGTTTATTTAAATAACTACCACGGATTATGGCGCACTAACAGCAAAACATGCCTCAAAACTTGTTTGCCTCGTGTTCATTTGCGATAAATAACTTTGCTGAACTTCATATGGCGAGTTTATTGTCTAGCTAGTCCTATGTAGCGGCTTTTAAGAGAGAGGAGTGTTGAGTCAGGCTATATGCCTCGCAATTTTTCTGAGCTGAAAAGTGGCGGGGGGGACAATTCCTATGCTGTCCTCCCACCCTGAAAAGTGGGGGGGGGGGGGGGGGGGACGCGTCCCCCCGTCCCCCACCGATCGACGCCCGTGTCTACTACGGTGGGGATCCTTCCATAATTCTGCAATTTTTGTTAATAGACCCCACATTGATAATATAATTAATCGTTATTACCTATTTCACATACCGTTCATATCATTAATCAAAAATAGTTACTTGACATCTCACTATCACGGGATTTGTATCTTCTATCATCAAACCAGAATCGAAATAATGACAGGTCCTTGATTTCTTGCAGCTGTTCATGACCAGGTTTCCGCTTCCGCGTCTGCGCACGCTCAACCTCGAGCTGCAGACGGCGTGCAAGGTCAACGTGCACACGTGTCTCTGGCACGTGCACACGGTCATGAACTATGCAGGCGTGGTGGCCGACAAGGTCAAGGCCGAGCACGCTGCCACCTGGCAGACAAACGACACACTGAAAGCAATGGTCGACTATGCACCGTTTGAGCATGCGCGCGCTCGCTTCCGGTACAGGGTAGGTGACCGGCAGAACGTGGCCGATAATTCAGTGGCACATGTCAAAATGCACTTTACCCATGCATAGTGAATCTCCCGAAGTTGATACATTTCGATGTGTTAAGTAGTTGGTGAGGCGGCGTTTACACAAACGATTAATTATCGCTCGGCCGAACGGCCAAACGGACATATAAACACAGTTTTTACGTATTAATTACCTGTGAACATTCGTGCATCCGGGACATTATCTATGCTTTGATAGTGTTTAAAGACATATCTTTTTATTAGACGTTTCAATTAATTCAAATTGTTTTGAAATGACGGACATTGCTTTAGAATATCTTTTTAGTGTCATACACGTTTTAATCAGTGTTTATGTTTTATTTTAGATTAATTTATAGATTTATATATATATATATATATATATATATATATATATATATATATATATATATATATATATACGAACAGTTTTAGTAAAGGTTTTAATTTTATATTAATTTATATTATTTACATACTAAGTGTTAGTATTATACCTCTTAAAAGCAGTGTTTACTTTATTTTAAATTTATTTATATAATTTACATACAAAGGTTTACTAGTACATCTTAGAATCACAAATTAATATGATTTATAATGATTTATATAATTTACATTTCTATTTATTAATATACATTTAGTATAGTTCTTGTGCAGCGCATCGATCCGCCATGCAGGAATCAGCGTCGCCGAAAGCTTCCCACAGCCTATGATTTTAACTACTGTTGTTAGCATTACTGAACAGAGTTTTGCTTTGGATTTTAGTGTCAAATAAAGTTTATTATTATAACAGCACAGATGGATTCGTGCGTTCTTTTTTCGTTTTCAAATTTGCGAACGAAAAAGTTTTTTCACTTTTGAAAACTAAAAACAAAAAGGAATTCCGTTTTCGTTAGTAAATTGGAAAAGACGGTATATACACGGACCCAGATGGTATTCGATTGATCATGTCAGTCAGTGAAGGACACAATTCGAAACGATTGCCTTCTACGCTTCAACATAACTTACTGTTATGTATTTAACTATGAAATGGAAGTAACACAACACGCAGACCAACCAACGAGTGACACATTTGGATGACACGGAGTTGTGACGACCCAGCTAACAAAATCAGGTCATCAGAACGTTAGCAGAACGTTACGATAACGTTCTCCTAGCGTTTTTTTGGGAAAGTTTTCTTTACGTTCCCTTAACATAGGAATGTTACTGCATAACCTAATTATAACCTTCTGCTAACGTTATGGGAACGTTAGTATATGTGTTTGATGGGGATGTTGTCGTTCGTGGTAGACGACAGCGAGCTACTACCTGTGTTGGTACACGATGCGACAGGACCCGCTGCTGAGGAGGTTCGGACTACCGTGTCATGACACCGGCGGCGTCGACTACCGCGCCGTCGACTCGCAGGACTTCGGCTGTGCCCGCTTCTCCTTCTGCCCGGGTAAGACGACGGGGGAGGAACGGGCCTGGGGACTACGTCACTAAGACGATGGGAGAGAGAGAGGGGGGGGGGGGGCATATATATATATATATATATATATATATATATATATATATATATATATATATAGAGAGAGAGAGAGAGAGACAGACAGAGACAGATAGACAGACAGACAGACAGACAGAGACAGACCGACAGACAGACAGACAGAGAGAGAGAGGCAGACAGAGACAGAGAGAGAGAGAGAGAGAGAGAGAGAGAGAGAGAGAGAGAGAGAGAGAGAGAGAGAGAGAGAGAGAGTAATGTAATTGGAAGTACAGTGGAAACTCACTATGACGGCTGGGCGGATGTGACCTGAATAGCGAGGTGACTGTAATAGCAGGTCTAACTTCCTACACCTCGTTAAATAACCTGAAGTCTATCAGGGAAGTAAAGTGTAAAGCTCTTTGAGCAATCCTTAGGATTGGATATTGCGCTATATAAGAACCTGCCTTTACCTTTAACCCCCACCCTGCCGACAGACCCGTGCTGCGGAACCTACCAGAGGACGGGCTACCTGCCGTCGTCCACGGCCTGTCGCTCGTGGCCCGAGAACCCGTGCCACGGCCTCGGCTCGGGCGAGTGCACGGTGCTGCCGGAGAACACAGACTTCGACGACCTCGTCCGCAACCGCATCAACATCTCGTGTCCGTGTCGACACGCACGAGGCGCCGGCTTCGTCTACAGCCACCGCTTCCGCGAGTGCATAGGTACGTCTGGAGTCAGACCACATTTGCATTTCCATAGGCGACCATTATAACGTTTCCTTCATTTCCTACTAATCTTGAGGAGCTCTGTTATTGACAATTTCACAGCATATTTACCCTCCATAAACAGAGGTGCAGTGAAACATTCGTCAACTTTTAATACCCCAGGCTCCTACAAACTTCTTTCAAACCTTACACCCCTCCATTTCTGCTTGAGCCACCAACGGTTGTTCCTGATTACATCACCAAGCAAAATTACTGTATTAATACGCAGAAATGCACCGACTGACACAAAAACATCATTTCTACTCACTCCACACTACATATGTGCTCACAGAAATTCAGACAACCTACATAATGCTGTTTCTATAGGGTAGTCTTTGATCGCACGGGGTATGGCGGACGAACACCTAATTGTGGTCTTACATCATCTGGTTGACGGCGTTGCTCCTAGCCTCGGTTACCCAGGCTCCGTGAGATGGCAGCACTTTTAAGCCCCTCAACTCTGCCTGGGAAAAATATAGTCTCGCTTAAAAAAATGCTTAACCGGCTGTCGGTCGGCTGCGGAACTACGCCGAGAAGACAGTCTGGCCACATTTGCCGGCATTTGTTTGGTATCCGCGTGATCTATACAATGCTGCCACCTCACGGACACTGCCGTAATATATTTCTTTTATAAACAACTGCAAATTTGTATTTCTATTTATTTTGTGTTAATACAAGTTTAATTCTGATTAGTTTTTATAATACAGCATTATTTGATAAAAAGGTATCCTTATTTAATTTGTATGCTATCCGTGTGGGGCTAGACAATGCTGCCACCTCACGGATACTGGTTAATCCTGCCGTAATTCTTATTTTATAAACAACTGTAAACTTGAATATTTACTTACTTTTGTGTTAATATAAGTTCAATGTTTAATACTTTTCATATGATATTATTATCTTGTAAAAAATATATCGTTATTTTAATTTTAATTTCATAGCGTCTCTACCCTAATCTGGGGTAAGGCTACCCGGATGTAGAAACGTAAGACTCATTAATTCCCCAGGCGGAGTTGAGGGGCTTAAACGTGCTGCCACCTCACGGAGTCTGGGTAACCGAGGCTAGGGAAACTAACGCTCTGCAATTGTTATGGCCTTACCCCAGATTAGCTGATTGGCTCTCAGGCCAACTATCAAATACAGGCCTATAGGACAGAGCGCAGTGGCTCAGGGGTAGAGCTTCGGACTCTCGACTACGAGAACCCGGGTTCGAATCCTGGCTGCGGCGTTAAAACCTTGGGCAAGTGTTTTCACTCTACATTGCTCCAGTTCACTCAGCTGAATTAAATGAGTACCTGGCTATAGACAGTGGTGGATATGTGTACGAGCAGCCTTCGCGCATTAATTGTAGCATATGGCTGGATGCTTCCCAGAGAAGCCGAGATGGTGTCTGAGTGAACAGGTCTGTCAGGGAAGTAAAGTGTAAAGCGCTTTGAACGGTCCTGAGGATTGGATATTGCGCTATATAAGAACTGCCTTTACTATAGGGAGAAGCGTAACAATTCTATAAATCTGTAGCATTTTACGCAATATCGGTGTCTTTATTTTGAACTTTTGGATGCGTGGCGTTGGTGGAAAAGTGCATACTCCTGTAGTTTATGTGTATTCGTTTATCTTTCTGTTCAGACGTCGACGAGTGTTACGAAGGCAAACACTCGTGCCCGTCCACGGAGGCCTGTCGCAACACGATCGGCGGCTTCACGTGCGTCTGTTCCGCCGGCTATGACTACGTCAACGGCTCGTGTCTGCCGTGGCAGGTGGAGACCGTGTAACGGAAGGGAGGCGAGACCAACTGTACGGAACGGAGACCGAATAACAGGAGTGAACGATTCACAACAACAACAACAACAACAACAACAACAACAACAACAACAACAACAACAACAACAACAACAACAACAACAACAACAACAACAACAACAACAACAAAAACAACAACAACAACAACAACACAGGAATATACAATATAATATGAATAATATGAGAAAATAATACAATACATAATGGTAAAGACAATACAATATAATACAATTCCATGATTAGTCAATCGTTGCTGCTCTTAAAGGGACATAGCAGAAGTCATATGACTTGTAAGGCGCTATGCCCTTTTCAACTAAAATGCATAGTAGTTGTAGTAAGTATTACAAAATTAAATACAAAGCAACAGTAATGGTATTTTTATCATTGTGTTAACTGTTCTTAAATATGAAGAAAGTAACGTCGACTTTAATCTTTTCTGAAAATGTTGCAAACTTGGCAACTGTGTTATGTCACTAGCTATGCTGTTCCATGTGTGTATACCTCTGACAGTAATTGACAGTAGTCTATGGGTGGTGTTCGCTTTTTTAACATAAAAAGACTGAGACCGATTAACAGAAATGAACGATTCAGTTGTTCAAGACTGACCCAAGATAACAGAAGAGAAAGGTTCGACTTTGCATGGCCGACCCAGATTAACAGAAATGAACTGCTCGACTTTGCATGGCCGACCCAGAATAACAGAAGTGAACTGCTCGACTTTGCATGGCCGATTCAGAATAACAGAAGTGAACTGCTCGACTTGGCATGGCCGACCCAGAATAACAGAAGTGAACTGCTCTACTTTGCATGGCCGACCCAGAATAACAGAAGTGAACTGCTCTACTTTGCATGGCCGACCCAGAATAACAGAAGTGGATTTAGTTTTACCCTAGAAAAGTGTCACCCGAATAACAATGTTCACCCGTTTACTGCTCAGGCTGAAAGATTCTCAGGCGAACGGCGAACACGTGGGACAACGCCCTAATAGCGACAACGCTCTTGTTTGCAAGCAGAATCAAATATCAGTTGCTACAAGCAGGTGTTTAAAATATTGAATGGGTAGGAAAATATTGACAGAAATATGTTGTTCTCGGTCAAGGAAGAGAGAAGGACTAGTTAGAGGACACAGTGTTACATTAGCAAAGAAGCAGTGTAGATTGGATATTAAAACATTTTCACAAAGAATAGTAAATGAATGGAACAGATTATCAGCTGATTGTGTAGGTGCTAGTAGTGTTAATATATTTAAAAATAAAATCAACATAAAAAAACATAAGAAGTATAGACGGGGTATACTAAGGGCTTCCTAGTTCACCTGCCATTTATAGATAAATCTCTAGGTGGCAATCTTGTTAAATCTTGTTAAGAATCATAATATTTTATGTAATAAATTAAGTGCTATAATGTTCAGAAATAAGAGCAGTTCTGATAACCAATATTGTACTGGATGTGTTAACTAGAACACAACCACATCGCAAGTTGTGCTCATTTCTTGACAAGATAGTCCCAGATGAAACCTGTCAACGGCTGGAGATATGACAACCTTGATAGACGGGGACAAGGCAATCTGACACAATGAATATATTGTGTTATCACAGGACAAAAAGGCAGGCAAGATATCGGTCGCATTGTTGAACCTTGTGTACTAAAATGAGCCAGATATGTAGCATGGTCGGAATAGATTAGGTGTCGTTATTAAATAAACATTTCAATATCTATAGCACAGTTGCTTGTTTTTCCTATCGACAAGAACACGTACGAGCCACACGGATGATCACCCTACTCTCTTGTGCGTTAACGAAGGTACATGACAGTTATATAACGGAGGCTATGCACCATCATCTTAGCACACCAATTAAAACGCAAGTTCAGCCGTATTCCGCTACCGCACGCGATAACAATGTATGAGTAAGTGTACTACTACAAATCAAAACAGTTGAACCTTACTTTATGAAAGTAACACGATCTTAATCATTGTTCTAGTTATACCTGATTATAGTACTGACTGATTGCGATTTTGACTGTGTGTGTAGATATGTGTGTATGTATGTATGTATGTATGTATGTATGTATGTATGTATGTATGTATGTATGTATGTATGTATGTATGTATGTATGTTTGTATGTATGTATGTATGTATTTATGTACGTGTATGTATGTATGTATGTATGTATGTATGTATGTATGTATGTATGTATGTATGTATGTATGTATGTATGTATGTATGCATGTATTCATATGTATGTGTATGTATGCGCGCATACATGTATGTATGTATGTATGTATGCATGTATGTATGTATGTATGTATGCGCGCATACATGCATGTATGTATGTGTGTTTGTATGTATGTACGTACGTATGTATGTGTGAGTTTGTATGTATGTGTATGTATGTATGTGTGTGTGTGTGTGTGTGTGTGTGTGTGTGTGTGTGTGTGTGTGTGTGTGTGTGTGTGTGTAAATGTGCGTTCGTATGTGTGTGTAAATGTGCGTTCGTATGTGTGTGTGTGCATGCATATATATGCGTGTGTGCATATATGTGTGCGTGCGTGCATGCGTGTCTATGTATGTAATGCATGCATGTATGTATGTATGTATGTATGTATGTATGTATGTATGTATGTATGTATGTATGTATGTATGTATGTATGTATGTATATATGTATGTATTCATATGTATGCAGATACTTATATAGACATATATATTTATATGTTTCTCTCTATTTATCAGCTTATCTTTTCATACAGTTAATATAAAAGTTGCCTACGACAATGCGTGCAATAATTAATTACACAATGTGTATAAAAAGACCGAACAATAATATATAATTCCATCACTCCATCTTTCGCATTTAACCGCGTGGCATTCTTGTTGGAATGTTCGCAACAAACTGGAATAACGAATAACGTATAGCTCGGAACAAGACCGTTTACTGGTACGATGACAAAATCTTGGCTTGAGTACAACCCACCATGTCACGGGCATTACGTCGTCGCTGGATTACCATCCAACTGTTTGGTTCAACAGACGCCGCTAATCGACGCTGTAAATGTCGGCGCCTGCTCATGCGCCGGCGCATGCGCTGTCGACGCGGTATCGACTGTTGACAGCCGGCACAAGTCAGCCTTGAGTCGTCTTGCTGTAAGCTCAACGTCGGGACTTCGAGAAGAGAATTGTTAGCAGAACTGCAGCACAAAAAGGAATTATGCGTACTTTGTTGATGTTCGCTTGTGCCGGTGTGGTGATTGGTCTGTCGGTCGGTAAGTGAACAAAAAGTGTTATGCAAGAACAAACAAAGGTAGTACAATGTTGGTGTTTCTACACAAAACGGGTCGATTTTGCATACATTATCTTAAATGAATGATGCCATTTAGTTCGGTGAAAGGTGAACGATGATTAGGTGGGTTTTTATAATAAATTCTTTATTCGTGCGATACATAGTAATTTGTTAATAATTTTTTATTGGTAACACGCACATGCAAGCATACCGGTGCCCACATCCCGATATGCGCGAGCACTCACTTACACACGCGCGCGCGCACACACACGCACGCACACACACACGCACGAACACACGCGCGCGCACACACACCTAATTGTGATTTTTAATATACGTGAATATATTTAAGATATATAAGTTGTATTTTTACTGTTTATAATAATAATAATAGTAATAATAATAGTAACTGTAAAACTTCTATATCCTTAAAATATTCAAACTCAGAGGCGCAACAAACAGGATCATTTGGCTAGTATATAGAAAGTGTCTAAAGACATCTTTTCATTAGGCAATTTAATTAATTCAAATTGTTGTGATATGACCGACACTGCTTTATAATTTCTTTTTAGTTTTAACCAGTGTTTTTGTTTTCGACTAATGTATAGATAATTTAGTAAATGTTTTAATTTTATATTAATTTATATAATTTACAAAGGTTTAATACTATACGTCTTTAAAACAGTGTTTAATTTATTTAAAATTGATTGATATGATTTATATAATTTACATACAAAGGTTACACAAACAAAGGTTACTAGTGTACATCTTAAAACCAAAATTTGATTTGATTTATATTAATGTATATAATTTACATTTATATTTATTAATACATTTACTATATGTCTTGTACAGCGCATCGATCCGCCATGCTGGAATTAGCGCTATAACAAATATTATTAATATTATTATAAATTCATCCTTTGTTTCATAGGATGACCCCATGCCATGGTCAAACAACCTCGCATATTCGAGTCCCCCCGGTTATGTATAATTTTTTATGCTTTGTGCTTCAGCGCATATGAGAGGTCCAAACTTCCCACCGCCACGTAGCGCCTACACCGACTTCGATATGGCCTGCATGAGCCTCCGCGGCTGGTGCGGCCTGGCCTCGATGTGTGACCCGGACCGTAGCGTGTTGGCTGGCCGTTGCAATAAGTGGGGCACGGAGTGCTGCGTGGCGCGCAAGGCAGTCTGTGAGCTGTGGAACGGTGGCTTTTGCACTAGCAGCCTGAAGCACTGTTCCAACGGGAGGTTCGTCGTGAGCGGATTCTTGTGCAGTCCGAGGAAAGTTTGCTGCGTGAAGAAAACCGCGTCGTTCAAAATTCCTCCTCCACTTCCGGTCGATCAACAATTTCAAGTCGATCCACAATTTTCAGTCGATCCAAATCCAGTTCAAGTCGACCATCCAAAGGATGAAGCCAGGCCAGTATTCTACTAAAGGCCAGACCGAAAGTGGACACGCGCTGCACACACGGACCCTGGATTCACAGTACATCGCCAGAGTGGCTCAGACTAACAAACAAACAAACAAACAAACAAACAAACAAACAAACAAACAAACAAACAAACAAACAAACAAACAAACAAACAAACAAACAAACAAACAAACAAACAAACAAACAAACAAACAAACAAACAAACGGAAAGCGAAACAGACTTTTAAACGGAGGCTGACTGTTCCGAAGGTGTAATTTAGTAATTAATGAGATTATCTTAAAATTGCAACAAATCTGTTGAAGACATCCTTACCACCGAAAGGCGTTTAATTGGCCCGTAAAAGAACTCACACAATTTTGAAGATTCCACTCCTCAGCATATCCACTGGTTATAAAATCATCAAGTTATCAAATAAGTTTCACTAGCAATATTACTGAAGATGGGTAAGTTTACCATAATAGCCTTTGATGTTCAATGATGTTATGGTACCGGAACATTCATCGCAGCAGAAATCCTGTTGCAAATTGCTACGATGGTTAACTCCGTATAGAGGAATACGCTCCTTCCCCTTAAAGCAGGGGTGCCAAATCCTATGTTTATTTTTTCATTTAATATTACAACATGAACGTTGAAGGTTTATTGTGTTTAGTTGCTTAATTAAGGCCGGAACAATGTTCGCAGTTTGAAAAATTCCACCTGAAACACGTTCAAATTGTAAACAAAACGTCCCGTTTCAAAACAACCTTCAATAATTTACCCAATATGACTGTTCTCAGTTAGTATAACCTCGCGAGAGCTGAAGTCACGAACGTGGGCTTTCTTTACACATTTTTAGTTCATTTCGATGAATCCTCAACGACGTTCGATATTATTCATAGGCTGGTGTTTGTGGTTTTCGCTTACTAAATTACATAATAAATAAAATCACGTGGTATCCTAACTAGATTCTTCTGTTTGATGTTAAATGCGATATCGCATTATCACAATGTACTGACTGGCTAAGTGTATAAATGATTATATAACGCTTTGTATATTTTTATGCAATATGTATTGAACGAACAGCCACGGTGATGGTTTCGTCAAAGTATCTAGAATGTTCTGGGATATTTTAGGGAAAAATAACTATATCTGGCGAACAACGACATCCATGGTAAATAGTTCACATCGTGTAGCTGGCCATTGGCGATATTAGGATAACAATAATTATTATGCTACAGAATACAATTATGCTGCGATATGATCGTCTAATAAATGTGCACATTAATATATGATTTGTAGCCGTTTTTGAACACACTCATGAACTCACTCATGAACTCACTCATGAACTCACTCATGAACTCACTCATGAACTCACTCATGAACTCACTCATGAACTCACTCATGAACTCACTCATGAACTCACTCATGAACTCACTCATGAACTCACTCATGAACTCACTCATGAACTCACTCATGAACTCACTCATGAACTCACTCATGAACTCACTCATGAACTCACTCATGAACTCACTCATGAACTCACTCATGAACTCACTCATGAACTCACTCATGAACTCACTCATGAACTCACTCATGAACTCACTCATGAACTCACTCATGAACTCACTCATGAACTCACTCAAGAACTCACTCATGAACTCACTCATGAACTCACTCATGAACTCACTCATGAACTCACTCATGAACTCACTCATGAACTCACTCATGAACT
>OZ024864.1:46953313-46955813 GCA_964017155.1 Oasisia sp. SBJ-2009 | reverse complement strand
GTGTCTGTGTCTGTGTCTGTGTCTGTGTCTGTGTCTGTGTCTGTGTCTGTGTCTGTGTCTGTGTCTGTGTCTGTGTCTGTGTCTGTGTCTGTGTCTGTGTCTGTGTCTGTGTCTGTGTCTGTGTCTGTGTCTGTGTCTGTGTCTGTGTCTGTGTCTGTGTCTGTGTCTGTGTCTGTGTCTGTGTCTGTGTCTGTGTCTGTGTCTGTGTCTGTGTCTGTGTCTGTGTCTGTGTCTGTGTCTGTGTCTGTGTCTGTGTCTGTGTCTGGGTCTGTGTCTGTGTCTGTGTCTGTGTCTGTGTCTGTGTCTGTGTCTGTGTCTGTGTCTGTGTCTGTGTCTGTGTCTGTGTCTGTGTCTGTGTCTGTGTCTCTGTCTCTGTCTCTGTCTCTGTCTCTGTCTCTGTCTCTGTCTCTGTCTCTGTCTCTGTCTCTGTCTCTGTCCCTGTCTCTGTCTCTGTCTCTGTCTGTCTCTGTCTCTGTCTCTGTCTGTCTCTTTCAAACAAACAAACAAACAAACAAACAAACAAACAAACAAACAAACAAACAAACAAACAAGCAAGCAAGCAAACAAACAAACAAACAAACAAACAAACACACACACACACACACACACAGACACACATACATACAAGCACACCACACATACATACATACGCACGCACGCACGCACGCACGCACGCACGCACGCATGCACACATACACGCACACACACACGCACACACACACACACACACACACACACACACACACACACACACACACACACACACACACACATACACATACACACACACAAGCACACCACACAGACATACTAAAGGAAAGTACATTTTTATGCAAACGACTTTTCTATCACATAGAAAACGTGATTTTACCTTTAGTTTTATTGTCTTTCGTCAGCCTAACAATTTTATCACAGAGATATGCTTTTCCATGTCAACTTGTTATCTATATAAATGTGAATTCAACGTTATGTATTCCTTAGTTATTTGTATCAAGACGTTTTTATGACACCATTACCAAATAGTAATTAATAATTTGCCGTTGATATATTGAGAGAGAAGGAGAGAGAGAGAGAAAGCGAAAAAGAGAAAGAGAGAGAAAAAACCACAAACAGAAACAGAGAAAGAAAGCGAAAGAGAGAGAGAAAGCGAAAAAGAAAGCGAAAGAGAGAGCCTGTTTACTGCAAACCATTCGTATACCTTTTTTTAGTTCAATGTTTGTCATCTCTACAAGTTCAACTAAATCACCATTACAGTATATCATGTTGGTGTTGTCAGTAAATAGTATGAACTTAAATATATTTACAATATTACAAACACAGTTTGTTTTACAACGTAAACAGTTTATATTTGTCAAAGATATCATAATCCACTTGTGTACACCATCATGAATCAAATAAATTGTTTTCGCTAATATTTCATGCATGACCGTATCAAATGCTTTCGTAAAATCAACAGCTATGCCAATGGCACACACACACACACACATATATATATATATATATATATACATATACATATACATATACATATACATATACATATACATATACATATACATATACATATACATATACATATACATATACATATACATATACATATACATATACATATACATATACATATACATATACATATACATATACATATACATATACATATACATATACATATACATATACATATACATATACATATACATATACATATACATATACATATACATATACATATACATATACATATACATATACATATACATATACATATACATATACATATACATATACATATACATATACATATACATATACATATACATATACATATACATATATATATACCACTGCCACTAGTCAATGCGAATTTAAATCAAGCATGTCAACATCACATGCTCTTATAGAATTAGTCGAAGAAATGACTAATTCTCTTCATAATATATATATATATATATATATATATATATATATATATATATATATATATATATATATATATATAAATGCTTGATTTAAATTCGCATTGACTAGGACTGAGCATGTTATATATATATATATATATATATATTTTAAATATCTTGCCTGTATATATTTTTCTCAAAAGGCCCTATTAATTCCTAGAGAACTGAGGCAACAAATACTTTGGTCTGTAATTTGTAATTGTCACGAGATTAAATATGCTAAATACGTTAACTGTTTTAATATGATTAGGAAATAATTTAGTGACGAACGAAACATTGCAAATGTGAGTCAACGGTTTTACAATGTGTGTAATGATGATGTGTACACCATTAAAATCTGTTGACATTTTTACATCAAGTATATTCAAGTCTTTTCACTATGGTACATTTGTTTTGCAATGTTGGCGGAAATCGAAATAATACGCAATGGTAGTTTCGCGACGCTGCATAAATCCAAGCAATAGGGAAAATAATCCTCTGTTCTGAGCATCATAAGGATATATCTCCCCGAATGCCGAGGCACATTCGGCTCTTTCAGT
>OZ024864.1:46943313-46948313 GCA_964017155.1 Oasisia sp. SBJ-2009 | reverse complement strand
AAGTCCCCAAAATAACGTTTACGTCCATGACAATTTATCTTCACTCCGCACGTTGTGCGTCTATCACATATAAACCCGAAATGCTCTAAAGGTCGTTCCTCATACGTGGAATTTAGTGTACTAAAAACTGACAAAGTAATGAAAGGTTTTCTATGAGATATGGCCACAACATACAGAACATAAAAAAGTCGTCACATACAAAACGGGAAAACCGTTAGACTTGGAATAGTAGTCATCTGAACTCGTAAAACACGCGTACTTGTAGTACATATACTTACACAGAGAAAATTCAGGTAATTGTGTTAACATTTTAAGAATAAACTCGATTATGTTTGAGTTATGAAACCAATCGCGTACTGAACAATGTGTTCAGAACTATGGCAATGCTAAAACCAAGAAGATTGAAAAATAATGTGCCACTGGTGTGTATATTGCAATGTATATGATGCTATTTTTTTTACAGTAACTATGTTATAATTACAATGTTGTGATGTTGTTATTATAAAACGGGTCGTATAACAATTTATAACAATACCATAAATGAAACCAGTATTCATAAAAAACTAAGAAAACGACATATTGACCTTATATATAATATACGTCCACCTAAAAGAAGTAATGAATGTTAGGACATGTGGTTAAAGTCATATAAATACAATAAGGAATGCTAATAATTATTTAAGAAAAGCATCAGGTATGGAAAATGGTATGGAGCTGTGACCTTGATAGTGAAAACCGGTCGAAATCGTGTCAAAATCTAGAATATTGTGATCACCGCAGCCCGTCTATGTAATATGGCTGTGCTTACAATGTTTATATATATTTCGTGGGAACCACAGTGAAGTTCAGAACTTTGACTTGGGCTCACTGAACGCAGTTTGTCTAGTAGCATAAACAGAATATATTTATTTGAGTGATAAAAAAGTTGTTTGAAGGTGTATTAGAATATAAGGGACACGAAAGGTCGGTTTAACGCCGGTACATGAATAGAAACAATTGCGGCTACATGACGAGTGTTTGTTGTTGTTGTAGCACGCAGGACATCAACCAATGCAACATGACGAGTGTTTGTTGTTGTTGTAGCACGCAGGACATCTGCCAGTGCTACATGACGAGTGTTTGTTGTTGTTGTAGCACGCAGGACATCAACCAGTGCAACATGACGAGTGTGTGTTGTTGTTGTAGCACGCATGACATCAACCAATGCAACATGACGAGTGTTTGTTGTTTTTGTAGCACGCAGGACATCAACCAATGCAACATGACGAGTGTTTGTTGTTGTTGTAGCACGAAGGACATCCACCAGTGCAACATGACGAGTGTTTGTTGTTGTTGTAGCACGCAGGACATCAACCAATGCAACATGACGAGTGTTTGTTGTTGTTGTAGCACGCAGGACATCAACCAATGCAACATGACGAGTGTTTGTTGTTGTTGTAGCACGCAGGACATCTACCAGTCCTACATGACGAGTGTTTGTTGTTGTTGTAGCACGCAGGACATCTACTAGTGCTACATGACGAGTGTTTGTTGTTGTTGTAGCACGCAGGACATCCACCAGTGCTACATGACGAGTGTTTCTTGTTGTTGTAGCACGCAGGACATCCACCAGTGCTACATGACGAGTGTTTATTGTTGTTGTAGCACGCAGGACATCCACCAGTGCTACATGACGAGTGTTTCTTGTTGTTGTAGCACGAAGGACATCCACCAATGCTACACTACGAGTGTTTATTGTTGTTGTAGCACGATGGACATCAACCAATGCTACAAGAGGAAGGGTTTCAACTTTACCCCCTTCCATTGCTCCACCACCGAGGGTTGCTGCGCGCCGAGTAGTCTTGACCCATTCCTCGGGTCCGCCAACGATAGGCCACCAATGCTTCCTCAGTTCGACATTGAAATATTTCCTATCAACGGGCCGAAGCCCTTCGGCCATGGCGTGTACGGCCCTCATCCAAAACCATTCGGCCACGGCGGGTACGGCCCTCAACCAACACCCTTCGCGCCCATCGACTTAGATGGTGGCCGTCCACCGCCAGGAGCACCTATCGCTGATCTACCGCCGCCGCCGGGCTCACAGGATGCTGCCGGCGGTGTCTCATGGAATAACCAAGGCGTCGACGGCTCGCAACGCGGCGACCGTCCATTTAGACGACCATTCTTCCAGGGAAAGCCACGGCCCGGCTCTGTGGCAGGTTCACAGCCTGTCGAACGTTTTAGATTCCCGCCAAATCCACCGCCTGGCTCTGTGGCAGCTTCACAGCAAGGCAGACCTTTTGAATATCCGCCAAATCCACCGCCTGGCTCTGTGGCAGCTTCACAGCAAGGCAGACCTTCTCAATATCCGCCAAATGCACCGCCTGGCTCTGTGGCAGCTTCACAGCAAGGCAGACCTTTTGACGCACCGGCAGCTGTGTTACCTAACTATAACTACACACAGTTACCATTTTCAGACGACGACAAGGGAAAAAAAAGTCGTGGACGAACTCGTGCATACAAAGGCAAATCCGAAGATGAATCCAAAGAAGAATCAGGACAAGAATCAGGATCAGGACAAGAATCAGGATCAGGACAAGAATCAGGATCAGGATCAGGACAAGAATCAGGATCAGGATCAGGATTAGGACAAGAATCAGGACAAGAATCAAAAGATGAATCAGAAGAAACCTCTGACGGGGGTTATAACAAAGACGAAACAGTATTCGTTAAGATGTACGACGGAGAGGGAGACGGCCACGCCGACACAATGCCCACGCCATATGAAGAGGTCGGCTGGAGAGTGGACGATGAGAATAGAGACTATGACACAGCCACACCTTCTTATCCGCGATCAGCCGGCCCGGTCCACTACCGGTCGATGCCAGACGAAACCCCAGGCGACAGCATCTTCTCTGAACCTGACGAGATCAAGCCAGATCTTCCTATGCCTACTGATCCCGCAGACTACTATAGCAATGGGTGAAGCCGTTCGGACATCGCCGAAACATCGAGGGAAGCTCCCGATGACGCGTGCGAAGGGAAAGGTCCAGACTCGCCACCCGTACGTCGTCATGGTAACGCGTCCTCGACCTCCAAGGACGACAAGGTTCATCCCAGGTTAATTGTATGCGCTGTTTGTGTCACGTGATGTCTCTTACTCGCGATTGCCCTGCCTTTATTTGATTTAATTTCGATTTTGCTGCATGTGGTGTGTCGTCAATTTGTTGCAACAGCGCACTGCTATCGATTCGGTTTTATGCAGTTTTAAATGCAACTGCAATGGTGTATGCAAACGTTATTACAGTAATGTAAATTGTTCTGCCTAACGAAATGGTAAGATGAAATAAAATATGGCATTATATGCATAAACTGACTCTGCAGTACATATTACACTTGTACATATTACACTTTATTTCACTAAGGCGGTCACTAGTATATATACCGTTTACTGGACGGAGATATTTCAACCAGTGTTATTAAAACTTTTGCAAACACGAACTATTAGTTAACTGGGCTCTTGTGGAACACTTCTTACAGCGGCGTATCTCGTTTATCATAAAACAACCCCCTCAACCTGAATCATACCTTTTATTTACGTCCCAATCTGGAGAACAATAAAAAAATGCAATACAAGTCCTTCGTGCCAAAAATATGTGTCGCGTCATATGGTTATGTAGGTTAATTGATACTCAGAAGAGTTTGGAAGGCGCTGGACTTGCGCGAACGTGGAGGTCATATTAGAGACGACCGGAAGCAGCAAAACATTTCGTCTACCGTGTCCGATAGCATAGATTAGTCCATTGGAGGCCGCATCAGTAATTACATAGCGTTTTCGCATTTAAAATACAGTATTAAGCGTTTGCGTTCGTTTTCGCTTTCAGGGGAACGAAAGGGTAATTCTTTGGGTCACACCACTTGCAACTACACATACAGGTATTATGCAAGTAGTTAACGTGAGGGACGTTGTTGAAGAAACAATAATTAATTCATATGGACAGCGCCATTTTCAGAGAGAGGCTGTCGTCACAAGTTTCTACTTTCTCAGTTACCGGTCGCCGAATTTGCGATACTATAATTGTTTACAACGTTCAGTGAATTCATTTATCGCAGCCTACCGTAGGTTCGAATATGTAATGCTATCTTCTTATCTGAATATGTCAGTTTCGCTCATATCTGGCTTTTTACGTGTGTTGTAATATTACTGGTTGCCATTATATATTCAATACAACAGTTTACGATGTAAATGGCATTATAATAGTTTATTCAGTTGCTGTATAGAGGCAATAAGAGAAACCTAGAAATGAATCATAGTATTTGTATAGCCAGCAATGGAAGGAAACACGCGTCATAACCACACATGCACTTACCCAACCACACACACAACCCACACCCACACCCACACACATATATATATAATATATAAATTGTTACATAAACACACACACTACCCACCCCCACACACACACATATACATATATATACATATATATGTATAATATAAATTGTTATATAAACACAAACACAAACACAAAACACACACACACACACACACACACACACACACACACACACACACACACACACACACACACACACACACACACACACACACACACACACACACACACACACACACACACAAACGCCATCATTTGGTAATTCTACGCCTACATCGGACGTTGGCCAACGCTCATGCGCTGTCGGACCGACATCTGACAACAATTGCATCGTCAGCTACGCCAAAGTAAAAACGAATGCATCGGACTAACAAACACTGTTTTCTTTACATGTTTACTTTGCTTTATTTTTATATATCGGGCAAAAATATGCCGGAAACGCAACCATCGTCGTAATCCATACGTATGCATAGATATTATTTCGTAAACAAACACATAATAAGATATGATAACATACCAAATACAACAGATAATCATATTATATAACACGTAAACAATTATGTAACGGACAACTCGTCGTAATGACTAATGCGATCGCGATGACATCATCCATCGTCTAGC
>OZ024864.1:46928313-46938313 GCA_964017155.1 Oasisia sp. SBJ-2009 | reverse complement strand
TTGAAACAACCGGTAGTATTGAAGAAATTGTTTCACATTTGCGGGCGTACTGTTTGGAATCCCTCCAGTCCAAGTACAGTTCACTTTGCTCGGTCCATTTTTAGGAGAAATGCTTTGAAGTAGACATGTAGTCATGTATCATCAGTTGATGGGATGATTTCAGCGATAACAATAATAGACAACTTTATATTTACCGTCATCAGCATGTTACGCGCGTTGCCGAGTTGCAGCCATTTCATGACAACAGCCAAACCCCATGTAGTGAATCTGCGTGTAGAGCGCCTCGATCACCGTCGTGACGTCATTCTTCGTCTAAGATGGAGTAGCGCGTAGTATTTGGATGGCTGGGTGTTAAAAAAAAAAATTCTGGTAAACCGCTGGCGTAAAAAAAATTAGTATATGTGGAAATTGTTACTTTATATTAACTCTATTAGGTGTATGCCACGAAACAGTTAACTTTTTTTTTTTGCCTTTAACTAGTATGGTATAAAGGTCATCTGTGCCAAATGTCATGCTATTGTCCAGCAGTGAAAATGTTAAAGACATCGATATTTCCCTAGACGCGTTCTGCTGGTTATATATTTGTTTTATTATCATTGCTTACTAGTGGCGCCACAGTGCGGCTTGGTGAGACATCGTCATTGATCGACTTGTACCATCTGCTCTTCCGGACGTGCGCATTTCGGGCGGACTGGAAGGCAAGGGTGTGTAGAACGTCTCGTCTTTACGTTCACTTCGCTATAGTGACAGCGTTGGTGTAGTTCCAAGGCTACTGACGTTAAATGGTGAGAACATCACGTAAGCCCCTGACCTCGATTTGCATAACGAGAAAGAGAGAGAGAGAGAGAGAGAGAGAGCGAGAGAGAGAGAGAGCGAGAGAGAGAGAGAGAGAGAGAGAGCGAGAGAGAGAGAGAGATAGAAAGAGAGATAGAGCGAGAGAGAGAGAGAGAGACAGAGTAAGAGAGAGAGAGAGAGAGAGAGAGAGAGAGAGAGAGAGAGAGAGAGAGGAGAGAAAAGAGAGAGAGAGGACTATTGGGTTGTCAAAATGTCCTTATGAAACGCAGTATCCCGTCCTCTTGATTGCTATAAGGCGCGTGATACATTACTGCCTGACAGACGACCTGTTCAGTCAAAGACCATCTAGATTTATATAGGAAGCATCCAGTCACTTCGCAATTATTGCGCGAAGTCTATTCGTACACAAATACCCACCACAGTATATAGCAAGTTACTCATTCATATAACTGAGGTTACTAGAGTGAACGAACTTGCCAAGGGTTAGACACGGAACCACACATGTCGAACCCGAGAGACCGATGTGCTAGGCACTGCGCCATTGCACAACACAAGTTTGTGAAATGTATCACGATATAGCATGTTTTATGGTGGTTAGTTAGTCCCACTTAACCGACTGTCGGTCGGCTGCGGAACTACGCCGAGAAGACAGTCTGGTGATCCTTCCGGCTTTTGAATATTATTGATCTATACAATGCTGCCACCTCACGGACACTAGTTAATCCAGGCGTAATTTCTATTTTCATAAACAACTGCAAATTTGTATTTCTATTTATTTTGTGTTACTATCAGTTTAATTTTTAATAGTTTTTATAATACAGCATTATTTGTTAAAAAGGTATCTTTATTTATTGTGTATGTTATCCGTGTGAGGCTAAACAATGCCTAAACCTCACGGATACTGGTTAATCCTGCCGTAATTCTTATTTTATAAACAACTGTAAATTTGAATTTGTACTTATTTTGTTGTTGATATAAGTTCGCTGTTGAATAGTTTTCATAGGATATCATTATCTTGTAAAAGTAAATCGTTATTTAAATTTGTATTTCATCGTTGGCCTGGGAGCTAATCAGCCACTCTACCCTAATCTGCGGTAAGGCCGCTTGGGCGGTTACCAAATGCAGAGCAATAGTTTCCGCAGGCAGGGTTGAGGGGCTTAAAAGTGCTGCAACCTCACGGAGCCTAGGTAACCGAGGCTAGGTGGTTAGTGAGATCGTCGTAACAAAGACAATTAAAGGAAGACCAATCACATGCGCTGTTTCCCATTGGACGCCATTTTTAAAACATAGACCGCAGCGAACCAAGCGGCTGGGTTGCAAAAGTCAGATCAACATGGCGTACGCCAGGCACGGCGGTTCGTTTTGCTCAGCCTTTGGCTGCAGCAACAACAAAAGCGTCAACGCAGAGCTTTCATTCCTCAGATTCCCGAAAGATAAAGACAGGTAGGCATTAAATCAATACAAACTAAACAGAAATACCATGCATAACACACATAAATGCATAAATGCAACGCCTCGACAAGCCCCCCCCCGCCAGTCAGTGTCAGACTGGATGTCAGCTGGTGATGTAAACAAAAACACTCCGTATGGCTGGGACGGATATAGTAGTAGTTGGGCCAAGTAATAGTACTGTCGTGGGCGGGGGGGGGGGGGGGGGGGGGGTATCAATGACAATAAATTAACAGTATGTCCCAGCGGATCTTGTGGTGGGCTGAACTAAGAGTAAATATCACTGACACTGTATCGTGTGTCCAGACTGGCCTACTTGTCCTTGTTCATGTACATGGTGTATCTAAATTCTAGATAATAGAATAGGTGCCTTGGCAAAATATTAGCAATAAATGTGTAATGGTGGCTGTAATTCAATGTTTTTGCACTTCTTATTTCAGGAGTAAGCGATGGGTTATAAACTCTAGAAGGGAAGATCTGTTGAAAAGATACTGCGGGTATCTCTGTAACAACTGCCGGATGTGCGCTAAACACTTCACCGAGTCACAGTTTATGAATGCCAACAGCCGTGACAAGCTGGTATGGGATGCAGTTCCCACGTTATTCAGCTGCAATCAATCAGATCGCCAGAAAGAACGCAAGCCCCCCAAGGACAGAACTTAATCTTCTGAGCATGTAGTTGAGCAAGATACTTCAGCCCTGGGAAAATCAAATATATAATCAAAATCTATATTTTGCAGTCACACGATATGAATTGCAAACTATGCAAATTCAATGAAACGGAAGACTAACTATAATGAATATTGTGAACAAATGTACATGTAGCTAACAATGTATTGACATTTTAATACTGGCACACATTTTCTTTTACTTTTTGTGTGGCACATGACTATCATGTATCAATATACAGCACAGGTTGTATGTATCATATGCATCTCTCATCTGCGAAATTACATTAATTCTAAACATAGATGGACATGTGCAGACATTATGTATTTGTAGACGTGTGTGTAAAAAAAAAAATGATATGTATTTGATAAATGAAAGATGATGTTGAATACTTTCTGCAAATGTTGGCAAATCAAACCAAATTGGCATGTTTTTGGGCTCATTTGAAGTGTATACTAACTTTAATATCTGTACCCATGCTATTAATGCCTACAATAAATGTATTATTGTACCCATGTCTTTTTTGTTCATGTTTTTGATCTGTTTCAGAATAGGAATGAAATATTTCTAAAAATTGGGATTGTACAGTAACTGTCTGAACTGAATTATATTGATTGATTTATTTATTAAGTAATCCACGTTCAGTAATAAAACTGTTGAGGTGAAGCCTTCAGACATTAAAAATACAAAAGTATGCAATGGTGTAAAAAAATACAATTTAAACATCATGAAAACAAGTTATGAATATGACTAGGAATAGACACATAATTTAACGCACACACAACTGTATGACAAAGTGTTAAAATAGAGGAACACATAAACCACAGGGAGGCATATATGATGGTGTTGGCAATTTGGGCGGGTGTAGGTTTAGCATGTTTAGGTGAGATGTTAAACATCATGTGTACCAAAACAAGAAGTAAATATGACTAGAATACAAAGATTGAAAGTAGTAGAAAAAGACACTTGGGCTACATCATAATTTACTGTACATACATCCTTTCAAATTTACAATGGACCAGTTGTGTGTCCATAGGCAGTACATGTATCAAGATGTATATATAAAACCGGAACATTTCAACAAATTTTAAAATGCACTTTCAGGCTATGGACATAATTATTGACTGCAGCATATCTTCAGCTGACAGGGAGAGGTTGTCTGGGGACATGGTAAAGAAAGAACCAGGCATAATGATCATATCTGAGATTTCATGAATCCTATCATAATGTAGCCGTGAAATGACCATAAAATATTATATATTTTTTGAAAATCAATATATTTGGCGCATAAAAATATAATTGTTTTATCTTTACATGTCCACCCCCACCCCCCCCCCCCCCACCCCCACACACACACCCCAAGTCAACGAACGAGCAGTCGATCGCTTTTTAACCAAATGAATGAAAGCACGCCGGTTTGCTTATGAACTCGCATGACACCCAGCCGCTTGGTGCGCCACCAGTTCAAAATACAAAATGCCACCGGCTGAGTGACATCTCTCCCCTTTACGCTCTCTCGTCGTAATGAATCATACAGTGGCGCCACCTAACAGGAAAGAACAATTATTGTCTGTAGTTGCCATTATGACCGCTAGACGCGGGCAATGTGGTGGGCACCGAGTTAGAGCATTAATCTTTCCTCTACAGATACTACACAAGCGGTATGGCAGAAGGGGACATACCACCAAATGGATTCCTACGTCATTACATAGTTGTCCTGTTTAAAAGAACTGCATTGTGCACTTTTTGTCAATTTCTGGAAGCACTAAATGTAGGACTGGTGGAGTGGAAACGAGATTTCTGCGTAGCGTGATATCACAACTGCGAAATGATGATATTTGACAGACAGTGAAAAGGTGCGTATGGCCTAGAGGTGTCAACATTGGCAATCGGCCGCTGATTGAGGCAAAAATGAAGGGGTGTCAGGTTAGAGATTGGATTGTAGGAGAAAGAGATAAGTCATTTTCACGAATTTTATACGTGACATGTGTCGTTGGAGACTAATTATTGCCTGAAATTTGCAGTACCGTGGATTGATAATCCTAATGGGAAATCAAAGGAACGTTACAATGGCCCCCTATGGGAAATCAATTGATGGTATCTATACACAAAGCGCTCTACCCACTGACAGGATATATAAAATAGAACTGTTGAGCAATGTAGCGAATATAAAATAGGTCTGGCAAGAAATAGTTGTAAACCTGATGATATGTCACTGTGCCCCGTAGTCCAAGATAAGACAGTTCATGATTAATTGCTGGAGAAGGCCAGAAGCCACCAGCTGGTGAATGATTTCAGTTGGTTGAGGACAGTGATCTGGAAATGTGTCACTGGGTTCCTTGACAAAGTGACTGGTGGTTGATTAATTAATTGGGTACGTTATAACCTCCAGACTAGTCAATAAGGGGAGGGTTGTGACCTAGAAATGGGTTTAACGTGAGGTTATTATGCCAGGTGGATTATCCAACCCAAACCGTGGACAGTTCGGTGGTTGACACTGGTGTGAGCAGTGTGAATGTAGTTTAAACCTCCACACCGTATGGAGGCTTGCTGGTTAAAACATTCATTGTGAAATAGCAATATGATTTTATTTTTGTGTAGCGTACAACTGTACCAGCCGACCCAAAACAGGATCTGGCACCTCTTTTTCATGTCAGAATCTCAGTTATACGATATAACTTAGGTGACATGTTTCACTGCCATTACTTTAGGATATTAACAGTTTTAAAACATTACAGTCATGATTGACAAAACATACTACATATTAGCTTAATTACGTACCAAAACGATTTTAGTAATATTACTAACATAACAAAATGACATATTTACAAGGCCACTGAAGAACTGTTATTATGGTATTCCAATTTGTTTTGTAGTGTGCCTACATTAATTTTATTTTTTTATTTTTATTACTGTATAATTAGTTAGTTGACTGTCTTATTATTACTACTGTTCTACCTCAATACGGTCTATATGTGTCCAGATTAACACTGAGGCAGTCTCAAAGTCTTGTTTCCTGTATATGAATTCCAGTTTCTCTGTTGATGTACTATTATTGTTGTTGATGATAATGCTGGATTCACTGTTTTGTTGTTTTTCTTTTGCTCTCACCCAGTGTGCATAGTCTAGGGTTGTTAATCTGTGAAATTTAATTATAAATGCCAGGGTGATCTCTCCAGACGAAGGAGTTCAATTGGTTGATATGTGTTTAATGTAAAGCATTGCTATGTGTGTACAAGGACTGCAGTGGCTTTCTGTCGTGGACTAGCATAACTATCACCACTCTTGTTAACTTCGCGGTATCATGTGTCAATTGATAGCGGCCGAGCGATCTTGTTCTACACCAGTATGTTCTACTTATGGTGGTAATGGCTACATGCTAACCACTTACACACAAATGTCCATAGTTGTTGTTCTTATGTGGAATATGATTTAGGTTCAGGGTTAGGGTTAGAGTTAGGGGGTGTCACACGTACGAGTGCCTCGTACGAGTCACTCGTACGAGAACATGTCACACGTAGTCGTGGCTAAACAATCGAGTCGGGAGAGTTGCGTAAATGACGTCATAAGGTGAAGGCCATTACAGACGCACACGTGCTTCTTTACGGCAATGGCTGACAGTTGAAGCAGCAGCAGTGAAGAAGAACATGCAATTTTGCTCGGTGCGTTGGCTGTGCTGCAGCAAATTAATGACGAAGAAGAAAAAGAAAAGCTGAAGTAACGGAACAGATGGTGGGTTCGCCTAAGCATTGCGCGGCGCCAGCAGTTCGGCGCATTCCATGCTCTGGTGAAGGACATTAAAGTGGAGGACCCCAGAACATTTCCAAACTTTGTCCGGATGGATGCACAGCAATTTCAATATCTTCTTCGCCGTTAATTGTCCACAAAGACACAGACATGGGCGACGCAATACCACTTGCTGAGCGCCTTGCTGTAACTCTTCGATTTCTAGCGACGATACATTACATAATTTATTGTGTGAACATTATGTTGACGTTTCAATTATTTGATTGCTTTAGTATAATGTTTGGCATGGCTTCAGCTATTATCGTATATTTTATACGCATTAGCTGGACCTGTGCAATCTACAAAGAGCAGCAACCATCTGCAGATTGCGCAGGTAAGGCGTGTCTATTTATAGCTTGGATCTGGTGGACACGCGAATATTGGTGCACGTTGTTAAACTTCAGACAGAGCTTAGTCACAGGTTTGTTGTCATAGATTGCCTACGTACCAAGGTATGTTATACAGTAATGAAATGCGGTGAGAACAAGAGAATCTTGTCTTGTCGGTACACTGGCCAACACTCCTGGTGGAGTCAAACGGTCAGAACAAATGTTTTTTATGTAGGTGGTGTAGACATTAATTGTAATTAACATGAAATGTTTGATTTAGCATTGTTAACCACTTAAAATATTTATATGAAATATCAGGTATGCCATCAGGCGTGTATCAGTAATTTTTCATAAATGGATTATTTATTATCCCTAAACATAGACCCCTACTTGGTAACAACCAAACCTACAAACAAGCAACCTGGGGCAGTTTGTCACACAACAATATTCACTATAATACACTTTTGATATTCTGTGTATACATTTGTTTGATAAATAGAAGGTTTGCATGGCCTTGTCGTGTCTTACACGCAACAGCTGTTATAATGTGCACGCATGGGGGTGTATACTTAATACTACTGTTAGTGGTTTATGGTCATCTTGGCTTAATTTAAAACTAGGTTGTCTGTTCCTTGATTAGCTTGGGTATATAATTGTCATCACTGTGTTTGCTAAATAACTTGCAATTTCTATCAGTATTGTGAGCAGTATATATTTATGGTTTTGTTTACAATTTAAATACTTCATGTACACAACAATAACATTGTAAACTGGTTTACATCGATTTGGCTAACTGAAGTGCAATTTACATGCTAGCAACATTATGATTATAATAAGTGTCGAATACACCTCAATTTGCTTTACTAGAATCATAATTCAGAGAAAAACAACTAAGCGGATGGTGACAGGATTTGATGGTGAAAATTAATAATCAAGTAACGCAGTGATTGATTTACCCCAAATTCTATGGAGGAATGTTAATTTATCATTAATTTTTGCAACAGGAATCCAGGGCACATACATATTTAAAAACCAATCAACCACATAAACATCTGTTCCAGAATGTGACCCATCCCAAATAGTGCATGGTATGAACCTAAGTTTGAACCTATATAAATACATGTCTAAAAATTGCACTGAACACTTAGTCCACTCTGTATTCCTCCAACCCTGATAAAATATAATCACTGCAATACTTGTGACTAGTAATGTTAATTCACACACATTTATTTTACAAATGCAAGTTATTATTTCATGATATAGGTCCTACAGGTAACAGTTACCAATCTCTTGAGTATCAATACAGGATTGGTCATACTACCATTGAGAAGATAATCCCATAGACATGTTCAGCAATCTATCTTGCACTGAAGGACAGATACATAAAGGTGTAGAGTTGGCTGTTTATGAAGTCATGAATTCAGTTAATAATAAATAACACATCTTTATAAAACATTTAGTCATAAGGTGTTAAAACATTAATTAAATACATGAAAATGTCAGATAAAGCAATATGGTCGGTTGCCCATAAAAAAAAACACCTTTTGTTGTATAGCAATCCTTGGAAGGAAGCTGTGTGACCCTGACAATGTTTTACATCAAATTATATTTTGTTGCATCTATGAACACAATGCCAAACCATTTGGACCACACTTTTAGACAGAATGAAGTTTATAACTATAAGGAATCTAAATATAATGAGCAATTGCTTAGTTAAGAGTCCTGAACAACTGTGAAATCCCAATTCTGGCTTGAACAATATCATACTACTATAGACAAAAGAAACAATGGGTATATTGAAGTAGTAGACAATGTCCCAGCTTCTGAAACAATGTTGTATTATTTTATTTATGTGATATCATCTCATCAACATACATTTCAAATGAGCGGCAACACACAAATAAGTTTTCACACCAATATCACTCCTTCGGTTGAAACCAGTGATATGTATTCTTCATGCAAGATATCCATTATTTGGATCACAATGTCGTCCATGCATCATTGTAGCCTTTTTCTGGAAAAAAAGGGCAGACACAATCACTTGTATGTATATTACACATTTGTATTATTAATAACACATACCCCATATACATACACCCCATGAGGATCTTATCAGAGTTATTTCATATTTATTATATGCATATCATGTGCTGATTCTGTAACACTTATTATGGTACATTTATGCAAACAGACTGTTACGGAACTACAATAAATACTTTTCAAAATAAAATAGACTAGCAGACTCAAAAATATCAACAACAAAAACGTCACGGCTAAAACCGTGTGTCCTATCTGCACTGACTGTGCAGTAAATATCCTTCCAATGACCGTGTCCAGAAATTTGTATTCATATATTTTAATATCACATCTATGTACTAAATCAGTCACACCTATTACGTTAAGGTTAAGCAAAAACCATGTTACGGAACTAGAATATGTTTCTTATGAAAACAGATGGCAATATCAAACGCTCACAAAAACGCCATGTTAAAAACAGCGTGTCCTACCAGAAATGACAGCACATTACATTTGTCTCGTGTCATGAGCCACATATACAATAAAAAGCTATTCCTTATCCGGTGTAAACAATGGGTACGGACGAGTTTTACCTACTTTAAATTTCAGGTCACGATTGTATATTTTGTATTTAATTATACATTCAAAAATTATTCTCAGTCACAGTCACCAGTGCAGTGCAGTGCTCGTGGAAGTGTCATTCACTCATTGGTAACGTGTGTTCAGACGAGCACTGTTTTATGGATTAAAACGTTTAAAATACAAATATTGTGGGAAACTAAACAACAGTTAGTCGAGTGATCCTAATTTCATGATGTCGCTGCTCTACTTACTTCTGACAGGGCTCTGACATTGAAGTTTGAACGATCTAGCCATCATTCGACGCCGACGACAACGACGTTGCCTTGGCGTTGGCGTTGGCGTTGCTACCGAATTTCTGAGATACATTCCTCCAT
>OZ024864.1:46915813-46923313 GCA_964017155.1 Oasisia sp. SBJ-2009 | reverse complement strand
TTCTGTACTTAAATCTATCTCAGGCGGACACTAGGTGTGAAAAATCTAATTTCTTTATTATATCGATTTTATTATTACGTGTTTTCTGTTGCAAAGATAAGAAGTAAAATATTTGACATGACTATTAACCAAGCAGTGTCATACCATAAACATAACTCCTCTATTAAAAAGATATTGTGAACATTGCAATGACGAACGTGAAAGCCGGATAAGAAAATAAAAATCATATTTGAAATCCTTGTCCCATAAAACATAATTTCTGCATAGAGCAATTATCTCAAGCAAGGTTGTGTACTGGCTCCCACGCTCCTCTCCATCTTCCTATCAGCAATGCTCGACGAGGTTTTCCGAGACATGGGGGATGGTGTCTACAGTCCAGAAAGAGCGCTGACCTGTTCAACGTCGCACACGTCAGAGCGAAGACCAAGACTACTCAGATACTGATGAGAGAGCTGCTATTCGCAGATGACAGTGCACTGGTTGCACACAGTGCACTGGTTGCACACTCTGCTGAAAAGATGCAGAAAATAGTGGATGCTTTCTCCGATGCATCAAAGAAGTTCGGCATGAAGATTAACACCAAGAAGACCGAAGTGCTGTACCAATCCAACTCTACAAGAACCCGAGAGGAGGATATCATGGTTGATGGAAACAAGCTGAACTCTGTTCTGGAATTCACCTACCTCGGAAGCACTATATCAAGTAATGGATGCATTGACGATGAAATACAGAGGAGGATGGCCAAGGCTAGTGCATCTTTCGGCCGACTACGCCACAGACCCTGGAACAACCACTGATGTGTCGATGCGGGTTAAAGGCAAACTATACCGTGCAATCGTGCTGTCCACTCTCTTATACGGAGCCGAGGCCTGGACAGTATACAGACGACAGGTGAAAAAGCTGCATGCCTTCATGATGCGACATCTGCATTCGATCATGAGGATAACCTGGTTGGATAAAGTGACAAACAAGGACATACTCGAACGGACAGGGCTGCCATCTAGCGAGGACCTTCTGATCAGAAAGAATCTCCGGTGGACTGGACACCTCACGAGGATGTCACCAGACAGGTTACCAAAGTAGGTTCTCTACTCTCAACTGTCTTCTGGTCACAGAAAGAGAGGCCGCCCTCGTCTCCGGTTCAAGGATACCATCAAGAGAATCCTGAAGCTGAGAGACACAAAGACCGACTCATGGACATCACTCTCACAGCAGAGAGATAAATGGAGAGCAATAGTCAAGTGATGAATGAATGAATCGTAACAGCCTCTTTGGGAATGTTAAGCTATTTTTGTTGTCGAATAAACAAATGTTATGTGTTACTATTCAATTTTACGCTTCAAGTAGTCATATTTCCCAGCCCTACCCTATTAGTCATAAACATTTCTTTTATTATTATTATTATTAATGATTAATGATGATTAATTAATGATTAATGATTAATGATTAATTATTTATTATTTATTATTTATTATTGATCATTGATCATCGATCAATGATCAATGATCAATGATCATTTATCATTTATTATTACCATCATTACTATTACTATTGTTACTATTACCATTATTAACGTTGCTTGTAGACGGACAACCATGGTTTGGGTGTGGATCTTACGTCGATTTCGACGAGAAATGCCAAGAGGAACTCGGGGGTACATGCCTTGCCACTTCCAAGTGTACCGAGATGCACACGACGGTAGTTGGACGATGCAACGAAATGGACGAGCAATGTTGCGTCACGAACCGCAACCTGTGTGTGAAAGTACACAATGGCTTCTGGTAAGGCGCTGCCTGTTTGTTGTCGTTGAGCCTTGGGCAACCATAGCGTCCCGTGGTTGGGCGAAGGCTTTAGTCAAGTTGCCAAAATGATGACCCTGCAATGTTAATAACTGTAAACTTTTTTTACGGAAATGTATTTTACATAGTTATGAGAGCAAAATTAGCTTGGTTGCACCTTGTGTAACCTTGAGCATTTCTCAGAATTCAAGATGGAGGTTTCGGCCATCTTGAATTTCGGCCAATGTTCATCTTTTGATCTCGATGACATAGAGAGTCGTGTAATACCTCGTTTTAAGGGTTTCCCAGGATGGGGAGTCCATTTCTGGAGTATTTTTTTGGACATGGGGTCAAATTCAAGGTCAAATCAGAGGTCAAAGGTCAAGTTTACTTTTAAAACCTTTAGCATTTCTCATAATTCAAGATGCATGTATATATTAATGAAATAAAACATATTTGAATTTATTTGTCAGCCATTTCAATATGCAAGTATATATATATATATATATATATATATATATATATATATATATATATATATATATATATATATATATATACTTGCATATTGAAATGGCTGACAAATAAATTCAAATTCACATATGTTTTATTTCCTTAATATATATATGTATATATATATATATGTATATATATATATATATATATATATATATATATATATATATATATATATATATATATGTATATATATATATATAACAAGGAAATGAAGAGTATATTTATTCATCATCGTCACTTGGCTCCCTTTCATCGTCTTCGATATCCATCTGCTTGCTGAGGAAAGGACTACAGCAGAAGTCTCCTCCCTCGCATTTGCAGTAGTCCGTGCATGAAAGGCATGCGCCGTTGCAGCTGCAGCGTGTGCCAATGCATGTATTGCACTCTGCAGTGCAGCTACAGCTAACTACATCCAGAGGTGCTTGGAGAGCAACTGGCGCTGTTGAGACAGCCGGTGTGATGGCGGAGCCTTCTATGTTCCAACCAAAGTTGGCAATATTTCGAGCTTCTTCAGGTGGATCACGTTGGTCCGCGGCCTTCCACAGTAGCATCTGAAGATGAGCTCGGAGCACATGCAGCTGCAGGTTGGCATCAGTCGGTGGAAGTTTATTTAGTGGTGGAGGTTTCTTATGGCCACGGTAGAAGTGAGCGTGTGCGTCATTCGTTGTTGTACATCCCTTCTGTCCGTAGAGGGGTAAGGCGAATGTGTACGCTGTCTCCTGGAGCTGAGCGTGGATTACGCCAGGCTGTCCGAGCACTTGATCGAGATCTAGTATATATACGTCTAGAAGCTTGAGCGCTGACTTTTTTCTTTTTCCAAAGGGGTATGACACTGTATCGCAGCCTGACAGTGCGTGGATACCGATAAGTTGACTGCACTTTATGGGGCCTAACCTCCTAAACAGTTTCGTTGATGTCCAATACATCGCCATTCCATTTGAATCTTGGCGACAACTGGCATCCTCGATGTCCAGTACACCAAGAGAACGAAGACGTCGGCATCATCGCTGAGGATTGGAAAGGTCTGGGCGCCTTCTGCCACCGCTTTCAGCATGTAGCTGCAGAGAGTGACGTCTGCCTCATCAAGGGTAACGATACAGTCCAGCATGTTGACTAGTTGGATGTTGTGTGGAAGGGGATAGCTGCACAGAATGTTGTGAAGCAGATTCTTGTTCTTGGAATTGTGAAGAATAAGTTTTCGGCATGGAAGGGGGTGTTTGGTGTTATACGTACTTCCTTGGCTCTTCCTCTCTCGTTCCCACATGATCCTTTGCGCTGGGAGCTACTTGGTCATATCTGTCGAACAGAACGATTTTCTTGGAGATAGGAGGGTAGTGGGCCAGTCGAATGCCGAAGCTTGCAGCCAGGTCTCCTGTAGTCCCGGAGACTGGCCAGATGACGTGGTACAGAAGATGGCCGGCATCAACCAGCACCACGTTTGGAGCACATGGAGCCGTGACAGAGACAGAGACAGAGACAGAGACGCAGACGCAGACGCAGACGCAGACGCAGACGCAGACGCAGACGCAGACGCAGACGCAGACGCAGACGCAGACGCAGACGCAGACGCAGACGCAGACGCAGACGCAGACGCAGACGCAGACGCAGACGCAGACGCAGACGCAGACGCAGACGCAGACGCAGACGCAGACGCAGACGCAGACGCAGACGCAGACGCAGACGCAGACGCAGACGCAGACGCAGACGCAGACGCAGACGCAGACGCAGACGCAGACGCAGACGCAGACGCAGACGCAGACGCAGACGCAGACGCAGACGCAGACGCAGACGCAGACGCAGACGCAGACGCAGACGCAGACGCAGACGCAGACGCAGACGCAGACGCAGACGCAGACGCAGACGCAGACGCAGACGCAGACGCAGACGCAGACGCAGACGCAGACGCAGACGCAGACGCAGACGCAGACGCAGACGCAGACGCAGACGCAGACGCAGACGCAGACGCAGACAGAGACAGAGACAGAGACTTGACGAGCACGGCCTTGTCACCCTCCCTCAAACAGCCGTAGTCATCGATCAGGGCCGGAGAGACTGGGCTCATTTCAAACTGGAAGACATCGGCTATGTCAATGCTGCGCTGCTGCCCCACGTCTAATTCACTGCTTAGCGAAGCGGAGAACTGCCTGCTCTGCTCACCCCCGATGGCCAATGCGTTCTGAACATTCACTTTGTCTGGCGCCACTTGGCCATTGCAGATGTTATAGACACCTGGTTACTGGTCATTGAGGGGGTGACTGTAATTATCCATCTCCACCGCGATCTTCTTCCGATCGGCCTCGTCCAGTCTCTTTCTTCGCTCTCCTTTCTCCTTGTGTTTATTCTTCTCCTACCCATCTACTTCACCGTGTGGCTTCTGCTCCTCCCCAGCTTCATTGTACATATGTTCCATGGCGATGTCAAGGTGGGCGCACACACTGAAACTATTCACCCACACAGCCATTTGCTCGGGGCTCGTTGAAATGCCCTTCATACGTCCAGAACCTTTCCCTCGCTTGACATGTGTCTGCTCTCCGAACTGATCTGATCCCCCATCCGAATGCCGACAGACGTGTGCACCTGCCACTAGGTCCTCCTTGGCACGCTGGGGAAGGTGCCACATATGTCGCACATACCAGCTCAGGTAGCGGGCATAATTGTAGTGACCTGCTGCGAAGAAGTATGGCAGCATTGCATTGAGACAGTGCTGCTGCAGGAGGAAGTCACCGTTCCGGTCTCCGGGCAGGAACATGAGCGACAAAAGTTTAGGCTTGACAAAACAGTCCCGCCATAGTCTCCCGGTCGAGTGCTCTCTAATTGTCTACAGGTAGACAATCAGCTCCTCATATGTCTTGGCGGCATTCGATTAGAAATTCTGCAGCAACACGGCAATGATGAGACGTAGAGCATTGGTCCAAGCCTTTCCGTTGACTATGCTGGTGATGCCAGCAAACGCAGCGCTGATGAGAATGTTCACGCCAGATGCCTTCTTCAGTGTTCCTATACAGACCAGGAAACTCATAAGAGTGTGCATCATACCCGGGTGAAGTATGACGTTGGTGCAACGCAGAGGATCATTCCATTGGACTAGGCATGCAGTATGATACAGTTGGAGGTCGACTGTGATGTTGGTGTACTGCATCCCAAAACTGTTGAGAGCCCTCTCGGGATTCACAAGCGTAGTTATTACAGTGTCGGGGTGAGCAGGCGGTGAGTCGATCATCGGTATGAACATAACCAGTGTCTTTGGCATCTGAGCAGAGCCTGCCACCAGCCTCGCTGCAAATCTTTCTCACCAGCTTCACCAGCTCGTCATCATCGCAAAACATCCTACGGTACCGAGGACCTACCTACATGTAGACATATCAAACTTACATGTACCTACCTATCCATCCTAGTAAACCCTGATATTCTGGAATAGGTAGGACATATAATCGGTCAATAGAGGTGATTTGATTCTTGATTTTAGGTCAAATTTGACCTTTGACCTCTGATTTGACCTTGACTTTGACCCCATATCCAAAATATTACTCCAGAAATGGACTCCCCATCTTGGAAAACCCTTATAAAGAGGTATTATACGACTCTGTATGTCATCGAGATCAAAATAAATATGAACATTGGCCGAAATTCAAGATGGCCGAAACCGCCATCTTGAATTCTGAGAAATGCTCAAGGTTGCACAAGGTGCAACCAAGCTAATTTTGCTCTCCTAACTATATCAAATAAATTTCCGTAAAAACAGTTTACAGTTATTAACATTGCAGGGTCTCATACAGGAAGTATAAGAGCGGCAACTTGACTACTTCAGCATGCTGCTTCCACAGCTGCCTATCTTGCGCTATCATCTGAAAGACGGTACCCTTCTCTCGCCGATCTTCCTGTAGGTCTGCTCCTTTCGTAGGGTTTCCAGGTGGTGAGGCGCAGTGCCCATCGGTTATCTCGTATCCTGCCCAGGTCCATTTCCGTCTTCTGACTTGTTCAATTTCGTCTGTGATCTTTGTTTTTCTCAAACCCAGATGTTTGTTTTTCTGTTCCGGTATGTGATGTTGAACATACTCCTTTCCAACTTTGTTTGTGCGGCTGCTAGCTTGTTCTTTGTTTGGGTGGTGAGTGCCCATGTTTCCGCGCCGTATGTCATTGCTGGAAGTACGCATGAGTTCTAGACCTGTCTCGTCAAGCATGTTCCAATGGTACCCTTGAAGATGGTTGACGAATGCTGTCCATCCGGCCGTGATTCTTCTTTGAATCTCCTTGTCTTGGTCCACGTCTCTGGTGGTGTATCTCTATCCCTGCTAGATTTAGTGTTCAACGTTCTCGATCTGAGTGTTGTTGTCTTAATATTGGTGTGTCGTTTTCCACCATCACCTTTGTCTTTGACTTGTTCATCTTCAGACCCTGATTTTCACTTTCATCAGCTAATTCCTGTAGCATTTGTTGTAACTCATGTGGTGTATTAGCGCATAAGAGTATGTCTTCGGCGAGGCGAAGAAGACTAAGATATTCGCTCTCAATCTTCAAACCTCTGGTTTCCCAGTACTGCCGTAAACAACTTGGACAATATGGTATCTCCCTGTCATACTCCTCTCCTGATGTTGATCTTGTTGCTTTCTATATATAGGTAGACTGTCATCGACCTAAAAAGCGTAGATTTCTTTCAGGAGTTCGATGCACACATCTTCTACCCCCTGTTCTTAAAGCGAGAACAGTATTACTTGAGTTTGCACTGAGCTGAAGGTTTTCTCGTAGTCGACGAATGCGATGCAGAGTGGGATATTATATTCTCTGCACTTCTCCGTCAGTTGGTTTACGACGTGGATGTGGTCTTTCGTAGAGAATCTGCTTCTGAATCCAGCTTGCTTTCGTGGCTGGTTTTCGTCGAGTGTCTTCTCTAGCCTTTTCGTGAGTACTTTCGTGAGTACTTTATAGATGTTTGATAGTAGACATATCGGACTGTAATTCTTGAGGTCTTTCTTATTTCCCTTTTTGAAACGTAACATCATCTTAGGGTTCTTCCACGCTGTGGGTATTCGTCTATCTGAAAAGCATTTAGTGTACAACTTAGCAAGTGTCTTTAAGATGGTATCTTCTCCCGCTTTCAATGTCTCGATGTTTACATGGTCGTTGCATGTTGCTCTCCCATTCTTCATATCTCATAGTGCTGCTTCCACGTCCCATGATGTTATCTCTGGTGCCTCTTTTGGGT
>OZ024864.1:46905813-46908313 GCA_964017155.1 Oasisia sp. SBJ-2009 | reverse complement strand
CGCCCCACGCCCCACGCCCCACGCCCCACGCCCCACGCGCCCCGCGCCCCGCGCCCCGCGCCCCGCGCCCCGCGCCCCGCGCCCCGCGCCCCGCGCCCCGCGCCCCGCGCCCCGCGCCCCGCGCCCCGCGCCCCGCGCCCCGCGCCCCGCGCCCCGCGCCCCGCGCCCCGCACCCCGCACCCCGCACCCCGCACCCCGCACCCCGCACCCCGCACCCCGCACCCCGCACCCCGCACCCCGCACCCCGCACCCCGCACCCCGCACCCCGAACCCCGCACCCCGCACCCCGCACCCCGCACGCGCACGCGCACGCGCACGCGCACGCGCACGCGCACGCGCACGCGCACGCGCACGCGCACGCGCACGCGCACGCGCACACACGCGCGCACGCACGCACACGATCACACAAATCTGCTGTATAAATAACCATGCGCAAATACATCGAATTTACAGTAGATCACATTTCATACAGAACGTTGCAGTATCATCCACAGTGAACGCCCGCTATATACGGAACGTGTTAGAACAGGATCAAATTGGTCAAATGTCCCGTTTATTTCGTCAAGCGTCCTTATTATATACTAGCCAGTATCCGCTGTGCATTATATGTTTTAGTAAAATATTCTTGACAAATGTGCACATCTATGACACTTAGCCGTTTCTTGACGTGGTTCAACGCCCACCAGGAATGGTTAGTCACGGCCACGCTCAACGAAATGAGTTCAATGTGTACATAACTCGATTTACGGCGCGTGTAAACAGTGCGATACGTTGGCATGCATTTAGCGGCTCAATTCGATCCACACACAAAACACTGCGCGCTGTAGGGGGCGTGCTAAATACACGTTCTTTAGAAGCGGCAGGATTCTACTTACGTCTATTATTTAGTTCCCGCGCGTTGAATTTTTGGTTGGAACACGTTTATGGCGAGATTATCACTACTCGCAGCGCAACTAAATCACCGCAAACCCGTGCGCCCGTATACAATTACCGACTGCGTTTCGGTGATGTTGCCGGGATATTTTGGCATCTTGTAAGGGGTTGTGGACCCCTGCCATCGATTTGGTATCAGCATATACCTTAATCACAATAAATTCGCTTTTGTCTACTTTCGGGGTGTAATGCGGGAAGTATAATATTTTATATGTAATTTACGTAGGGTATTTAGATAGGCGTGGACCCTTCCCTCTAGCTGCTAAATTGCGTAAATATTTGATTTAAGTTCTCCGGAATCATTGTGAAATCGTTTTTTGTCATATAGTATTTTAAAACGTCTGCCTGATTTCAATTTGGCACTAGTCCATACATCGCAAAGCCCAAAACTGTGTTTAGCATTTGTATGTGGGTTTGCGATACTGATATCTCAGTGATCATACTCTTCACCCGCTATGATTTACGGTGGTTTAATACTTAGTTCTTAAGTTCCTAAATAGCGCAGTATCCAATCATCAGGATTGTTCAAGGTACTTTACACCTTGCTCTCTGGCAGACATGTTCTATCAAACACTATGACGGCGTCTCTGGGAAGCATCCAGCCCCGCTGCTTATTAATGCGCTAAGACTATTCGTGCACACGTATCTACCATTGTACAGTGAAAGGAAATGGCCGAGGTTTTAACACGGCAGCTTAGGATTCGAACCCGTGCCATTTTAGTAGAAAGCACGAAGCTATAATTACTGCGCCACTGCGCTACCTTACTGCTATTCTCCCATGTTGTCGTGTAGTTGATGTGATAACGGGAAAGGGGGCAATTTATTCCATTTATTGACAATTCCTTCGAATGAAGACTTATCTAGTATTTTCTCCACTTATTTTATTCTACATGACAAACCGCTGCAATTTTGAACACCCCTAACAGGACGAACCTTAATTGCCGTGTCTTAACAGTGGTGGCGCCACCGTAGACATTTATTTCCTCCCCGGTTCGTCATGACAACCAGATAAACATTCCCTAAGTAAGCGTAGTTTGTGACTTTGCGGACGTGTGTGATTACGTTAAATCCACGGGCAGAGAACGCCACGACAAACAGGGCGCTCTGTGTAACGCTGTTGCTAGTGACGCTGCGGTTTAGTCCACTAATCGTCGTCTCTCGCTGTTGATCGGTATCTCGGCTTGTAATTCCAGAATGCCACTAAGTACAAGTGTGTGACGCTTAGAGAACGGCCCCCTGTTTATAAAGACATTATTTCTACGCGTTTAATATGGAATTGCTTTCTTGAGCCTTTCATTTCCCACACGCCGAGGCCGTCCAACTTGCCTCCCAATCTCAATTTGGCTCATGTAATTTTAAACAATGTCATTTGTATCTGAATACGATGATACAACATTGTGGAAACCTCTTACCCGTGGTTTCCACAAAGTAAAAAGAGCTGTTTTATGTGTGGTGTGTGGGTGTGTGTGTGTGTGTGTGCGTGTGTGCGTGCGTGCGTGTGTGTGTGTGTGTGTGTGTGTGTGTGCGTGCGTGCGTGCGTGTGTGCGTGCGTATGTGTTGTGTGTAT
>OZ024864.1:46863313-46900813 GCA_964017155.1 Oasisia sp. SBJ-2009 | reverse complement strand
TTGCCAAACCGCGACATGCCACGCTCCACAGTTGCCCTGTAATCATAGCACGACTATTGTTCTCCGACACCATTATCACAACCTATTCATAACTGTCATTCCACGTCCAGCCCCCTCGCGTGACACCGCTTGACAACGCGCTTGTTATTAAAGTAGTGCCGTCACGCCGGCCACAAACACCGGCGTAGGAACACGAGCGGATCGAGTGAACCGGTTATAGTACCTTGATAAGTGGGGAGCTGGCTAGCAACCGCACTCGAGCAAAACACACTACCGGGAAAGGACGATTCGTGACAGATTTTTTAAACAACCAGCAACATGCGTGAAATCGTCCACATCCAAGCTGGCCAATGCGGCAACCAGATCGGCGCTAAGGTGAGAGCATGACACAAAGCGGTCCGGTAACGTGTACAGACTAGATCAGTAAGTCCGTACATAGCTTTGCCGGGTGGCGAGCGAGGCCGGGTGACCCAGAAATTCTGACTCTGAAGTTTAGGCATGTTTCGCTAACCGCGATCGTGTGCCGTGTGTTAGGTTCTAGTAAACAGCTCAGTGTCTAGTTTAACAAGGGCCTAATGCTCGCAGAAAAGAACGACACCAGTGCTATAGTATGCGCGTAGTGTGTATCTGATGAGAAAGGCACGTATGCCACGTACGTCATACGTAGGGCAGCCGGTGTGGCGTCAGGCATGTTCCTTTCGCCTCAGGTGAATTCTACGTGAACTCGCCTGTTATCGTAGCCCCAATTAACAAGCTTCTCTTCTAACAACGAACCCACATATCTAATTTCTGTCGTGCAAATTAACACGTTAGCCATGTCATCAAAATTCAGTTCGGAACGCAAAATCTCCGAGCCGGGTGAATTGAGATTTACCCCAACGAGCACTGATTAATTAGTTGCCCTGAATTGCGAAGAAGCACATACACGGGTGCCGCTGAGTCGATCCAGTAACTCGGTGACGGAGCTTCGTATTCTTTGGTGTCAAGAATAAAGTCCGATACGAAGAAACCACTGGATGAGGATATGACTATAAAAGCCATGCGTGAACACGTTATTGCATAACGTATGTTAGTTATATAGGGATCAGTTTTAAACCGATTCGTGTTCCTTGAATATGGTCGAGTCAGGCTCAATTAAACGTGTTCCTTACGTCCGAACACATTAAGAAAAACGATATTCACCCGTTTACCACCTGCAGCGAATTTTATGGTAAATATTGGAAAAATACCCTTTGTGTGTCAACAAATGGTGACAAGTCTGAATAAATCAATAACGTCGACCTTTGAGGGCCAATGGCTGTCGAGTCGTTACCTTATTACCCGGAGATGGCCTTTAGCCTTTGTTTCATCGCCCGGTGTTCCCTATTCAGCAACGTTAGCAGTATTCAGCGCGTTTGTATTGGAGAAGGCGTAGAGAATGTAAGCGGACACCGAACAAACACAACGCAATCAAAATATGTATCGTTTGGATCAATGCATGTGATCAAAAGGCGTCGCTTGTCTATATATGTCATTTAATGGCTGTCAAAACTACGAACCTACGTGTCCTCAACCCTGTGCCGTGTTATTGTCGTTGATCACTTTGTAGTTTAATCCACAACAACTAACCTGCTATACGGTATTTTCGCCCTCTTAATTATTATCCACCATCTGGCATGATCTTCCACAGTGCTCATTCACTCTGGTAATACATGTTCTTTTGAAATACGCCCCACAAACGTCATCATTGCTATTGTCTTCGTATTCACAGCCGTATCAAACTCTATCGTTACCCATTCTCTTTTATCTTTCATCACTCGATCTCTGAATATGTCTAGCCTATCAGTTTTACAAATTACCGGAAAGCTTACACATTGAACGTGCTTCCTTCTCATGCAGTTCTGGGAGGTGATCTCCGATGAACACGGCATCGACCCAACCGGCACATACCACGGCGATTCCGACCTTCAGCTGGAGAGAATCAACGTCTACTACAATGAGGCCACAGGTAGGAACAACACCGCTAGATAATTACCTGGCTCTCTGCTAAGCCCCATCAATACAATTTTGAGCAGTCTCGGCTTTAATTGGCTCACTGCAGTAAAACGTCTACGAAGAACAACACCGTACAGGCTTACATTATACTGTTGGTTATCTGGTTGACAGAGGCATACATATATTTCACATAATTTCTATGAAGCATTTGGAAACATAAACCACACCTATTGCAGAGACAGTCAGCACTATTTTTCAGTGTTTTATCTCTTCTGCAAGCACGAGTATTGTGTAATTTTCCAAAGTAGCCAGGTATTATTATCAGATCCTTCTAAACTTTTACAGCGTTACCTTATACAGATTATGAAATAATAATAATAATTTTATTTAAACACCTCATTTCTTTACATAGTAAATTCAGGGGTGTGTACAAGTAAAATAGCTTAAAAAATAAATACATTACAACAGTTCAGCAAATTATAAGTACACATTTTGATAAAATAATGCACACAAAAGGTAAAAAAGTAAATATACCCTCATTTAAAATATAAAGTATAAATAATTATATAATAATTTTTAATGTGATTTTTTTAATGGACAATAAAGTATTTTGAATCTTTGAATGAAAACACCAATTTCAGGATACGTTTCAGAATCCAAGTTTCAGTGTCAAAAACCTGTCTGGTATCTCGTTAACTTCTTTGACGATAGTGGTCAATACTTTGATTTAACATTTTTGAAAGTGTACACATTTGTTGTTACGTAATATGACTCTTTCTTAACCCGTTCTTACTCATGTTTTCCCAGGAGGCAAGTATGTGCCCCGCGCCATTCTGGTTGATCTCGAGCCCGGCACCATGGACTCGGTCAGGTCCGGCCCCTTCGGACAGATCTTCCGACCGGACAACTTCGTGTTCGGCCAGAGCGGTGCCGGTAACAACTGGGCGAAGGGCCACTACACGGAGGGAGCCGAGCTCGTGGACAGTGTGCTGGACGTCGTCCGTAAGGAGGCCGAGAGCTGTGACTGTCTTCAGGGCTTCCAGATGACACACTCGCTGGGCGGAGGAACCGGCTCCGGCATGGGAACGCTTCTCATCAGCAAGATCCGAGAGGAGTACCCCGACAGGATCATGAACACATTCTCAGTCGTGCCGTCGCCAAAGGTACGGGTTGTTCCTGTTATTTGACTCCACCTCTGTCTCTGTCTCTGTCTCTGTCTCTGTCTCTGTCTCTGTCTCTGTCTGTCTCTGTCTCTGTCTCTGTCTCTGTCTCTGTCTCTGTCTCTGTCTCTGTCTCTGTCTCTGTCTCTGTCTCTGTCTCTGTCTCTGTCTCTGTCTCTGTCTCTGTCTCTGTCTCTGTCTCTGTCTCTGTCTCGCGCGCTCTCTCTCTCTCTCTCTCTCTCTGTCTCTGTCTCTCTCTCTCTCTCTCTCTCTCTCTCTCTCTCTCTCTCTCTCTGTATCTGTCTCTGTCTCTGTCTCTGTCTCTGTCTCTCTCTCTCTCTCTCTCTCTCTCTCTCTCTCTCTCTCTCTCTCTCTCTCAGCAGGCCGTGCGTATATATTAATTAGAAAGACGCCTAGCTTAATAATGCGTTTTTTTAAAACTCAAAACAACAGCCGGACACACGCACACATACACATACATACATACACACACACATACACATGCACACGCACACACGCACACACGCACACACACACACACACACACACACACACATTTATTCTCTATCACACACGTCTCATAAATGTGTTCATTATGCCATCATAAACGACATAGCGATATATTTTTTATTAGTAATGCATTTAATTTCGTAGGCTGCATACTTATCCCATTACATATTTTAATGGTTATGATATTTGTCGTTTTTCAGGTATCAGACACGGTTGTCGAGCCCTACAACGCCACATTGTCCGTCCACCAACTTGTTGAGAACACAGACGAAACATACTGCATCGACAACGAGGCTCTGTACGACATCTGCTTCCGCACACTCAAACTGACCACGCCGACGTACGGTGACCTCAACCATCTGGTCTCTGCTACGATGTCCGGCGTCACGACCTGCCTCCGATTCCCCGGTCAGTTGAACGCTGATCTCAGGAAACTCGCTGTCAACATGGTGCCATTCCCACGTCTTCACTTCTTCATGCCCGGCTTCGCCCCACTCACATCTCGAGGCAGCCAGCAGTACCGAGCCCTGACCGTGCCGGAGCTCACCCAGCAGATGTTTGACGCCAAGAATATGATGGCCGCCTGCGATCCACGCCACGGACGCTACCTGACGGTGGCCGCCATGTTCCGTGGCCGCATGTCGATGAAGGAGGTCGACGAGCAGATGTTGAACGTCCAGAACAAGAACAGCAGCTACTTCGTCGAATGGATCCCGAACAACGTGAAGACCGCCGTGTGCGACATCCCACCCCGTGGTCTCAAGATGTCTGGCACGTTCATCGGCAACAGCACCGCCATCCAGGAGCTGTTCAAGCGCGTCTCGGAGCAGTTCACGGCTATGTTCCGTCGTAAGGCTTTCCTGCATTGGTACACGGGCGAGGGCATGGACGAGATGGAGTTCACAGAGGCTGAGTCGAACATGAATGACTTGGTGTCAGAGTACCAGCAGTACCAGGACGCCACAGCCGAGGAGGAGGGAGAGTTCGACGAGGAGGAGGAGGAGGGAGAGGCTGCATAAACATATGTAAGAAAACAGAGCAGCGAACGTGAAAACTTAAACATAAAAAAATTTTAAAAACAACATCAGACAGAACAATGGCTTGCTCGCCAAAAACCTGCCACTCCGCGCATTTTGAACGTTTATCGTTGCACGGTTCGATCTACCTCCGGTCACCTATGTGCTTAGCCATGTACTGTCACTGACTGCCAATTATACTGATATGTTTACATGCAACGCTTCTTTGTAGGACAAATAAAAACCGCAACATTGTTTCGGTCTGATGAGAACGTCTGGTCTTGTGGTATCAGTGATCTGCAATCCTCATAGAAACCTAGCGCCGGTGGCTGTATGGTTCAAGATTTCTGCTTCGCAAAGGGCCACTGCCACGCCCCTTCCACCGTCAATACACAGCACGCCATGTGCAGGATGCACTGCTGAATAATAAATGTCCCGCAATTGTATGCTCTTCACCAAAGTTCACAGCATTGTGGGAGTCAGACCACATTTGCGTTTTCCATAGGCGACGATTATATTGTTTCCTTCATTTCTTACTAATCTCGATGAGCTCTGTTGTTGACAATTTCATAGCACATTTACCCTCCATAGACAGAAGTTCTGTGAAAAAAAGTCATGAAATTCTCCTACCTCAGGCTCCCACAAACTTCTTTCAAACCTTACACCCCTCCATTTCTGCTTGAACCACCCACGGATTGTCCCTGATTACATCACCAAGCAAAATGACAACTGTATTAATACGCAGAAATCACCGACTAACAGCTGTCATAATTTGACAGCTCTGATGCCATGCTGTACAAAAACATAATTTCTAATCATTCCACACTACACGTATGCTCACAGAAATTCAGACAACCTGCATAATACTGTTTTTATAGGGTAATCTTTGGTCGCACGGGTAATGGCGGATGAACACCTTATTGTGGTCATACATCTGTAGATTTGATGGAAGTGCGTCTTTTAACCCGCAGCTAGAGGCTTCCAAAAATACCAACCGCATTCGTATAATATCCTCAAATGCATTACCAGGGAGTCATCAACCGAAGCTGTTCCCTCATATATACGTCTTGTCTTAGCTTTACTACACATCACAACACACGGACCTGTTTTCAACCTCCCATTTATCACCATACGCCTGTGTCAATGCCCGTAGTAAATGCAGTGCAATTTTACCGTGTCCTCTTAATGGAAGCGCCTACGATATTGTTCTTGATTGGACACGCCAAACCAGATCAGATACATTCGCTGAACTTCGAAAACTTGGTCATTCGTCCGCCATTCTCAACTCAAATCTGAACTATTATTACGAAGTTCAACTGACATCGCCAGGCTGCCGCAACAACACGCAAATAGTATAGACATTGCCACAGGTATAAATTGACGCGAGGACGCTGTCAAAAGAACGAGATACAGCCTTCGCTATTATATTAACCAGGCCGTCTTTTCACGCCGTATCGCCATTCACTATCTGCAACAGATACCATCTGGGTCTAGTAATGTGCACTTCAAGCGTCGTCTTTACAAACTAGGCGGTGAAGATTTAAATTACACAGATCCAACGACCAAGCATTACTGACTATTTATTTGGCCCCTCCGTAAAAAGCAAAGACCATATCCCGTGATAGGCTTCTTTATTTGGACAACTGGCGAGTAACTGTAGCCGACCAACGAATGCAAACAGTGAGAAGGCGTCTACTGGCGCCGACAGTTGCACAGATGCGATCGCACAGTGTAGACATGTCGCCGACATAACATCTTGTTTACACGTCATATGAAGATGTTCTCAATATTTCCCCAACGCGACTATTCGAACAATTTACTCAGTTCTATGCTCAACATTTGTCTTGCAAAGTGGCTCTATTGAAACAGTCTTTCACTAGATGACGCTGTGAAAAAAGTGATCCATGAAACGCAGGTGTCAGCCATTTTGTTTTTACGGTCTGTAGTCGTGGCAACGGAACACACTATGCTATTACAGTACAGCAACATTAGAACGGCTTTGTTAATCCTCTGTGGCATTCCCCTGGTGCCTCACTCGAATCCCAAACCAGACTATCCAGGCTACCATGGTTCTACCGAACGAGATTACGCACCCTACTCGTCTTCTTCTTCTTATGGTTAGCTCATCACTCTATGTTAGTTATGTTTGTGACTAGAGTATTGTCGAGCTTGGGTTTCAGAAATGTCCTTCTCTAGAATTAGTGAGTCCACTACAGGTTACCCATTTACCCTCTGTGTGGGATATTTTACTTCCCATGACATAGACACCAGATAGAAGGAAACACCGGTTTTTACTGTCTCTTCCGAAAGACACAGGCAATGTGAGGTAAACGAAATTGCCCATATTTCGAAACGGTGTTAGGTGGGATTGAACCACCGTCCCCTCGATTGACAGTCCGGCGCTCTACCGCGCGACCACCGCTCCCCACTGCTATTCAGTCGGTCCCTTTCAAAACCAAGCTGTCTAACAGACCTACGATTTCAATACTCCAAACAGAGCGCTGACGTATAGATTACACCCTTTCTTGTGTCAGTTGGCTCGCGTCTTTAATTACGGGACCACTTATCTGTTGGAGTGGCAGCGTCAGCCATCTTTTGTGTACATACACCACCCACGGCTCGGCTGTAGCAGCAGCAGCAGCAGCAGCAGCAGCAGCAGCAGCAGCAGCAGCAGCAGCAGCAGCAGCAGCAGCAGCAGCAGTAGCAACAACAACAGCAACAGCAACAGCAGTAGTAGTACTTAGTAGTAGTAATAGCAATCACAGATGATGCACGGTTCATACTCGTTGACGCATTGTTTTTCCCCACCTCCCCAGTCACTTCCCCCTCCCCGGTCACTTCCCCCTCCCCAGTCACTTCCCCCTCCCCGGTCACTTCCCCCTCCCCGGTCACTTCCCCCTCCCCGGTTACTTCCCCCTCCCCGGTCACGTCCCCCTCCACAGCTACTTCCACCTCCCCAGTCACTTCCCCCTCCCCGGTCACTTCCCCCTCCCCAGTCACTCCCCCTCCCCAGTCACTTGTAAGAACAGTAAGAACATTCAATGTGATAATTAATCATCTTTTCCATAAGTCTACTTTTTTATTATTACTAGGATGAACAACTAAACCGAAAAATCGCAGTTAGGCATAGTTTCAAACAACTCAACTATACATTTGCCTAGCCGTGTCGCCATCTAGTGACCAGCCGCGCGTAAAAGATCTGGACACGGTTTCATAGCCCCTCTCCTTATAATTATACGGATGTAGTCGCACTGCGCCTGTCTTGAAATAATTCCTTTTGTTCTAATATGATTTGTATCTAAGAACATTATTTTAATACATTTCATTATACTGTATTTATGTGTATTCTGATAACATATATGTATTTATATTTTAGGATTATTCCAATTTAAGGTGTATTTATGCAAAGTTCGACATGCTGTAATATGCCACGAACAGTTCATAATTGTATGTGGCGCTATTTGAAATAAAATCTATTATTATCATCCTGTGTTGCATTACTGCTATATATATATATATATATATATATATATATATATATATATATATATATATACATATTATATAAATTTATTATATTTTTTATTAAAGGAACATGCAACCATAGTGTTGAAAATGCGTTAAAATCCCCCCGATTCCCACATACCATTCATGATAGAATATTGTAACACATGTATTTTTTGTCTAATTTTGTAAGAATGTTATACATCATAAAATTAATCTTGAAACGTGCATTTTCACTGACCATGGGCGCTGCCATTGTTGCCCATTTCACGGGGAACTCACGAAGATTAACGCGAGAGAATGCGTGAGTGTGACGTAGGCGGTCCACCACCTCAGCGATATAGGCGTAGCGTAATATGTAAACACTAGCATAGCGACATGAATCGAGTTGTTTTATGAGTCTTGTGATAATGAAAGGCGTGAATATCAAGCATACGGATGTCAAAAGAAGGCAGGAGAAGAGTCCGTGAAAGGAAAGAGATTTGTCCAAATGCTAATAAATTCTCTACGAAGCCCGTCGAAGGGCGAGTTGGCGATCAAATGCCTCCACAACATAGGTACGAGTCATACAGTGGAAACATTCAATTTCAACCGGAAAATGGTTTGCCAGGACCATGTCACCGTTGATATGGAACACAGGTTGCCGGGATTGGGTGAAAGACGACTGTTGAACGAAGCTACTGTCCCCACTGAATTTGTGCACAGAACGAAAAGTTCGGGGCCGAAGCGAAGGGTCGGTGTTGCACGAGAAAGAAGGGTCTCGCAAAAGGGACGAACTTAATGTATGCAAATACTATATATGGGGTACTAGAATATCATTTAATACATTTCCTTTATTATAATAAAAATCAATGATTAGTAAAATATTCATTGCGTGACGGTCGACTGGAATAATTAGTTGGATAAACGATTTATTTACATATGAAAGTGGGCGATAATAAAAGTTATTAAGCTCCGTCGAACCAACCAAGTCCAAAATGGATTGCGCGATTTCCTTTGTTGCAGTCTCTACTTGAGCATCATTATTCTTTATCCTATTCTTTATGAAGGTTTATATTATAAGGGACGGCGTTTTTTTTATAGCTAACGCTCTGTAACTAATTAAATGGATGAATATATCTCAGACTCAGTGGGTACGTGAAGAATTAGTTTTGTTTTGCCCACCCGAGGCGCTAGCGATGGTGGATCTGTGACGTCACACGACCACAGGCGAAATGTCCAAAATGTCAGCCTCCAGGGAGGTTCACTAATTATCCTTAAAAGTTAACAAATAATTTCAGAAAAAAATAACAAAATATGGGATATAATTCAATGAACATTGTTTAATGGTTTAAGCAATTTTTACTTTTTGGGTTGCATGTTCCTTTAAAGAATGTGCGCCTCATCTCGTCAGCATGGACCCTGTTAACCAAGACTTGCTGTAACCAAGGCTATCTTCCAGACACCCAAAATGGCCGCGCCTAAAAAGAAACGTGCAGCCGAAGAAGCAATGGAAGATGCCAGTCTGTCAAACATTGACGATAACACTGGCCAGGAAGACGGCGACAAGGCAGATTGCCGAGAGGTGTGGTGGCGTAACTGTCGTAAAATATTTATGTTATCATACTTTCATCTGCGGCAACATGACGTGTTTGGGCGATAATATGGCGACCACATCTCCAAATCAAAACATCAGAAAGCTAGGCCGCCGTTAGGGCAGTTGGCAGCTTCGCGAGAGCACCTACATAACACAGCAACGTTCATAGACGCCAGCATCGATAGTAGCCGCCATTACTATAGCGTTTATTTACATTAAGGGATAATGATTCAATAACGAGAGGGCACAACCTAAAAATATTTATTAACAAGATTTAACAAGATTTAACAAGATTGCCACCTAGAGAATCAACTCAAGATGGCAGGTGGACAAGGAAGCCCTTTGGCTTATCGAGAGTTCCACCTATCTATCTAAATGTACCCCGCCCTTCTTAGGTACATGTCAATGTTATTTTAGAACATATTAACACTACTAGCACTTACACAATCAGCCGATAATCTGTTCCATTCATTTACTGTTCTTTGTGAAAATGAAAATTTTCTAATATCTAATCTACATTGCTTCTTTGCTAATGTAACTCCATGTCCTCTAGTCCTTCTCTCTTCCTTGACTGAGAAAAAAATATTTCTGTCAATATTTTCATACCCATTCAATATTTTAAAAACTTCTATCTGATCTCCTCGCAGTCTCCTGGTTTCTAGTGTTGTTAATCCACATTCTTTTAGACGCATTTCATAACTAATATTCCTGAGTTTTTGCCGATTAAACATCCGAAAAAATCATTTGTATACCGATCTACTGATGTATGGAATAGTCTGCCACAGTCTGTGGTAAATGCTCCACCAGTCCAATCATTTGAAGGTAAATTTGATAAACTATATGGAAAAATCATCCTATAAAAACATTTTACTGCACCACCTCTACTATGGACTGTGTCACCTTTAGACGCATGCGCACAGTCCCATAATAAAGATCAAGACAGAGCTGGCACAAGAGGCAGGAATGTCTAATTCAGTCAGAAAAGAACCTGTAAGAACCTGTTTATAGCACTTGTCTTTATTAATAATTTAATGATTAAATTTAAACGCAGGTAATCTTCCAGTTAACTGCCCTTAATTAGAAAGGCATTTTCAAAACGTTTTAAGCCACCATTTTCGATGTGTATATGTTCAGAATATAATTCTACATCACTTCTGGTACAAAGAAGTCAAGATATTAATTTTCTTAATTGAATTTTTGAACAATTTAATGCCGTTGAGTCGATGTAAAAAGCCGATGTCACATAGCGTGAGCAGTTAGCGCATTATAGGAACATCAGGACCGCAAAGAAGATGTGTTGCGATTTGCAGATATGTCCCCAAACCTAAGGCTACATCATTAATTTGTATTCTGTATAATATCATAATATTCATATGTGTGGGTCATGGTTGTTTGCAGACAGTACAAGTCGAATTTGAAGCAAGGAACCCAGAAGATCATGACTTTCATGGCATCCGCAAACTTCTGCAGCAAGTAAGTCATGTGACTATGGGTCATGTGACTCTATTTTTATAAATAATAATTGTTTAGTTATCATTTTAAAGAACATTTGATTTATATTTATTTGTCATATTTCATGTTGTATACAGACACAACGTGACTCACCGCTGGAACATATTCCTATTGGACATGAAATGTATTTACATGTTGAAAATGGCAAATAAAGCTATATTACTGTTATGTACAGTCATGTATCGTTGATCCAGTCTCCAATAATCTGGTTGTTTCGCGATAAGCATGTTTTGTGTAGGAACAATCTTAATACCATGTGTCTCAGTAATTGCCAAGTTTCGTTCATCTGCCCCAAAACACTTGAGAATCAAAGTGTGCTGGTAAGCATAACATGAGTGTCGGGTGGGGCCGTGGGGGTGTGTGTGTGGGGGGGGGTTGAGTGTGTGAGTGTGTGTGTTCGGGGGTGGTTGTGTGTGTGTGTAGGTAGGTGTGTGTGTGTGCTTGATATGAATAATTATAAAAAACCTTAATACTCTCCACCGGCTACAGAATATGTTAATTACCCAATTATAATTATCTTATACACATAAAATTCAGTTTATTTCTGTATGTTATGTGCATTATTCTAATTATATTGTTTCTAGAAAAGTTAATAGATGGAGTAGTAATCACAACATTTTAAAGATGTGAAATTTAAAAAACATTAATAGTCATAGAAAACATAAAGTAAACTAAGAAAATATGTATAATAATAGTTGCAGTATACATTGATATAGTAGTTTGGAAGAATGTTCAAAATATGAATAAGAAGTGACTTGTAAACGGTTGCTCAGATGTGAATTTAAACGGCCAACTGTATCGTAAGAGTACTGACCTTAATCATCAAATATTCCTTTTGTTTTCATTTATTAATGTAAATACACAAAACTGCATTATTTGTGTTTACTAATATCTCATTTTTGAATACAATTTTATTGTAACCTTACTTCCGGTTACTTTTTCCGAGCCAAGACTGACATCTATTGGGATAAACTGGTTTTGTTACATTTTTCTTGTGACTATATTTTTGCCATCCAATATCTTGTCTTTGTTCTCATCGCTAGCTGTTCCTGAAGGCACACGTTGACTTGTCCGAATTCACAGACCTCATTATTTCACAGAACTACGTGGGAAGTGTCATCAAAGTAAGTGTAGACATACCTCTAAATGTCATCTCTTGCATTCACTGTCAACTGTTACATATCCACATCACATCTTGAATTGATTCTTGTAGAAGGAGGCTGAAATGCTTGAACAGCCAAACATAAGAACGTACCATTTAGAGGATGTGTGATCATGATTTGATGAGCATAGAGTCACTGTATATTTTAAATAATTTGTCAGACATAAACATCTCTGTCCACTTGGCACTGGCATTATGCTCCAGGTGCAGATGGTTTGAGTAGCTCCTGTGCACTCAGTGACTGTCAATCGAGGGGACGGTGGTTCAATCCCACCTACCACCATTTCAAAACTTAGGCGATTTCATTCCCCCCATGTTTGCCTGTGTGTTTCGGAAGAGAAACTAACAGCCGGTGGTCCCTTCTATCTGGTGTCTATGCCATGGGAAGTAAAAATCCCACACGGGTAAATGTGTAACCTGTTGTGGACTCACTGATTCTAGAAAAGACAACTCCTGCGTTAGCCCAAGTTTGGGCTGTTTGGAGTAAACAACCTAAGAACTAAGAATGACATTTCTCAATTAATTTTGTTCTGAATTACTTCACTAATGCATGGTTCCACACAAAACGGTTTATTATATGTGGTAGGTGGATGCATATTCAAAATGTAAAAGTTCAATGTAATTTCAATAATTTATAACCAACAAATTAATATACAACTCAATAGCCAGTACAACGGAAATTATTTTGTACGCCATACCTGAATATTATTGTTATGTTTTACATACCTGGTCAGTTATAAAAACTATAAGTATGTGTCACACATGAAATTACTATTATAACATTATTGTTTATACAGCTATGGTAGAGTTAGCAGTGACCAGTTTAATTTATGAGAAATTGTTTCATAATAATAATCTATACCAACTGGTAACAGCCTTAATTGGCTCCACTGTCTGCCCAGAATCGTACATTATATGATTGATTGTTACATTTTTAGCTTAAACATACTGTTTACATATGTGCTTTGTACGATTCCAAAAATAATTATTCATTCATTCACTTCAGCTAATTGCAATTAATGATGAATTAACAAAACCTATGCTGCGCCTTGATGGAAGTTGTTGACAGATGTGTAGGCAGCAGTGGTTGTTACAGCAAGCAGAGTTGATGGAGGACGAGGAGGATGAAGATGATGAGGATGTGGCAGAGACATTTGGAATAGTCACCGTTGTGAACATCACAGAGAGAAAGGTCAGCACTACAGTGATATCAGCACAAGCATTGCTGATGTCAGAACAAGCCATTGTTTGTGTCTCCACTGGAGTTTAGCTCCATACACAAAATAACGATTCAGGTTTTCATCAGAAAGTCAGAGGTTAATTCATATCATGTTGTAGAGTTCCTTTGTAAATTCCCTGGCCATTGTATAGACGAGGCTCCATCATTCTGCGAACAATAACTTGTTAACGGATGCGCGGACACACATGAAAGCTGGAGATAACTCATTTGTGGTCGCAGCAGCGACCTTATGGAACACTCTACCTAACAACATTAAGATGTCTGCCTGTTTAGCCACATAGAAGCCACGCCTAAAGACACATTTCTTCTGACTGTTCTCTTAGTTTAATGTTTGTGTACTTTTATCGATATTTTATTTAACCTATATATATATTTATTATACATATATACATTTATTCAGCTTCAATAAGTCATGTTATTATTATTATGCAGTAAATACATATACTTCTTTGAGGCTATTTCAAATGTTATTCTAATACAGAATACACAATATACCAGTATTTCATATATAAGTGTATGGTCACTGTTATGTAATGAACATCTTATTTTATTTTCCTATTTAATATATAGGCCTATATTTAGAATAGTTATATATATATATATAAATATTTTAATACTAATTTATCATCCAATTTTAACTACTATTTGTACATTTATGTAAAGTGCCTGAGAGCAAATATATAGATTCGGGCACTATACATATAAATTGTATTATTATTATTAAAGTAATTTATACACAGTATACAATAAACAAGTACTGCATGCAAGTTTACAGTCACTGTTATGTATAACTGAAGTTACTTAACATTGGCCTTGAATAAATTTAACTCCAAACAAATGTCATAATTACACAACTAGCAATGTTCTACTTACTTCTACGTTTCCACAGCCCGCCAATGGTGGTCGAAACGTAGAAGTAAGTAGAACATTGCTAGTTGCGTAATTATGACTTTTTTTTAATGATATACTGCCAACTTGATGAACATTTTCAAGAACATAAATATAACATTATGACAATTTTGTGATGAAACTGGTAACATACTTACAGTGGTAAAACGGTGCGAAATGACACAAGTGGCAATTTTAGATCTTACAAATGATAAGTCTATCGGTGTGTGCTGGTTGATTCTTGTAGAACACAGAGTGTGTGAAACAGTTCAAGTCATACCTGATCGACCGAAGTAGCCAGTGTATCACACCAGACCAGTTGTCTCGACTGAAGACAATACTCAACGACGATGGCCACCAGGTGGGGCTGCTGCTGAGCGAACGCTTCGTCAATATTCCACCTCAGATTGCGTTGCCATCGTACGAAAGTCTAATGTGAGTAGTGACCACTAGGTGGCCTGTATTGGTCGACTGTTTACAAAGTTATGAAATTACATACAGAGTTACCATGACAACCTTCGATACAGTATGTTTGTGCATTAAACTCCCCTTTCTGTTAAAAATTCATTTAGATTAGACTCATTTGCCAAAATATAATAACCCAAACTATCAATTGTATTTACTAACCATGACCTGCTAACTTTTGACTTACCCCCGTAGTTGTAATTTTTTGGCTTTGTTCAAAACGTAGGATATTCTGTCTTTGTGACATTACAAACGTTGTCAAAATTGTGAGAACAAATTATAAAAATGGTTTGCTTCCATGTATTATTTACATTTATCTTGGCAACAATAGTTTCCATTCTTTTATTTATGGACTGTACTGTGGTAACAATTCACGTACTACAAACTTTGTTTTTAATTGGCTAATTCAGTTGACGACAATGTTTTATTCCTTGGTTTGTTTTTATTGTTGATGCAATATTTGATGGCAAATATGATTCATTGTAACTGGAAGCACATTTATTGGTTTTTAGTTGCTCAAAATAATTTATTATTACTGATTCAGATAGCATATAGGACTTGTGTGTTTATAATCTTCATCAACTCTTATAGCATAGACATTTAATTCCACACTGGTATTAATAGATGGTTCCATATTCAGCTGAAATCTCTTGATTAATCTTGCAAAGCTCTATCTCCACATCATCATATTTAATTATCTTCATATTAATTTCTCAATATACTTTAACCGAGTTTAGTTTGGTTAACAACTGTAATATTTTAGTGTTTTAATAATACATAGTTTATTAGTGTAGTTTTTAAAGACTGTTGTCAACACCGCTAAAACAGAGTTTTAATTTGGGTTTTTTACTGTCTAAATAAAGTTGTTATCATTGTATTATAAAATGGTTTTTAATGACACTAAGTATCATTAGTTTATCGTTTACATCACCATACATATGTATGTATACTGTTTTATTTTGCAACTGTACACTCTGTAGTTATTATTATTATTAACAGTATTAACATATACTAAGCTATTTATTACTAATAATAATTATACATATACTGTCATTTATCAGAATCATTGCGATGTAGTTATACACTAGACCAATTATTATGTATTTTTATGACTAATATCTACTTTATTTATTTATTTAAAAGTGCTACGCTATTTAATACCGTACTAATTTTATTTATTTATATACCTATACATATTTCTTTACATTTATTTTAAAACAGTAGTATTTGTTTTATTATATACATATATCTTTTTATGTCTTTTAAATTGTAATATGTTGTGAAGCACCACGAACGATTATGGATGTGGCGCTATGCCCAAATAAATACATTATTATTGAACATGATCTTACTATGGAGACTAACGTCTAAATAAAGTCAATTATTATCCATTATTTTGATAATCTGATCTCATCGTAAAACATGTTGGAATTGTAGCAAGGAGATGGAGAGAGCCACAAAGAAGGGAATGAAATACAACTTCGCCTACTTCATCATGATCTGTAAGACGTACAAGATGCCCCAGCCCGCAGTGCCATCTGGTGGTGGACGAAGGAAGCAGAAGGGCGAGATGGAGGGGCGAATATTTGTGAATGCAGAGGAGGAGTTCTTTCATGAGGCAAGTAAATTTGAATCGCCTTTGGTTGTAATGTTCACGGAAACCCAGTTTAGGAGTTCCTTCCACAACTGTGCTCCACTACAGCAAACGGATGTCAAGGGTAAAGTCATAAAGGCCTAATCTGCACACGGCTAAAAATAGCTGCTGGGTCCTGTCCAACCAGTGTTGCGATGTTGACAGAAATGACAGTGTTGTAATATCCTTTATCAATGGCCAGTTTATTTTTTGCCTCGGTGATTTATCAAAAACTAGTAAAACGCAAATTTACAAACGCACGTTATGCAAACAGATAAAGTACAAATTACCTTGTTTTGTAGAAGGTTGCCCTTTTAAAATGTGCATCAGTTTGAGCAATACAGTGTACTTCTGAAGATATTGTAACAAATGAAGGTATAGGGTTAAGCTTAAGTGGTCTGTGGAATCAAAAAGACTGGAGTGGAAGTCAGTTTCATAATTTTGCAGATTCAAACCCATTTCCATGTGGCCGGTGTACCACTGTTCTCGCACGAAATCTCAATTCCCAACTTTTGGTCCATGTATCTATTTACCAAGCTTCCATGAATGGACGATTGGTCACTACTAATGAACCTGGTTCTCAATGTTGGGGACTATGTATCCCACGTGAACTGGAGAATCGTGTTAATTTCTGTCCCGTCTCAATTTGGGGCGTAAAAGAACCACTGAGGACGACAAGCACCCTGGCAGTGACCACCCTCAGAGCCAGCATAGAAAGGCTTGGCCTAAATGTTCTGAAAAAGTCTGACTACTAATAGTGTTCAATGAGACCTCATAAGATCATAATGTTGTAACCACAATATGTACAGATGCCCAATGCTGGAAAAAAACTAGAACTAAATGGCTAGGAGAAAATAATGATTACTCGCTGTTGCTTTCAGCATCTATTTACAAGCATTTATATACCAGGAGCTTCTTCTTCCATTCTTCTTCCTTCTTCCACTGGACTGGGCCCTTTCAGGGCGTTAAAAGTCTAATTGAATCTTGTGCGCTTGGGGGTATGCTCTCTTAAACAATTATATAAAAAATAAAACGTTAATAAAGTTATTCTATGGACCTCTGGTGATTTAAAAAATGTATTATTATGATTTATGAAGGAATTGAAGCAGATGTTAAGGCACGAAGGCCAGCTCTGAAAGCCTCTGGGCATGTGGTGGCTGATAGGCTTGTTCCACAGGAGCCTATTCCACTGTCTAAGGGTTGCAGGAAAAAATGAATGGTGAAGGGCTGGGTGGTCTGCCCTTGCATATCGAAAACGCTGGGCTCCCCGCGTTCTGGGGTCACTCCGTTGGAGGTACAGGTCTAAGGTGATGTCAACATGACTGGTGTTGATTTTGTGAAGGAGACCTAGGCGGTTGTTCTTCCTCCTCGTTTCCAGCTTATAGCGAGCGGCTAGGTAACACAGTGGATGTTTGCACAAAAACAGTGTTCCAGCAATCAGCATTGTCTTGTTTGATGAATTTGACAAAACAATATGCTTTATTCAGACATGGGGTCAAATACATTTGTATTTGAAAGTATTTAAATACTTTTTAAAAAGTATTTGTATTTGACATTAGGAATTGAAAGTATTAATTTGTATTTAAATACTTTCCTAAAGTATTTGATATTTCAAATACTTTTCAAATACTTTTTCAAATGTGAATGATAATTGCAATTTAAAATAGTTCTTAAAAGTCAAGTAACTGTACTGTATCCTTTGGCAATTTACTCAGAAATGACAGCCTGGTAAAGGCAATTAAGCCATCATAGGAGTAGTCATTGAGGAAGTAGACCTTTGATACCACTGTATAAGAAGGGTTGTTCACAAGAAGCCACTGCCTCTCTTGTAAGTTGTCACTGTGGCGTAGTTAGCAATAACAAGACTCCCTTGCACTGATCTGCTTGTCAGTGTTTTCATGGTCCAGTTAATTAAACTGAGCTGCCTGGTGACTGCCAGATTTGGTGACCTATGTAGTAATGTATCCTGAAAAATGAAAAGTAGTTGAATTTTTGTTGTTGAAATGCTTCAATTTATTTAAATACATTTGCATTTAATAGTATTTGTATTTGAATCCCTCAAAAGTGTTTGTATTTAAATACATATAAATGTATTTGACCCCATGTCTGGCTCTATTATTACATGTTTGAATCTCTGAGATTGTGGTTTTGGTGACTTGTTGCGCAATGCTGACTTGACGTGGGACTGTTTGCAGGAGGCCACTTTGACATTTGATTACTCCGTGAAGACAGAGAGAGACACGGCCATCGGAGGGGAGTGGGACGGCACGGAAGACGAACTCGAGCCACTGAGAACTGTTTGTGTTATCCCTGCGGACCGAATGCAGTGCATCATGGGAAAATTGAGAGAAACATTATCGCTGCCCGGTTAGGTGCAGCATGGTCGGAAATTGTGCCAATAAAAGATGTATACCCACATGTGGTTATTGACTTATTTAACAAGATTACCACCTAGAGAATTAACTCTAGATGGGAGGTAGATTAAGTGTACCGTGCCCTTTTGAGGTGTATGTTGATTTTATTGTTAAACATGTTAAAACTACCGGCATCCACTCGGCAGATAACCTGTTGCATTCGTTGACGTTTTTGTGTGAAAATGTGAACTTTCTAATATCCAATCTACACTGCTCCTCTGCTAATGTAACTTCATGTCCACTTGTGCCTTTATCTTGTTTAACCAAGAAAACATATTTCTTTTCAATATTTTCATAATCTTTCAATATTTTAAACACTTCTATCTGATCTCCCCTCAATCTCCTAGTCTCTAGTGTTGTTAAACTACATTCTCATCTATAGACAAATTTCGTAACTAATACCCCTAATTTTGGTATCATTTTGGTTGCTCTTCTTTGTACACTTTCTAGCATGTCGTTTTTGCAATATAGTCTCCGTGTTTGTATACAATATATTAAATGAGGCCTAACTATTGTTTTGCAATCGGTACTCATTGAGATCTCGTAACATTGTAGATTGCCTTACAAGAGTTGTGATGTCAGGGTGAATACTAGTTGATTGATTGAAAATTAAATTATCATTCAGTGCCATTCTTAGTTTACACTATTTTCAATAGCCCAGCCTTTCTTACATCATTTACAACATTCATACATGTGAGGATATATATTATATCTGCGGTTTCAGCATTTATTATTTTACTCTTCTTTTATTGGCTGTTACACGTGTATTGAGATAATTTTGTTGAACAATTTGTCACTAATGTGTTTCTGTTTTTCAAGAATATCAAATGAAACTCGAGAAAATTAAGTGATATTGAAATAAAGAAATCAAATTCAGAAACATTCAAGACTTGGCCACCACTTCAAACACTACATATGATTATTAGAGCATTATATTTCTTTTTCAAAATATCTGAATATTTAAGTTTAATTAAGTTTAACACAAATCTCTTGTGTCACCTTCTTTGTTGTTCTCCACAGTCCACCAGTTCACACACAGTACACATTATGTCATTTGGAAGCCCATCTTTCAGCGTCCGTACACATCTCGACGTTTGAAATTCAAGGCTATTCAAGACTTTTCTAATTTAAGATAAAATTACCAATAACTGCACGTGTGGGCACGTAATACAGCCATACCATTCAGATATCAAAATGAGTTCACAGATATTCAAATACAAATTTATTCAAAATCTACACAGTTCAGAAGTGACACAGCGGTCAAGGCAGGAACTTGGGTGGGTTGTAGCTATAGTGTGGGATCCGCTCCAGTTTGTGGTAGGGTTCGTAGGGGTCATCAACGTGAAACGATTTCTCCTTCCACCGCCGGTTGACCATCTTGTCAAGCTTACGACATTGCGTTGCATTGCAACAGAGGTGTTGCTTTAGTCGTGCCTGTTAACAACAGGTAAAGGTGAGTTCTTATATAGCGCAGTATCCAGACCTCAGGGTTGCGCAAAGTTACACTTTACTTCCCTGACAGACCTGTTCACTCAGACACCATCTCGGTTTCTCTGGGAAGCATCCAGCCATATGCAACAATTAATGCACGAAGGCTGCTCATACACATATCCATCACTGTCTATAGCCAGGTACTCATTTATAGAGCTCTGTGAACTGGAACAAGGTAGAGTGAAAAAACTTAGGTTTTAACACTGCAGCACAGGATTCGAACCTGGCTCCTCTCAGTCGAGAGTCGACTACCACTGTGCACTTCGTTAATAATAACTATTTAAACACTCCAGAGTATGATTCTGTTCAACAGTGTTGACACAGTCATCAATAAAAACAAGTATAAGTTATGTATATACAAATAAAATTAAATTTTGTGATATAATTGTGACTGTGTATAAAAATATAAATACATTACATGAGACTAAGAGAGGAAAAATAGTCAACCAAATAAAATGTGAAATTACAAAAAATTAATACCTACAATAACATGTTATTAAATTAAAAAAAATCATATAGTATAATAATAAACACCCAAATAACTAGACATTAAACGCAGATTTGATATGATGAATGTTAGGGCATGACTTAAGTGTGTTCAAGCAATGTCACATGTTGGTGTCTGTCGCATGTCTAAATGTAACTTATTAAAAATGTAACGTGTGTCGGACAATAACTAATATCTTCTATAAATCTACAGTCCATTCAGTTCTATGCTAATGTCTAATTTGTTGGGGTGGAAACTTATCAGTTAAGAATAGAGTGCTGCTAGATCGCGTAGTACGGTCAGCCAGCAAAACCATTGGCACGACACTCCCTACAGTGGATGAACTCTACGAAATATATATGATGAAAAAACAAGGGACATCTTAAGGGACACTTCTCACCCATTGCACGAATTCTACCATGTTGCACAGTCTGGTTGTAGGTACATTTCAGAAAGAAAACGCATGAACCGTTATCGAAACACATTTCTTCCAACTTCTGTTAGGCTACTAAACGCGAAATCAGGGCGGGGAAATGACCGGGGAGGATTGGGGGGAAACAATGGGGTGCACTACTTTCCTACAACTTTGCACTGTCACTACTAATTGTCACTACTAATGTCGTTGTGTTATGTGAATATTTACCACAGGAATATCCTCTTTGGGGGACTATTAAAGGTTATTGTATTGTATTGTATTGTATTGTATTGTATTGTATTGTATTGTATTGTATTGTATTGTATTGTATTGTATTGTATTGTATTGTATTGTATTGTATTGTATTGTATTGTAATCAACATTAAAAGGTAGTTTATAATAGTGCATTTTGAGCGTTTGCTTTCACACGTGCCTGTTGCCGAGGTTCCTTCTTCCACAGTCTCTTGGCGCGCCCGGCCTGCGTGCGGATCCACTGACCGTTGTTGAGACGAAAGAACCGCTTGATGACGGCTCGCACTGTGCGTGGCTTGCCCATGGTGCGACTGTAGTACACGCGTGTACGTGCTGGCTGGATCTGCATGCTCTGTGCTTGCAGCATGCTGGAACATTGCAGTGGTGGTTAGAATGAAGCATCCTCACAAGTCAGGGTTTGTTGCGATACAGTGTTGCACTTACATTTTCCCCGCGTTATAAACGTTCAGATTGACATTTCTGCGCATGCGCTCACTTTCAAGGCATAATTAACAATATCTATGATTTTGGAAGACCTTTTTTGCTCCTTCATTTTTTTACCCGTCCACCCATATTCCACCTGTCCAAATGATGGGTGGACGGGTCTCTACATAAAACTATGGTAATCTTCTAATTTCTTTTCCGATATATAAACCACTCATTTCCAGTGCACAGTCATTATGAGTGTGAGTATGACATATCTATGACAAAACGTTGACAAGTCTAGAAGATGATCACACAACTCACGTTGGTCTGGCTGTGGAGATAGTCCCTGACAGGAGCCGTGCAGTGACAGATGGTCCAGTTGACAGCAGTCGACTGACCACCATCTGTACGGGAGACTGGACCGCTGCCACAGAGCCCTTTAGTAAGTGACCGCCTCGTCGCCAGAACCCTGCACAGATCACCAGACGACAGGACGTTATACAATGATTCATTAGGTACATACAGTGAAGTGTTATGGTTTCAACTTTGGTGGGTAATCTTATACTTAACTGGCCTAAATTATTACGGCCTTTTGAAACCGTTTTTTCACGTCATATCGATGTGTATGATAATGTGTTCGCAATGTGATTCTACATCACTTCCGGTACAAAGAAGTCAGATTTAATTGCTTTAATTAGTGTCTTAGAACAATTTAAACACGCCGAGTCGAAGAAAACAATGCGATGTCACTGCTGCAAATATGGCGCGAGCTGTAGGCACCTCTCAGAGGCACCAGAACCGCGGAGGCTCGAGCTGTTTAAATTGTTCTAAAACACACATTAAATTTGTTTAATTTTAATTCTTTGTACCGGAAGTGATGTAGAATCACATTGCGAACACATACACATCGATATAAGGTGAAAAAAAAATGGGTTTAAAAGGCCGTAATAATTTAGGCCAGTGGGCAGTTAAGTATAAGATTACCCTTTGGTGCATACATCTTGACCAATAGGTACTGGTTTCATATACAAATTCATCAGTTCTATTCTATATATCATGCCAGTGGCCACAGCACTTTCTGCGGTGCAAGTAGATGGCCGCCAGTGGTCCACAGCGGCTTCAGTGCAGCGGGCAAGCTTGTCACTCTAGTCTGCAGGGGACAGGTTAATTAATCATGAACTGTCTCATCTAGTGGGCACAGTGACCCACCTTCAAGTTAAATATTTCGTCTTTCCAGACATTGTTTTACATTTATCACATTGTTCGTCAGTTCTATTCTATATGTCATGCCAGTGGCTACAGCACTTTCGGTAATTTTGCAGTTTAGGCCCGCACCTCGGAAAAACCATCAAAATATTCACCTACGATGACCAAACTTCGCATAGTGTATCTACTACATCTAAACTACGCGTATGCACTTGTCACATGATCCATAAATAATTATTAATGCCTGAAATCGATAAAAATGTGTACGTAAATAACGCGCTTTCCTCGGCGCCACCTGACGGAGTTCACTCTGGCAGTAGTGACTTGACGAGGAAAGCGCATTATTTACATACACATTTTGATCGATTTCAGGCATTAATTATTTTTTTTTTATCACGTGACAAGTGCACACGTGTAGTACAGGTGTAGTAGATACACCATGCGAAGTTTGGTCATCGTAGGTGAACATTTTGATGTTTTTTTCGAGGTGCGGGCCTAAACTGCAAAAGTACCGCACTTTCTGCCACGCAAGTGAATGGCAGCCAGTGGTCCACAGCGGCTTCAGTGCAGCGGGCCAGCTTGTCACTCTAGTCTATAGGGGAAAGATTGGTTACCGAAAGATTAGTGATCTAACTCTGTCTGTGTTGTCTGAAGTAATTGTATGGACTATTTTATATCGTCATCATCATGTCTTCTTGTCCTTGACACTGCAATAATTCAATATGAAGAACCAACCATTTTACTTCCGCCGGTATAGACAATTGCTACGGCGTATGCATGGATTATACAGTAGATGTATCACTGTTTAATGTTGTGACGCTGACACCCAGACTTAAAAGTGACAAGCAAACCAGTGCCTATGTCTATGACATGTTGTGGGCGATAATGTAATATTTATCAATTATATTCGCATCTTTATTACTATTCTAACTTAGTCTGAATCAAACCTTAGCGTGGGCGATTCTGAATAAAATACTATATCAGCAGTCTAAGTGCGCTTGCTTATCACAGTTGCATACTAATTCGTTTATTACCTGACAAGAACGACATCTTTGCGGCTCGGTCAAAACAAGCCACCGTCCAGCGAGGTCAAGGGAGTCGAATAAACATTCCACCAGATGGCACCACGGCTAGTTTTATGTGTAAGAAATCTGCCAGGTGGCGCCAGATTTTTATGGAAAGCCAAAGTACAGTAATCCGTTCTTTACTTTCTGTCGCTGCCGTTATTCCGAAATATCGAAATGGTCGATTTTCAAAAATGAGCCTGCGCAATGCTCTCTCTATATGGCTCACATTGAGTCATGTGCACATTTTCTAGGCAAGCTGCCGCGTGACGTACCAGTAATTTACGAAAGCCATTTATATTAATTGTAATATTAACACACACACGCGCGCACGCGCGCAGCGCACCCGCACGCGCACGCGCACCCGCACCCGCACGCGCACGCGCACGCGCACGCGCACGCGCACGCGCACGCGCACGCGCACGCGCACGCGCACACGCACACGCACACGCACACGCACACGCACACGCACACGCACACGCACACGCACACGCACACGCACACGCACACGCACACGCACACGCACACGCACACGCACACGCACACGCACACGCACACGCACACGCACACGCACACGCACGCTCGCACGCACGCACGCACGCACGCACGCACGCACACACACACACACACACACACACACACACACACACACACATGTAGAGTTTGGTTTGCTACGCCGCTAAAGATAAAGTATGGAATTACATGCACTTCATCTCCGAATTATCTGCGAACAGCTTGTACTGTAGAACATCACTGAATGTAATGTAGCGAGATTGTTGCATACACATCAGTAGTAATGTAGGGTCCGACCCGTGTACTCTGTGACTCCACTGTTTTTTCATCCAACTCGGTACAATGTTACATTAAAACGGTGCGCTTATACCAGAAATAGCATTCTTGTAACAATGTATCGTCGTGTCACCGTGCATGTTTGTCGAGTTGTGACTGGTTGTAACGTTTCGACCCACCCACGTGATCCAAGTCTCCACTTGTGAACGTATATAACATGGCCGTTTTTCGTTCGAGGTTGTCATACCCGTATATATATATATATATATGTATATGTATATGTATATGTATATGTATATGTATATGTATATGTATATGTATATGTATATGTATATGTATATGTATATGTATATGTATATATATATATATATATTTACACAAATCCATCGGTTGGGCGACAATCTGTCGTCGTTTGGGCGACAAGTGTCGCCCTAACCCTGATATGTGGTGTCGCCCTAATACTTTTGGTCCTGCGTTACTATAGCTTTCACTACAAAACAGTTTCAAGTTACTAATGAGCAAGAGCACGCATTCCTAAGCTTGTATTAATACATTTTATTTGTGAAAGTACTCAAATTTAATTATTATAAAGATTTTAAAAATTGGAGTGGATATGTTTGTTTTGATAAATGTATCGGTTAGGCGACCCGGCTTATTGTTTAAATAAAACAAGAAATCTTATGTATGTTATATGTGTCTTTAGCAGGGATGTTCTACAATACAACATATTATCACATAGATGAACTTATCTTGTGATATACAAACAATGTTTGTGTTATTTCATCAAAACAGTAGAGCAAACGTATTTTTTGGTTCGCTGAGGTTGTCATGCGCACTAGCTACACATTATGCTCCGCCCACTCGGTAAGGTCAAGGACGGCCTGCAAATGTTTCTTTGGAACTTTTAGTTTAAGATCTAAAATTACAGATTCTATCTCAGTTAACTTCGAGCCACGGGCACACCGCAAAATTATCTGCTTACAGCAGGGCCTGGTATGGATATGGAAGTCGATACGGATAATTAAGTCGCTTCGTTGATAAATTTGACGACTGGCTCATGTCGATGGCATGGGCGTACTCAACTCAACATAAACGGCGAAGCCGAAGGACGCATTGCAAATCATACACATGTGATGTGTTCTATTAGTATTAATCTATCAATTGTTCATCAATTTAAAGTGTGAATATGTCACTTATGTATTCGGTTGATTATTACATGTACCTTTTAAAGTGTTATTGTAAATAATGTCCATGACAAGGTGGCCAAGTGAGGGCGTGTTTGTTTATATGTCAAATTTATGTTGATTATCGACTTAACTGGCCTAAATTATTACGGCCTTTTAAAATCGTGTTTTAACCTTATATCGATGTGTATGTGTTCGCAATGTGATTCTACATCACTTCTGGTACAAAGAAGTCAGATTAAACTATTTTCATTTGTGTTTTAGAACAATTTAAACAGCACCAGAAGCGCGGAGCCGGAGGCGATTTCTTTCGACTCGGCGTGTTTAAATTGTTCTAAAACACAAATTAAAATAGTTTAATCTAACTTCGTTGTACTAGAAGTGATGTATAATCGCATTGCGAATACATACACATCAACATAAGGTGAATAAACGGTTTTAAAACTTAAAAGGCCGTAATAATTTAAGCCAGTATCGGACTATTGAGTTAAGTATAAGATTACCGTTACCGTTATAGTACCCCGAAAATTAGTGCTACTGGGCAGTGCCTTTCTTTTCATGACAAATCTAGACATTATGATTATTAATTTGTAAGTGATAAAATAAATAGTGTCTCATTAGCAGAATTAGTATTGGGGTATTACTACAGTTAATCCCCCTGTTGTGGTTCACAATAATAATAATAGGTGGTGATATTTAAAAATAATAATATTATTTTATCCTGGTCCTGGAGCAAGCAAATCAATGACAATGACAATGACAATGACAATGACAATGACAATGACAATGTCAATGTCAATGTCAATGTCAATGTCAATGTCAATGTCAATGACAATGACAATGGGTGATAGTTGGTATTTTCTTTCAGAATTGTCACTACAAACTATCCAAAATGAAAATTAATGGTGTTTAAGCTGTTAGTAGTTTAACAGTGTCCCATGTGCAATATTTTGAAAATATTTCAGTTACTATTAAGATCTATGATTAAAACAATATAGGTTCATTCCATGCCAAATCAACCAATATCGAGAAATCTTCCCAGGTTACCATCTCGAGTTTTAATGAAATTTCACACATGGTTATGTATAATATATACATAATATAATTATATAGCTATCTAAATGATCGCTAAACGCAAACTGTTAGAGTTAAATTCTAATTAGTTATAAACTTATAGTTCATTGAGTACAGAGTCTGTTACACCTTTTCTTTGGCTTTGCAATCGCGACCGCAGTAATATTTGTTTTTACGATTTTGGAATGCTAATATATTTCTTAATGTGTATGTTAATTTTCTGGATTCTGATTTTTGTGTGCATTTATATGATAGTTTCAGAGTTACAAACACTCAAAAATGGGCGTTTGTTCACTTCAGAATAGCATTATTCATGTTTTGGGGTACAGCTACAACTTTCATCATCTACGACTACTATAAACATTCATCACATACCGTATAAATTACCTGTTTTGAAGTATATACCTCTCTAAAAGAAACCTCATCAGAATAAGCACATGTGGCTGAATACACATGTGGCTGGGGTCCAAATATGACAAAGAAAATATTTTTTTTTTTTAAAGAATGCCCTCATACCAAAGGTGGTTTGGCCATGTGGGCATTTATCCAGCAATATGAGCTTTTAATATGATTAACATACGTATACTGTGGTAATTTATATCTTTTAACTTGTCTCATATCATTCAACTTCTACAAATTCCGAGTTTTTGTAATAAATCTTTGTCATGATTTTGGAATGCAGATAACTTTATTAATTTTGAAGTTACTATTCTACAATATGCAACGTAACGTAACTCCTGTATGAGAAACTGGATTCTAAACTTATTTGGTTTTGTTTATGTGATAATTTCAGAGTTACAAGCACCCAAAGTTGGGCGTTTGTTCACTCCAGAATTATATTTGTCATGTTTCGGGGTACGGATACAATCTGATCACTCATCACATACTATATATATATATTACCTGGTTTGAAATTGATACCTATAGGTCCTTCTCTAAAAGAAAGCTTTTCAGATTAAGCATACTATTCACGTGTGGCTGTGATCCGAATATGACAAGAATACATAAATTGCTAACAAAATGTCCTGATGCCAGAGGTGATTTGGCCATGTGGGCAATTAGCTAAAACATGATCTTTAATATGATTAATATACGTGCATATTTGCGAAGTTTTAACTTGTGATCTGAAATCATTCAATTTCAAATAATGATGTGTTGATGATATTCCCTGTTCAGCACCCGAAAACATGTTAGGCAACTATTAATTAAGCACAAATCTATATTTTCCAGTGAAGGTAGTTATTTTATTCATAAATTGCTAAATAACTATATTTTAATCAAAAGTATTATTACATAACATGGAATGTATAAATATTCAAACAATTCTCACAAAACAATGAGAGGTATCACTGTGATTGATTCCTATAACACTCGGTGGCTTGGTTGTCTGTCTGGCTTTGCTTGGGGGAAATGTCCACATAAAACAGCCTCTGTGATAAAATAAATATCTGCAAATTCAGTTTTGTAGCAGGGAGTGATTGAAATATGATCTACTGTCAATCATTTACATTGACATCTGAGCCTATTTTATTGAAGAAAGTGCTGTTGACATAAATAAAAGCAATATAAATTTATCAAAATATTACAATATCTATGCATTTAAATCTGACTCTAATTGCTAGGTCCAACTTTGATCTATGTCAAGCCCATGTAGTAGTGGCATTATTGCTTAAGACTAATTTATCATAATGGCAACTATTGCATCATCATTCTAAGTCTAATGTAATGTGAACGTTAATGTGAATACTAAGCTTGTTAGTGTTGGTGATCATTCCTTCAATGTGATTGGACCTCAACTATGGAATTCACTGTCAATTCATATAAAGTGTGGTGGGAGCCTATCAATGTTCAAACAGACTCTAAAGACGTACATGTTCAAAGCAGAATATTGCAACATTTTCTTTTCTTTCAGCCTTTACTATACTTTAACTCCTACGTGTTATCTACCCATTATTGTGTATATATGTAAATAGTGCTTAAATACATTTTATTCATTTTATTTATTGAAGTGATTAAAATGATTTGACTGTTTTCATAACTATTATATAAGATTTTGGTTTTCTATTTATTGTGCTTATATATGTGCTATATAATGTTTAGGTTATTAGTCTTGTACTGCGCTTTGAGGGTATTATTGGAAATTGCGCTTTATAAAATTAACACAATTTAAGCAATTTGCAAATAAAATAATAACTTTTTCTGGAAAATACTTATTTTTTATTGATAGAGTTGGTTAGCTTGTTCCCTAGCACTATAAACACAACATTATTTAAAATTGAACGAATTGAGACAAGTTAATACTTGGCAAATATACTGGTAATACATGTTTGCTAATCCTAGGAAAGGATAAGAAACTAGGTAGTTGCCCACATGGCCAAATCACCTTTGGGAATAGTGCATTTTGTAACATTTTATATTTTATTATCATATTTGGACCCCAGCCACACTTAAATATTATATTTGATTATGATAACCTTTCTTTTGAAGAAGCAAGCACCTGCAGGTATACCAGGTATAACATTTAGTATATGTATGTGACGAAAATCAAGTTGTAATAAAACCCAAAACTTGAAAAATATAATTCCTGATTCAATAAATGCCCAAATAGTTATGTCTATGACTCTAAAATATTACATAAATAGGAACAATAAATTCCGAATCCAGGTCTCCATATGGAAACTAGATTATGTAGCAAATTTAATACAATAACTTAAAAATTAGGAAAGTTATTAGCATTCCAAATTCATAACAAATATTTACTGCAGATGTGAAGTGTGAAAACAGGGGAATCAATACAACATTATCTGAAGTTGAATGAACTGAGACCACACGTTGAAACTTTGCACATTACAGGTTTATATATATGATTATGTTAAGCGTATAATATCCAAATCACAAATCACCTTTGACATAAGGGCATTTTTTAAAGAACAAGAACAACAAGATTTTTAAAAATAATGTTATTGTCTTGTCATATTTGGATTCCAGCACACGTTAATAGTAAGCTTGAATCTGATAAAACAGATATAACTGGTCCGCTATTCACTCAACCATAACTTTATAGCTAATTGGAATTTGACACTGTAAGTGTGCATGTAGTCATCATTTATACGGGTGCACATGTGAGTGAAATTTCACCTCTGGTTGAGTTGGTGCAGTAGCCAGTCCTCAGGCTCAGGACTTCTCAAGCCACCTTACTTTCCTGGCAGATACCGGTACTTCCAATTGGACACCATATCCATTTTTAGGAAGCTTTCAGTCATGCTACAGTTAATGTACAAAAACTGTTCATACAAAAATATCCACTAATGTTTATAATCAGGTATTAAATAATTAACACTGCAGCACAGTATTTGACCCAGTTTCTCTAAGTCCGATGCTTTTGAAAGAAATCTAACCCAATGTTCCAGGGCTGCAATACTACTAATACTACGAAGCTGTCATAGTCTATGCTCAGAATCTCAAAAACAATCAGTGGTACCTAGATGTCAGAAGCTGTTATCCATATCAGGGTTTATCTCTATATTTTACTAGTCACACTCTGTTCAGATGACACTTTCTATTGGAATTCTTCTATTTTATTAAAACTAAAGTGTTTTTTAACGTGTGTCAACACACACATAATCAGCTATATATCTACTAATTACAGGGCTATACGATTAAATTTGGTGTTATCATGTATGTGCGACACTATGCGTGCATGGGTGTGCATGTTTGCGTGAGTGCATACATGCATGTATGTGTGTGAGCACCAGCTGCATGTATGCAGCAAATTCTAAATTAATACAACTGATAGAACTGAAATGAAAGTACAAAATATATAAACATTTTAGCTTCATCCGGGGACTGAAATGTCAACTTTTTGATTAAAATAAGATTGCCACCTAGACAATCCTGTCTAGATTGCAGGTGAACAAAGAAGCTCATTGTTAATCAGCAGTCCAGCTTACTTATCCAAGTGTAACGCTCGTTTTCTGAAGTTTATGTTGATTCTATTTTAAACTAAACATTCATGCTACTAGCACCCACACCATTGGCAGACAATATATTCCTTTCATTTAGTCCTATGTAAAATTAGAACTTTCCGATTTTTAGTCTACACTGCTCCTTTATATAAGTAATTTCATATCCTCTGTTAATAATTTTGTCATTTTAGTGAGTCAGTCAACACATTCTTGAGTTTGTTTAATAATAGTAATAATTAATTCTTTTGCACCAATATCCTCGAAGATCATGCTCAGTGGCATGAAAAAACTAATGGATTAAGCAAACTTATAATTGTAAAACAATGCATGAGTCACCAATGGATGGATGAAGATGCTAGGAAGCTAAGGAGGATAGGCAGCATTAAAGGAATACACAGCTTTAAAGAGATTTTAAAGGGGCTTAATTGAAAGCATTTGATCAGGGATCCAATATAAAATAGTTATATGATCCAAAATGTTATCAAATACAGCTCTAACTTAATAAGTATGGCAGTGTCGCCAATAACAAATTTGTTTCTCGCATATTGAATTAGACAGCAAATTAATTGGCCAGAAATTTGTATACTACTGTGACACTGAAGAGGAAATCCTTTCAAACATTACATGATCTTGGACATCCTCTAAATGCAGCTTTTCAAAAACTTCCACCAGGTAGACACATGAAAGTGCCATTATAGGAAGGACAAATCAGTTTAAGAAATTGTTCATTCCCTGTGCCATTGTAGTTATAAATGCTAGTCTTAATTAAGTAAACTTTAAAAAAAACATTGTCTAATATTGTTTGATTAATTTACTATTATTTTACTGCTCTTTATGATGTGTTTGATTACATTTCACTTCTGCCATGTTGTCTTATATGTGGCTTTATTAAATAAATTATATTTATTTATTTTATTAAAAAAAACATTTTTACTGCTATTTATGATATACTTCACATATACGTGTACATTCACTATACACTAAAATCCCAATAGGAAGTGCCATCTGAACAGGTTGTGACCAGAAAAATATGAAGATAAACCTGACATGGAGATCAGCTACTAACATTAAGTATTACTGATTTGTTTTTGAAATTCTGGGTATAGACTATGACAGTTTGTTAGTTTTGCAGGGACCATTGTGGTGATTCATAGATTTAGATTGTTATATAAAGCATCGGACTTAAAGAATCTGCGTCAAATCCTGTGCTGCAATGTTAAGTATTTGACAGTGCCAGTACCTGGCTATGGACACTGGTGGATATTTATGTGTGAACAGTCTTCATGCATTAATTGCAGCATGACTGGATGCCTCAATATGGTGTTTAATTGGACATGTCTGCCAGGAAAGTAAAGTGATTTGAGGTGTCCTGAACCTGAGGACTGGCATAAAACTGACTCTATATGCATTTGTTGCTCAAACAAATGTAGCGCATTCTGCAATTCAACAAACGTTCTAACAGATTCGCCCACCCCAAAACAACGTTATCTGACACCAGCAACGACGGCTTGTGCATTCCCATGCTGTAAAGCCTGTAATGCACATGCATCGAAAAACTATCGGTGCCATAGTCCCATAACTACTGTACCGACTTTAGGTGAATTATACACTTCGTATTATATATAATATATATCCATGGCATAGAATAGAAGGGCACAGTCTAAAGATAATCAACCGAATACATAGCTGATACATCCACACAATAAATAAATACATACTAGATTAATCATTGATAAATAGAACACATTTGCAATGCGCTCTCGACGTTTTTATTGAGTACGTCCATAGCCATGCCATCGCCATATGCCGGTCGTCAACTTTGTCAACAAACGGATTTAATTATTCGTTCCGACTTCCATATGCATACCAGACCCAGCTGTAAGCGGAACATTTTTCCTCCCGAAAAAGGGGAAATGCACATAGTGTTACATAGTATTTAATAATATATAATTACACAATATGCCTAATATTCAATTTAAATTATTTGCACTATTGCCCGTAGTATTGGCATCGTGTCACAGTTGCCGTAAGTCATAACTTCACTCTTCAGTCTTTAGTCAGTTTACACCACATTGAAACATATACCACATTTAACAAGTCATTTGTGAATATTAGTATCGTGACTGTTTCGAGAATAGCACTTTTAAGCACTCGTAACCTGCGATGCTTGATACAAAAACAGTGGCGCTTAATAAGTTCCAAAGTCCATCGAAAAAACGGGACCGCACAGCAGATTGAAACACACGAGTTGGCGTGTGCTATAAATAGCCCCATCCACAATTAAATTGTCATTAAGCGCCAGCGGTCTAGAGGGTGTGTAGTAATGAATATGCCGCTCTTTGACTGCAAATCTGACGATTGTGCTGGCGGTTATATTTACTATAACATATCCAGAAGGCATAATATGCCCTATATTGTAGCGTCTCTGTTAACTGGGAAGAAACACAGGAAATGACGATTTTGCATAATATATTAATTATGTATTTATGCCGATTATGGTGCAGAAACATAAAAAATGCATGCCATTGTTTGGCATAGACAATATATGGCCTTTTATTACAGGCTAACCAGAGGCAGGAGCCGGTGAGTCATGGACTATCTTAATTTGATTGGCTTCCCAATCCCAACCTTTAAGTAACTGTCCGTGATATATTATGTCAAGCAAGCTTATTCATCGTCAAATTTAATTTCCCATTTGACTTGATTTGTATGTTTCGTGTTTTTCATCTGAAACTTGAAAGGACTGTTTCTGTGACATCCACTGGCAATATGTCTGGCTGTCACTGTCATGTTATATTTTATGTAAGCTAATTTAGCCCATTTTTAAGCTTGAGATATATTGTAACGCAATTTCGTAATTATAGCAACCAAACTAGTTTAATTTGTAATTACAAGTACAGTTATTTTTAAGTTTTAAAAGGGCATGCTGCAAGCCCGCACGTATAATGTGCTTACTTACACACAATTGTTTACGTTAACCTTGGGTGTGCTAAGAGAGTTGAATTTGAAGTTTATCTAACCATGGGTACATTATTTGCAAAAAGACTGCGTCAGTCCGTGAGAGGTATACTGCGTGATGTGCAAAACAGATCAAGACAGTTAATTATTTGTTGTTGTTAGGAAATACAAATTTAGGAGGAACCTTTCTAACCGGATTTTGAAAAGGGGATACAATTTTACAATGCAAGCATTATAATTTGACCAGTTCGACGGAAAACCTAATAAGTATATATTTTTTCCTTACTATCACAACAGATCTCTACAAACAAAAAGAAACAGAAAGTGTTGCTGCACACATAGTTTTATAAGTGACAGAAGAAATGTGGATAGTCTGTTACATCATCCTTAATATTAAAAAAACAGGCAATAACGTATGTTCTACTTATCACTGTGATGCATGCTCAATGTTACGTTACACCACTACAACGGGGAAATGTTGGGAAAGAAAATTTTCACTTTAAATTGCAACAGAAGCAGTTGCTGCAGCAAGAATTAAAAAAAATAAAGGATGAACGAATGTTTGCTGCGGGTCGTATCATGGTGTTGTGCTATATCCTGTAAGATTCATTTCACACGCGACGGAAAAATGTAAAGTTCTGTTTATTTTTTACCAAAACCTTTCACTTGACTTGTATAGAGCAGTCGGACGCGCATAAAGTCCCACTTGTCTACGGGACATAGCGCCTCGAAACATCGGGTAAACGGCGTGAGTAACAGTGATTCAACTTAATACGCTAAATGCCCCCATCTGTAGTAATAATGACTCGATTAATACGCCAGATGCCTCGGTGGCGCGGATAAACAGCGGAATAACTATGACTAACTTCGTCTAACGTCTAACTTTCGAACGCCTGCCAAAGCCCGCCGATCGTACCGACGACCAGGGTGGCGACATGCGACACGCGAGCAGGCGTTGCCCGGCGCGCGGGAGAAACTAACGACTCTCTTAGTGAGTTCCATTTTACATTGTAATTACACTGGATACGGTTCTCCATGTCATATAATTCATTGAGTCTCATGCCAGACTCAGATTGCATCTTATAGGCGTCAATCGTGTTCAGTTCGACGGTTGAGAGATCGTTAGGCCAATGAAGGTGAACTACGAATGTCCGTGGTCCGAGTAATAGCACTGGTGTAACCCTGAAACAGGCCAGCACCCGGGGCATCATTCCGAGTGAATATTACCATACTTTATCCACGGTGCACACGGCCGTGCGAGAGTTGGCTTCATTCAGTTGCTTTTTAATCTTTCCTCTTAATGATTTCCTCATCATTTAAAAAGAAAGATAACAAATCGAACTGATTATTACCATACCCTCTTTATAAGTCGGAGTGTTTCTCTTGCGGAGATGTGTCCGCTTTCAGATGGTCAAATCCTCGACTGGTTTCCCTGGTAGTGGATTGTCACGGTGGGAGTCTCGCCGATCGTGTGCAGATGGCGAGGCCTCCTTATGTTAATGGCACTAGATTTTATATTACTATTATTTCAGATCATGCAGAGGTCACTATCACCTTATAGTGTGACCGACTGGGCCAAACTATTACGAATACGAATACGAATACATTTATTTCAGGTAAAAACCCATATACAATTGGTACATACATTAGCACATCTACGTATTCAAAAATGAAAAGCATTGTCCTCCGCCTGACAGGTTAGTGTCATAAATGAATATTTACAAGTGTAGCAAAATGGCAATTTGATGCCTTGAAAACTTTCCACCGTCATTAGCTTCGATTTGATACCAAGATGATCTCTGTGTCTCGAAAATTATGCCCGCTGTGGGTGAAAACCTAAACCACACTCTAAATAACTGAAATTGTAATTATCGCATGTTGGGTCTTCTAATGTGCTACTATTTTTATTGTACTGATAATAATCATGATCTAACTGTCGCCTTAATGTTTCTAATTTGTTTTTCAGTTTGATTGTGCGCATTAAAATTATTATATTGAAGGTCAAGGTCAATGATAACAATCAAGGACAATGCGTGTTATCCCGCGCATTGACTGCGCGGGCGGGAAAATCAAACTAGGCTTGACAATATGGCATGTGGTATATAATTTCGAAGCTCTGCATCTGGAAATTTGGTTCCTAATATAATTGCGCCCGCTGTGGGTGAAAATCCTAACACGCCCCCTAAATCACATAAATTCTTTTTATCGAATGTCCGGTCTTCTGATGCGCTACTGTCTTTAGTGCATCGACACTAACGATGATCTTGACTTAATGTTTTTATGTTGTTAAATTTGATTGTTCACATTGCTATACATGAATTATTCTGAAAGTCAAGGTCGCCGATACATTTCAAGGTCAATGTGTTTGCACCCTGCTCATGGACTCTGCGGGCGCGAAAATTAAACTGCTTGACCATATGGCATGTAATACCTCGTTTTGTAGCTCTGCATCTCTAGGTGTCGAATAATGGACCTTGTTTCTGTTTTAATTACGTAGGATACGCTTGGCATAAAGCCCATGGAGGTAATATGGCCCCCACTATATCTGCCAACTTATCGAACACGAAATTTGCTTTATACGGTGAAGACTGGTGCAGTCACTTAGTGGATATTGTTCGTGATCATATAGCCAAATACCAGGAGCTCAGAGAAGCACCGAAGAATGGGGAACTGCGAGAAATCGGACGCTTCTGGATCTAATACATGGATTGCATCTGGCTCTTTGTTTAATTGAGCAATGCAACCGAAAGATCGAACCAGATCGGTACAAGTCTGTCATAAGCGGAATGCCAAACCCGCTTTTCCGTGCAGATCAGCAGAATTATGCTCGATTTCTCACATAGGCCTACTACAGCAGACTTGCCACATTTTTGGGATGGCAATCCGTATTTTTGACAAACTATTCTGTAAGAATCCGTATCACTAGTCAGATCTTCCAGTTAACTGGCCTAAGTTATTAAGGCCTTTTCAAAACGGAGTTTTCCACGTTTTTTCGACGTGTTTTTTATGTGTATGTGTTTGGAATGCAGTCTTGCCACATTTTTGAGATGGCAATCCGTATTTTTGACCTAAACGTTGGTAAGAATCCGTATCAATCCGTATCATTAATCAGATATTCCAGTTAACTGGCCTAAG
>OZ024864.1:46835813-46858313 GCA_964017155.1 Oasisia sp. SBJ-2009 | reverse complement strand
AGCCAGCGGCACTTCAACTCTTTTTGCTAGCAGCTTCCATGAAATGTACAACTACACGAAACTCCATACCGGATCGGCCGTCGCCCGGGTTACCAAGGACCGCGCTGCTCGACCTCATCTTCTGTCGACAGTGGAAAATCAGCTAGGAAGAAGAAGACAAAGAAGACAACTACTGACAATTGGACAATGGAACGTCAGGACTCTCCTCGACCGAGAAGGAGCTAACGAACCAGAAAAATGTACAGCACTAGTAGCAATGGAACTTGCCAAATACAACAACGACATCGCCGCCTTATGTGAAACAAGGTTCTCAGAGTCTGGTAGTCTCGACGACTTGGAATACTCTTTCTTCTGGAGTGGCAAACCCGAAGGACAAAGAAGGGAGGCAGGGGTGTGCTTTGCTATCAAGAAGAATATCGTCACAAAGCTGACAGAAATGCCACGGCCAGTAAGTGACAGAATCATGACGATGAGCAAGGACAACTTTGCTACAATTATCAGCGTGTACGCTCCAACAATGACAAACCCAGATGAAAACAAGGAGGCCTTCTACAACCAGCTGGCAAGTGTGCTCAGTGGCATCCCTCGTACAGATAAGCTACTACTGATAGGAGACTTCAATGCGAGGATAGGAAGAGAAAATGACAAGTGGCCCTTGGTCATGGGGAAACATGGGATTGGGAAATGCAACTCCAATGGCGAGCTTCTACTGGCTCTGTGCTCTGAGTTCGAACTGATAGTGACGAACACCATGTTCAAGCAGAAGGATGAACGCAAGACCACCTGGATGCATCCTCGTTCCAAGCACTGGCATATGATCGACTTCATCATCACGAGGTGTCGGGATAAGCTGAACCGATCACCAGATGCTGAGGTCAAAAGTGGCTTTCAGAATACGACAAAAGCACAACAGGCAAGGGACAAGTACGCCGACCAAGCTGAACATTGCAAAATTAAGTACCACCAGCCATAGGGAGAGTTTTGGGCAGGAGATGGACAGTGCTCTCGCCCAATGGCAGGAGAAGGAAAACTCAACACCAGACGAGGAATGGGCAGCTCTGCAGCAGGTCGTGTACAACACAGCCAAGACATATCTTAGCAAGCCAGACAGAAAACACCAGGACTGGTTCGACCTCAATGACCAGGAGCTACAGACTCTTATGAGCAGAAGAGACCAAGCCCACCAGAGAGTGTTGCAAACAAGGAGCACTAGGTCCACCATTGCAGCATACAAAGATGCCTGCAGGTTGCTACAAAAACACACGCGTGCACTGAAGTCAGACTAGTGGGAAAGGAAGGCAGTGAAGCTGCAGAGAGCTGCTGACAGTAACAACATGAAGGGTTTCTACAATGGACTGAAGGAGGTGTGGGGACCCAAAAAGAAGGGACCTGTTCAACTGAAATCAACAGATGGAATGAAGACCTTCTCTGCCAGCAAGAAAGTTGTGGCAAGATGGAGTGAACACTTCCAGAAGCTACTCAACGTCCCTGGCGACATAGATCACGAAGCTTTGGACAACATCCAGCAGCGCATTATCAAGACAAGCTTCGATGAGATTCCAACTATGGATGAGATGGCTAGAGCAATCGCCGGCCTGAAAGATGGCAAAGCACCTGGAGGAGATGGAATTCCTGCAGAAGTATGGAAGCACGGAGGAGACAATCTGTTTAGCAGACTGCACCAACTAATCATCAATGCCTGGGAGGTGGGTTCTGTACCACAAGCATGGAAGGATGCCAGCATTGTGACCATCTACAAGAAAGGTGATCGAACAGACTGTGGGAACTATACAGGAATCTCACTTCTTTCCATAGCAGGCAAGATCTTCGCCAGGAACCTCCTCAACAGATTATCTACCCACATAACACCAGAAGTAGTTCCGGAGACACAAAGTGGCTTCAGAGGTAACCGGAGCACCGTGGATATGATATTTTGTCTACGACAACTACAAGAAAAGTGCATTGAGCAGGACCGACCACTGTACATGGTATTTGTCGACTTCAGTAAGGCGTTCGATACAGTTGGGAGGACCGGGCTATGGCAGCTACTGAGGAAGTATGGCTGCCAAGAGAAGTTCACAACAATGATCGAGGCACTACATACTGGAATGATGGCGAATGTTAGTGTTGGAGGGGAAGTCTCGGAACCATTCAGTGTCACAAATGGGGTCAAGCAAGGTTGTGTACTGGCCCCCACGCTCTTCTCCATCTTCCTATCAGTAATGCTCGACGAGGCTGTGCGAGGCATGGGGGATTACCTTTTCATACAGTGAAGACAGAGCGCTGACCTATTCAAAGCACACTTCAAAGCAAAGACCAAGACTACTCGGATACTGTTAAGAGAGCTGCTATTCGCAGATGACAGTGCAGTGCAGATGACAACACAGTTGCACACTCTACTGAAGAGATGCAGAAAATAGCGGATGCTTTCTCCAATGCGTCAAAGAAGTTCGGCCTGAAGATTAACATCAAGAAGACCGAGGTGCTGTACCAACCCAACTTTACAAGCACCCGAGAGGAGGATATCATGGTAGATGGAAACAAGCTGAACTCTGTTCTGGAATTCACCTACCTCGGAAGCACTATATCAAGTGATGGATGCATTGACGATGAAATACAGAGGGTGATGGCCAAGGCTAGTGCATCATTCGGCTGACTAAGCCAGAATCTCTGGAACAACCACCGTGTGTCCATGCGGGTTAAAGGCAAGATATACCGTGCAATCGTGCTGTCCACCCTCATATACGGAGCTGAGGCCTGGACAGTGTACAGACGACAGGTCAAAAAGCTGCATGCCTTCATGATGCGACATCTGCGTTCGATCATGAAGATAACCTGGATTGACAAAGTGACAAACAAGGAAATACTTAAACGGACATGGCTGCCATCTATGGAAGATCTCCTGATCAGAAAGAATCTCCGGTGGACTGGACACCTCATGAGGATGTCACCAGACAGGCTACCGAAGCAGGTTCTCTACTCTCAACTGACTTCTGGTCACAGAAAGAGGGGGCGCCCTCGTCTCCGGTTCAAGGATACCATCAAGAGAAACCTGAAGATGAGAGACATAAAGATCGACTCATTGATATCACTCTCACAACAGAGAGACAAATGGAGAGCAACAGTCAAGTGATGGAAGCAGTCTTTGTCGCTTCGCGACCGACAGCATGATGATGAATAGATGCTTACTTACTGGCCTATAGATAATCCTGTTAGAATGCAACTGGACATTACATACAACATTGTACGCAATAGTCCAGTATTACTGTAGGTCATAATAATAACAACACAATGCTATGTTTGCCTATTAAAGGAAATAAAAACACATATAGCTTGAATCGATATTATAATACATGCTCCATGTTCACAAAGTAAAACAACAAATGATTTAGAAATACCACATTTATGGCTATGCCACTGGACTTTCTTTTAATATACTTATATTTGCTGCGCTTTCTGGATGCCCAGTAGTGACATAAGAGATGGTTTAAACTGACATTAGGCGGATCATTTCTTTGCATTCAGAATGCGATTACAAAGATAAGTTTTAGTCGAAACAAGGGTCAGAATGAATTATTGTGAGATGTTCCGATGTAAAACAAACACTGGTCATCATAGAGGAACATAAATTTATCTTATCGCCGCCGTCTTCGGCTCGTTTTCAGAATAGCTGTATCGATTGTAGCCCACGGGAGATAATCTAGAGGAGGACACATACATTACAAACAGGTAGTATGTTTTTAACTTCGTTACTTTACATAAGTAGAAATGTTTACTTTTCTTGAGTAACGAAGTACATTTTTTTGGAAGTACTTTTACTTGTAACGAAGTACAAATATGTGTACTTTATCTAAATGTAGTGAAGTACTCATAATTTGCAAATGTCCTAAAAGCACCTGTCGGAAGGAAGGTAATGTCTGCAGTTAGCATAGATTTATTTACAAATATCAGCCGGAACGTACACCAAACAGACATATCCTGGACGGTGGATTGGCCAGATCAGTTGTACAAACGATTTGCTTTGTCACCTGATGAAGCCAGTGAGATAATTGCAATCTGGGTTCTGGGGCTGGTGCTACTGAGCCTGAACTGGGTGTTACAAGACTTCCTGACTGGGCCTCTAAGACAACAATGCCCATGAATGGCATTGGCCCTGAGGTTATTTAAAGCCTTGCATTGAGTAGACATGAAAACAGTTGCCTTATTTGTCTCCTTGTGTCTTGCATATTGTTGACAGTTTATTAGCTTTAGATGTTCACCGTGGACTGCACATGCTGTATATATCGAAGGCTCCCCGTTATCGCCCACCGCAAACCTGCCGGTCTTGTGGAACCACATCTTTATAATTTATATTTATTTTTAATATAGATCAGTGTTTCTAACTGTTTAATTTAACTAAAGTATTTTATTAATGTTACAATTAGTAATTATTGCAAATGAAGACATATTTCAAAAGACACGCTATTATAAGCATTCATCTAGACCGAATGCCTACTTCAAGTAACACAGGATAAAATTCTTCATACGTCCATCTATGACCCACGATGATAAGAACGTTTTAAGAAAAATGTAACACCCCTATGCCAACCTGAAATACTTCTAGTTCAACTTATGAATACGATGGTTGCTGTGGACCTATTGTTAATAAAGCATGGTGTATCTACAGCTTGTAGGCCTAGTTGGCCTACGCAGTGTTGTTTGCCTCATTATATAAATATATTTTCTGCATAGCGTGTACACACTAAATTATAATTGTGAATGTTTTGTTTTATTCACATCAGTGAGAACAAGTTTAAGGAGAAAAGTACTTTTGTCTTTACTTCAAGTACATATTTTTACTTTTTACTTGTACTTCAAGTACATTATTTTAGAAGTACTTTTACTTCAGTAGCTTTTCCTAGGGTTACTTTTACTTTTACTCAAGTACAAAATAAATGTACTTGTTACAGCTCTGCACTAGTGTATCCATATATGAAGCCGTAGCTCAATTGGTAGACGCGTTCGTTGTGTGTTGGCTTTTATAATCGGAAGTGACGTCACAGTAACATTTACAAACCAATGGACTTTGCATTGGCTAGTTAATATTCATTTCTGTTTCTGCTTTGTAACTGGCAAATCCCAATTAGAATCGAACCGATGTTCTGGATGCTCAATCAACATTGCGAACGACTTTGCATTCCTTACAATTGGGGCGTCATTGTATATCTAGTGACGCTTCTGGAATATTCCATGTATGTTGTAGGCCCTATTTTCCTCAGTATTGGCTCTAACATCTTTAAATTTCTAAATGTGATTTGAGCGTGTGCGTCTATCTATTGATAATAACATGCAACACGAACAACATTTGTATAGACAATCAATTTTGAACATGTATAATAAAGGAAAGTTCATTTTTCTCACCGTAAGATTTGGCCACCCTAAATATTTAACCATATTTGTTACGTTGTAATTGTAGTCGTGATTGATAAGTCACGCCAACGTCGAGAATATCAGTTTCGCTGCAAGTTTAAACGTTGATGGAGGTCATAGCATGAAACAGAAAGTGGCGCCTCAATTGGCAGATGGTTGAAGTATATCGACGTACCAACACTATAATATATAAGACTCTGTTGTCTTTATTTAACTAATTCATAAACTGGGCAACAGCGGAGGTGGTAGGTGGTCACAGATCACGAATCAGGGACTTACTAATATTGCTGAAACATGAGCATAACAATCATTACATCAAAGAGTGTAGTTCGGATCGGGTGTTCGTTGACATGATTTCACTGAACTACTGTCGGCAAAAGATCTGTGGCGCAAATAGAAGAAAACTCCCACAAAACATAATATCATATAAATATAATATATGACTGAATTGTATATGTAACTTACATTGGAAATTTCGTTTTGTCGTTACATGTTGTTTGAATGTAGTCGAAATAAATTTCGTCCTCACATATTTTACTTCAATGTCACTCGAAACGCCAATGTCATGCACAGCTTAAGTAATTACCCCTACTGAATGGCTTTGTCTCCGCTGCCTAAGATATTCCCTTGCATTTACGCACGCACCTACAATGCTAGACCTTGCTATGTCATCATTCTTTGACTTTACTAGCGAAAGCGAAATGCGATCAACCATCCGCGCAAGTATACAAATCAAACACAAGTCTTCAGAAATACAGATATACGATATTCCTCAGTAACTGCTGACATGTTGTTACCATACGAAATATGTTTAACACAACTCCACGAGCGTACTTTACCTGCATCATAAGGTCATGGCTGTACGGGTGAGAGAGGAGTTCACGTGACATAATCTCATTCTACACTGAACTTTCCTGATATATTGATTGACCCGATATATTCATGGCATGTTTCACATTCTTAAGAGAAGTTGACCGTTTTCCTATTGTTAATTGCATATCTTTTCTTTTTAGTAGATATGTACAAATGGTAACATAATTCTGCTACCCAGGAATCAGTGGGACATTTATTGTTGAAATACTATGTAGCTACAACCAGACTACACCAGAGGAACTGTGTAATGTGTAGGACTGGGCGTGGTACTAGTGCAGTTTCACTGTCGGACTGTTTATAGAAGAACCTCTGGTTCCAATCGTGGCATTGACCGCCGTTTCGTAACATAGGCAATTTCACGCACCCCATTTTGCCTATGTCGTTTGGAAGAAAGTCAGAGACATAAGCCTATGTTCCTTCTACCTAGCTCCTTGTGCTATTCCTTGCCGGGGTAAATATGTAATTTACAATGGACTCATTCATTCTAGAGAAGGACTGTTATGGTAACACAGCAAAAAAACGTTTATAATCATGCAATTGGGCTTATACATTTTAAGTATTTATTTCATTTTTTTCCATAGGCTATCACTTGTTATAATGGACTTATAAATATTAATCGAATATCCTTATGAATCGCTAGTAGCAGTAGTACGATTACGCACCCGTACTGATACTGATGCGAAGGGTAACGTGAAAGTACGACCAAGAAATCGCCTGTGCGTTGAATGCTTGGAACTTTATCACAAACAAACACGGTTCCGATGTTCGGCCTGCTACACCGCGTCCGAGCACCGGGGAAAGTCAAAGTAGGCGCATGCGCGTTAAGTGCTCGGACCTTTATCACCAGCGAACACGGTTCCGATGCTCGGCTACGCAACAACGTTTTTGATTTAAAAAAAACACAATTAAACAATATATATATCCGACTTCTTTTTAGCGGGTGTGATGCAGAATGACATTCTAAACACATAGGCATCGACAAAACATGGTAAAACCGTTTTGAAAAGGCCCAAATAATGTAAGCCAGCAACTGGAAAATTACCGAAGTTTTATAATTATTTCACAACAAATTTACCAGCGCGCCATCTGTTACGTGCTACAATAAACTAATCGGTGGTTTAGTTCGTTCGTTTCGAATCGATTTACTTAGTTACTAACAGTAATCGATTATTCTGTCTATGCTGTACAGGTTTGTGACGCAAGCAAGGACATAAAGTGGTTAAAAATAATGTCTCTATCAATTTAGTTAAAATCCGTATCAAAATAGAGTACGGCCGTATCACTTAAAAACCCGCCAAAATCCGTATCAGATACGGGTAATCCGTATCATGTGGCAAGTCTGCTACAGACAATTTATGAAATACGTTGAGAAAACGCGTCCTGGTTCAGAGAAACTACCGAGTTCCCATGTAGCGAACCCCATTCAAATCCTGCAATACTTAAAATAATAGAAGAAACAGCTATGAAGAGGCTAAAGACGGGACAGGTTCTGTTGTATATTATGTTGGAATCGGCGGTATCGTCATTAATGTTGAGTGAGCCCAATTCAATTATTGAGTGCACACACCAAGTATAATTTAAATGCGCACAATCTAACTGAACAACATTGAGATACATTAAACCAACATCTAGATCATGATTATTATCAGTACGATAAAGATAGTAGCGCATTAGAAGGCAATAATTAAAATGTCAGCGATTTAGGGGTGGGTTAATTAGGTTTTCACCCACAGCGGGCATAATTTGCGAGACACAAAGGTCATCTTGGTATAAAATCGAAGCTAATGACAGTGGAAAGTTTTCTAGGTGACAAAATTGCCACTTGGTTAAACAAAAAGACTTATAAATATTCATTTATAACACTAACTTGTCAGGCGGAGGACGATTGTTTCATTTTTAGGGGGATTTAATGGTTCACACTGTGGAATTGAATTGGAGCAAACCCCTATATCATACACCGCCACCTTTCCACATATCTCAGGATGCTTTCTGCCAAATGGTGTGTCTCTACAGCTATGTTTCAATGTTTTTCAATTCAGTTTATTTCAGTTCAATTTCTTTCAATTCCACTTCCATCTATAATTATTCAATTCCAAGTCCTGCTCAAAAACTACATCTTGGGTATTTGCAAATATACATAGAAAGCAGAGTAATACTTTACTAAATAATTATATATTATAGAGTAGATACTTAGACATAGAATGATGATTTGAGAATGATAATACATGTAGTGTCACATTTTGATAGGTTTCTGCACCATTTATTAATACAATACAGAACTAGGGCTGAGTACATTTTCATTAGTATGCTAGTGGCTGGGTACAAGTGTAAGAACATTATCATGACTACAGTATTAATAAAACAAATATATTATAAGTAATAATTTCCATTTATTTTTCAGTTATTAATTAATACAATTTATAATTGTAACTCAGCGCAGGTGATTATGCAATGGTTGTTGATAATTTATATATCAGGAAAACTGTAAACAAAAAACATCTATATTTCATCAATAATGAAGTTCACAATTTATAATCACACACTACTGGTTGTTGAAAAGGTTGGCACATGTCCACATGTTAGACAGCCAGGCTACAACCATTGCATAATACTATATTACTAGGGTCTAGGACCATTATCGCTACTTCCCCTTATAGCTGCAGTTTTTCCCCATTATAGATACTCGTGAAGTTTGACAGGCAAACTAGTCACGTCATAGCTACTTATTTAATTACACAATTCAGGAAGGGACAGCAAGAGGGAGCATTAACTATTTCAGATTACTGTAAGATTCCTACATGAAATGTATTAATGAAGGACACATTTTAAAAGTCATAAGAATGACATACAAATGTAACTGCCAGTTATTTGAAATGGAAAATATACCATAAAACACATATGCAATTGTTTTTCAAAAGACAACTATATTAATTGTACTGGGTACAAAATTGCATTTATCAAAAAATAATGAGTCATCAATTATTCTTGTTAGGTGGTGGTGGGATGGCAGCATCATGTTTAGCAAACATGAACTGGAAGATGTTGGGATAGTGTTTCCCCACAACTTTCACAAACTTGGAATTCCAACCCTCAACATGGTTGTTTTTTAATTTGTCAGTTTATGTGTAGAATTTCCACTCCTCCATGGTGATTTTTGAATCACCACCAAGCATGTCTCCACAAAATTATCACTTGACTTTGTGGAAATTCCTCAGTGGGACACACTTATATCAAAGCTGTACACCACTCATGGACATCAGCTGGATGGAGATGAAAATGTAATAGTTAATGCTCCCTTATCTTGTTAAATTGTAAAATGGAGAAATAGAAAAATAGCTATAACGGGACTAGTTCATCTTTCAAACTTAATTAGTAGCTATAACGGGAATAAAGATTAGCTAAAATGAGAAGAAACCGCTATTAGTACAGATGGAAATGGGCAGTTATTATTCTTAGCAGTTAGCACTGTTATCCAGTGCAAAGCAGGGCCCAGTGGCCTTCAGAATACATCACGAGCTTGTCCTGCCTAATTGGTGGGTTAGCTGCTAATTGGCTCTTTATGGACATACTGGTAGCTTAATTAAACAAACATCATTATGCCTACACTGATAGCATACCTGTACAGTTATTATTTGTTTGCTAAAGGTGTTTCTGACTGGAAAAAGATGCTGCCTGCTGACTCTTGTGTGAGGACCCAGTTTGGTATCAAAGTCAGAGAATGATATATGGAACAAGTCCCAAATAGCCCAGCTGACATCTTGACAGGTCACCTCTTGACACTGTAGGCTGGACAGTTTAAATACCTCTATCTTTAAAAGAATTCTTCTCATATATCTATTAAGATAAAGAAACCACAAATAACAGTAAAATTACCAAATGTCATGTTTGTCATACTATAGTACATACTACAGGAACTATAAACACCTATTATGATAATCAAACAATTGCGATCATTTTTAGTAGTCAATAGCAGTAACATGGTCATGATTCACAGGAATAAAAATCACTATTTTGGCTAGGAAAAATTTACAGGAAACAAGGCCACACAATAAATGTGTTGAAACACTAGATCAGTACATTAAAATGGGGGCAGTTTGCCCCCAGCCCGTTCACTTGGCCCCACTCTGGCTAACTTGTCAATTTTGACATTCTAGTTACTTTTTTTAAACAATATGCTTCAATATTCATAGGCAGTCTCTAAAATGGCCTTTTCAGTAAAACACTATCTAAACTGTGAATTTATCGAGAGGAAGTTCTTGATTGTTCTCATAAATATTAGTTGGATAAGATTGCACTATAAATTGACTATCTAATGGAAACTACTGTATTTTAAAACAAAAAACATGTTTAAAAGAAAGTATAACATAGCAATGAGCATTTTTGGAATTGGTCAGTTCAATACCAATTCAATTCTGGAATTGGAGCGGGAATTGTAATTGGAAGATATTGAATTGGAATTGAAATATTTTGAATTAAATTGAATCAACGGAATTGAGCATCTGATTTTGTTGTGATGCTGCGAAAGATATTTTACAGACAGTTGGGAGTATTGCGGTGCAGGCAATGGTGTTTAATGACCAAGAAAAGTTGGATAATGAAGCTGCTGGTCAAACATTGCCCATCAATTAAATAATGGAAGAAACTGATGAAAGGGAAATCAATTAGGCTTAACCTACTGCCTTATATGTATGAGTGCTGGCTGGGGACTGCTTCAAAGAACCATAGAAATTGCCCAGATAAAAATCACACTCCAAGCCAGGACATCTCCAAATAGTCCAAAGTGTAACCAGTTAAAGGTCAAAGATCACCAGTGCAAGCATAAACCCTGTGAAGACCGAAAACTGAATCATGAATGTGACAACCATCATTTATATAAATGTTGTAAACAAATTTTTACCTAGCCAATACTACCAAATAGCCACTCTGTGTTTTTTTTATGTTCTTCCTAGCTACTCAATCAGTTTGTAACACCTTGCCTGTATTGACGTTTAAACACTGGTTGATGCATTGTCATATTTGGAGTTAATTATTTATCTTATTGCTGCATGCTTCATTATGCTGTGTCGGTGAGTCAAACGTCAAAACCATTTTAATGTACTGATCTAGTGTTTCAACACATTTATTGTGTGGCCTTGTTTCCTGTAAATTTTTCCTAGCCAAAATAGTGATTTTTATTCCTGTGAATAATGACCATGTTACTGCTATTGACTACTAAAAATGATCGCAATTGTTTGATTATCATAATAGGTGTTTATAGTTCCTGTAGTATGTACTATAGTATGACAAACATGACATTTGGTAATTTTACTGTTATTTGTGGTTTCTTTATCTTAATAGATATATGAGAAGAATTCTTTTAAAGATAGAGGTATTTAAACTGTCCAGCCTACAGTGTCAAGAGGTGACCTGTCAAGATGTCAGCTGGGCTATTTGGGACTTGTTCCATATATCATTCTCTGACTTTGATACCAAACTGGGTCCTCACACAAGAGTCAGCAGGCAGCATCTTTTTCCAGTCAGAAACACCTTTAGCAAACAAATAATAACTGTACATGTATGCTATCAGTGTAGGCATAATGATGTTTGTTTAATTAAGCTACCAGTATGTCCATAAAGAGCCAATTAGCAGCTAACCCACCAATTAGGCAGGACAAGCTCGTGATGTATTCTGAAGGCCACTGGGCCCTGCTTTGCACTGGATAACAGTGCTAACTGCTAAGAATAATAACTGCCCATTTCCATCTGTACTAATAGCGGTTTCTTCTCATTTTAGCTAATCTTTATTCCCGTTATAGCTACTAATTAAGTTTGAAAGATGAACTAGTCCCGTTATAGCTATTTTTCTATTTCTCCATTTTACAATTTAACAAGATAAGGGAGCATTAACTATTACATTTTCATCTCCATCCAGCTGATGTCCATGAGTGGTGTACAGCTTTGATATAAGTGTGTCCCACTGAGGAATTTCCACAAAGTCAAGTGATAATTTTGTGGAGACATGCTTGGTGGTGATTCAAAAATCACCATGGAGGAGTGGAAATTCTACACATAAACTGACAAATTAAAAAACAACCATGTTGAGGGTTGGAATTCCAAGTTTGTGAAAGTTGTGGGGAAACACTATCCCAACATCTTCCAGTTCATGTTTGCTAAACATGATGCTGCCATCCCACCACCACCTAACAAGAATAATTGATGACTCATTATTTTTCGATAAATGCAATTTTGTACCCAGTACAATTAATATAGTTGTCTTTTGAAAAACAATTGCATATGTGTTTTATGGTATATTTTCCATTTCAAATAACTGGCAGTTACATTTGTATGTCATTCTTATGACTTTTAAAATGTGTCCTTCATTAATACATTTCATGTAGGAATCTTACAGTAATCTGAAATAGTTAATGCTCCCTCTTGCTGTCCCTTCCTGAATTGTGTAATTAAATAAGTAGCTATGACGTGACTAGTTTGCCTGTCAAACTTCACGAGTATCTATAATGGGGAAAAACTGCAGCTATAAGGGGAAGTAGCGATAATGGTCCTAGACCCTAGTAATATAGTATTATGCAATGGTTGTAGCCTGGCTGTCTAACATGTGGACATGTGCCAACCTTTTCAACAACCAGTAGTGTGTGATTATAAATTGTGAACTTCATTATTGATGAAATATAGATGTTTTTTGTTTACAGTTTTCCTGATATATAAATTATCAACAACCATTGCATAATCACCTGCGCTCAGTTACAATTATAAATTGTATTAATTAATAACTGAAAAATAAATGGAAATTATTACTTATAATATATTTGTTTTATTAATACTGTAGTCATGATAATGTTCTTACACTTGTACCCAGCCACTAGCATACTAATGAAAATGTACTCAGCCCTAGTTCTGTATTGTATTAATAAATGGTGCAGAAACCTATCAAAATGTGACACTACATGTATTATCATTCTCAAATCATCATTCTATGTCTAAGTATCTACTCTATAATATATAATTATTTAGTAAAGTATTACTCTGCTTTCTATGTATATTTGCAAATACCCAAGATGTAGTTTTTGAGCAGGACTTGGAATTGAATAATTATAGATGGAAGTGGAATTGAAAGAAATTGAACTGAAATAAACTGAATTGAAAAACATTGAAACATAGCTGTAGAGACACACCATTTGGCAGAAAGCATCCTGAGATATGTGGAAAGGTGGCGGTGTATGATATAGGGGTTTGCTCCAATTCAATTCCACAGTGTGAACCATTAAATCCCCCTAAAAATGAAACAATCGTCCTCCGCCTGACAAGTTAGTGTTATAAATGAATATTTATAAGTCTTTTTGTTTAACCAAGTGGCAATTTTGTCACCTAGAAAACTTTCCACTGTCATTAGCTTCGATTTTATACCAAGATGACCTTTGTGTCTCGCAAATTATGCCCGCTGTGGGTGAAAACCTAATTAACCCACCCCTAAATCGCTGACATTTTAATTATTGCCTTCTAATGCGCTACTATCTTTATCGTACTGATAATAATCATGATCTAGATGTTGGTTTAATGTATCTCAATGTTGTTCAGTTAGATTGTGCGCATTTAAATTATACTTGGTGTGTGCACTCAATAATTGAATTGGGCTCACTCAACATTAATGACGATACCGCCGATTCCAACATAATATACAACAGAACCTGTCCCGTCTTTAGCCTCTTCATAGCTGTTTCTTCTATTATTTTAAGTATTGCAGGATTTGAATGGGGTTCGCTACATGGGAACTCGGTAGTTTCTCTGAACCAGGACGCGTTTTCTCAACGTATTTCATAAATTGTCTGTAGCAGACTTGCCACATGATACGGATTACCCGTATCTGATACGGATTTTGGCGGGTTTTTAAGTGATACGGCCGTACTCTATTTTGATACGGATTTTAACTAAATTGATAGAGACATTATTTTTAACCACTTTATGTCCTTGCTTGCGTCACAAACCTGTACAGCATAGACAGAATAATCGATTACTGTTAGTAACTAAGTAAATCGATTCGAAACGAACGAACTAAACCACCGATTAGTTTATTGTAGCACGTAACAGATGGCGCGCTGGTAAATTTGTTGTGAAATAATTATAAAACTTCGGTAATTTTCCAGTTGCTGGCTTACATTATTTGGGCCTTTTCAAAACGGTTTTACCATGTTTTGTCGATGCCTATGTGTTTAGAATGTCATTCTGCATCACACCCGCTAAAAAGAAGTCGGATATATATATTGTTTAATTGTGTTTTTTTTAAATCAAAAACGTTGTTGCGTAGCCGAGCATCGGAACCGTGTTCGCTGGTGATAAAGGTCCGAGCACTTAACGCGCATGCGCCTACTTTGACTTTCCCCGGTGCTCGGACGCGGTGTAGCAGGCCGAACATCGGAACCGTGTTTGTTTGTGATAAAGTTCCAAGCATTCAACGCACAGGCGATTTCTTGGTCGTACTTTCACGTTACCCTTCGCATCAGTATCAGTACGGGTGCGTAATCGTACTACTGCTACTAGCGATTCATAAGGATATTCGATTAATATTTATAAGTCCATTATAACAAGTGATAGCCTATGGAAAAAAATGAAATAAATACTTAAAATGTATAAGCCCAATTGCATGATTATAAACGTTTTTTTGCTGTGTTACCATAACAGTCCTTCTCTAGAATGAATGAGTCCATTGTAAATTACATATTTACCCCGGCAAGGAATAGCACAAGGAGCTAGGTAGAAGGAACATAGGCTTATGTCTCTGACTTTCTTCCAAACGACATAGGCAAAATGGGGTGCGTGAAATTGCCTATGTTACGAAACGGCGGTCAATGCCACGATTGGAACCAGAGGTTCTTCTATAAACAGTCCGACAGTGAAACTGCACTAGTACCACGCCCAGTCCTACACATTACACAGTTCCTCTGGTGTAGTCTGGTTGTAGCTACATAGTATTTCAACAATAAATGTCCCACTGATTCCTGGGTAGCAGAATTATGTTACCATTTGTACATATCTACTAAAAAGAAAAGATATGCAATTAACAATAGGAAAACGGTCAACTTCTCTTAAGAATGTGAAACATGCCATGAATATATCGGGTCAATCAATATATCAGGAAAGTTCAGTGTAGAATGAGATTATGTCACGTGAACTCCTCTCTCACCCGTACAGCCATGACCTTATGATGCAGGTAAAGTACGCTCGTGGAGTTGTGTTAAACATATTTCGTATGGTAACAACATGTCAGCAGTTACTGAGGAATATCGTATATCTGTATTTCTGAAGACTTGTGTTTGATTTGTATACTTGCGCGGATGGTTGATCGCATTTCGCTTTCGCTAGTAAAGTCAAAGAATGATGACATAGCAAGGTCTAGCATTGTAGGTGCGTGCGTAAATGCAAGGGAATATCTTAGGCAGCGGAGACAAAGCCACTCAGTAGGGAATGCACGGGTAATTACTTAAGCTGTGCATGACATTGGCGTTTCGAGTGACATTGAAGTAAAATATGTGAGGACGAAATTTATTTCGACTACATTCAAACAACATGTAACGACAAAACGAAATTTCCAATGTAAGTTACATATACAATTCAGTCATATATTATATTTATATGATATTATGTTTTGTGGGAGTTTTCTTCTATTTGCGCCACAGATCTTTTGCCGACAGTAGTTCAGTGAAATCATGTCAACGAACACCCGATCCGAACTACACTCTTTGATGTAATGATTGTTATGCTCATGTTTCAGCAATATTAGTAAGTCCCTGATTCGTGATCTGTGACCACCTACCACCTCCGCTGTTGCCCAGTTTATGAATTAGTTAAATAAAGACAACAGAGTCTTATATATTATAGTGTTGGTACGTCGATATACTTCAACCATCTGCCAATTGAGGCGCCACTTTCTGTTTCATGCTATGACCTCCATCAACGTTTAAACTTGCAGCGAAACTGATATTCTCGACGTTGGCGTGACTTATCAATCACGACTACAATTACAACGTAACAAATATGGTTAAATATTTAGGGTGGCCAAATCTTACGGTGAGAAAAATGAACTTTCCTTTATTATACATGTTCAAAATTGATTGTCTATACAAATGTTGTTCGTGTTGCATGTTATTATCAATAGATAGACGCACACGCTCAAATCACATTTAGAAATTTAAAGATGTTAGAGCCAATACTGAGGAAAATAGGGCCTACAACATACATGGAATATTCCAGAAGCGTCACTAGATATACAATGACGCCCCAATTGTAAGGAATGCAAAGTCGTTCGCAATGTTGATTGAGCATCCAGAACATCGGTTCGATTCTAATTGGGATTTGCCAGTTACAAAGCAGAAACAGAAATGAATATTATCTAGCCAATGCAAAGTCTATTGTTTTGTAAATGTTACTGTGACGTCACTTCCGATTATAAAAGCCAACACACATAACGAACGCGTCTACCAATTGAGCTACGGCTTCATATATGGATACACTAGTGCAGAGCTGTAACAAGTACATTTATTTTGTACTTGAGTAAAAGTAAAAGTAACCCTAGGAAAAGCTACTGAAGTAAAAGTACTTCTAAAATAATGTACTTGAAGTACAAGTAAAAAGTAAAAATATGTACTTGAAGTAAAGACAAAAGTACTTTTCTCCTTAAACTTGTTCTCACTGATGTGAATAAAACAAAACATTCACAATTATAATTTAGTGTGTACACGCTATGCAGAAAATATATTTATATAATGAGGCAAACAACACTGCGTAGGCCAACTAGGCCTACAAGCTGTAGATACACCATGCTTTATTAACAATAGGTCCACAGCAACCATCGTATTCATAAGTTGAACTAGAAGTATTTCAGGTTGGCATAGGGGTGTTACATTTTTCTTAAAACGTTCTTATCATCGTGGGTCATAGATGGACGTATGAAGAATTTTATCCTGTGTTACTTGAAGTAGGCACGTGCATGTGCAGTCCACGGTGAACATCTAAAGCTAATAAACTGTCAACAATATGCAAGACACAAGGAGACAAATAAGGCAACTGTTTTCATGTCTACTCAATGCAAGGCTTTAAATAACCTCAGGGCCAATGCCATTCATGGGCATTGTTGTCTTAGAGGCCCAGTCAGGAAGTCTTGTAACACCCAGTTCAGGCTCAGTAGCACCAGCCCCAGAACCCAGATTGCAATTATCTCACTGGCTTCATCAGGTGACAAAGCAAATCGTTTGTACAACTGATCTGGCCAATCCACCGTCCAGGATATGTCTGTTTGGTGTACGTTCCGGCTGATATTTGTAAATAAATCTATGCTAACTGCAGACATTACCTTCCTTCCGACAGGTGCTTTTAGGACATTTGCAAATTATGAGTACTTCACTACATTTAGATAAAGTACACATATTTGTACTTCGTTACAAGTAAAAGTACTTCCAAAAAAATGTACTTCGTTACTCAAGAAAAGTAAACTTTTCTACTTATGTAAAGTAACGAAGTTAAAAACATACTACCTGTTTGTAATGTATGTGTCCTCCTCTAGATTATCTCCCGTGGGCTACAATCGATACAGCTATTCTGAAAACGAGCCGAAGACGGCGGCGATAAGATAAATTTATGTTCCTCTATGATGACCAGTGTTTGTTTTACATCGGAACATCTCACAATAATTCATTCTGACCCTTGTTTCGACTAAAACTTATCTTTGTAATCGCACTCTGAATGCAAAGAAATGATCCGCCTAATGTCAGTTTAAACCATCTCTTATGTCACTACTGGGCATCCAGAAAGCGCAGCAAATATAAGTATATTAAAAGAAAGTCCAGTGGCATAGCCATAAATGTGGTATTTCTAAATCATTTGTTGTTTTACTTTGTGAACATGGAGCATGTATTATAATATCGATTCAAGCTATATGTGTTTTTATTTCCTTTAATAGGCAAACATAGCATTGTGTTGTTATTATTATGACCTACAGTAATACTGGACTATTGCGTACAATGCTGTGTGTAATGTCCAGTTGCATTCTAACAGGATTATCTATAGGCCAGTAAGTAAGCATCTATTCATCATCATGCTGTCGGTCGCGAAGCGACAAAGACTGCTTCCATCACTTGACTGTTGCTCTCCATTTGTCTCTCTGTTGTGAGAGTGATATCAATGAGTCGATCTTTATGTCTCTCATCTTCAGGTTTCTCTTGATGGTATCCTTGAACCGGAGACGAGGGCGCCCTCTCTTTCTGTGACCAGAAGTCAGTTGAGAGTAGAGAACCTGCTTCGGTAGCCTGTCTGGTGACATCCTCATGAGGTGTCCAGTCCACCGGAGATTCTTTCTGATCAGGAGATCTTCCATAGATGGCAGCCATGTCCGTTTAAGTATTTCCTTGTTTGTCACTTTGTCAATCCAGGTTATCTTCATGATCGAACGCAGATGTCGCATCATGAAGGCATGCAGCTTTTTGACCTGTCGTCTGTACACTGTCCAGGCCTCAGCTCCGTATAGGAGGGTGGACAGCACGATTGCACGGTATATCTTGCCTTTAACCCGCATGGACACACGGTGGTTGTTCCAGAGACTCTGGCTTAGTCAGCCGAATGATGCACTAGCCTTGGCCATCACCCTCTGTATTTCATCGTCAATGCATCCATCACTTGATATAGTGCTTCCGAGGTAGGTGAATTCCAGAACAGAGTTCAGCTTGTTTCCATCTACCATGATATCCTCCTCTCGGGTGCTTGTAAAGTTGGGTTGGTACAGCACCTCGGTCTTCTTGATGTTAATCTTCAGGCCGAACTTCTTTGACGCATCGGAGAAAGCATCCGCTATTTTCTGCATCTCTTCAGTAAAGTGTGCAACTGTGTTGTCATCTGCACTGCACTGTCATCTGCGAATAGCAGCACTCTCAACAGTATCCGAGTAGTCTTGGTCTTTGCTTTGAAGTGTGCTTTGAATAGGTCAGCGCTCTGTCTTCACTGTATGAAAAGGTAATCCCCCATGCCTCGCAAAGCCTCGTCGAGCATTACTGATAGGAAGATGGAGAAGAGCGTGGGGGCCAGTACACAACCTTGCTTGACCCCATTTGTGACACTGAATGGTTCCGAGACTTCCCCTCCAACACTAACATTCGCCATCATTCCAGTATGTAGTGCCTCGATCATTGTTGTGAACTTCTCTGGGCAGCCATACTTCCTCAGTAGCTGCCATAGCCCGGTCCTCCCAACTGTATCGAACGCCTTACTGAAGTCGACAAATACCATGTACAGTGGTCGGTCCTGCTCAATGCACTTTTCTTGTAGTTGTCGTAGACAAAATATCATATCCACGGTGCTCCGGTTACCTCTGAAGCCACTTTGTGTCTCCGGAACTACCTCTGGTGTTATGTGGGTAGATAATCTGTTGGGGAGGTTCCTGGCGAAGATCTTGCCTGCTATGGAAAGAAGTGAGATTCCTGTATAGTTCCCACAGTCTGTTCGATCACCTTTCTTGTAGATGGTCACAGTGCTGGCATCCTTCCATGCTTGTGGTACAGAACCCACCTCCCAGGCATTGATGATTAGTTGGTGCAGTCTGCTAAACAGATTGTCTCCTCCGTGCTTCCATACTTCTGCAGGAATTCCATCTCCTCCAGGTGCTTTGCCATCTTTCAGGCCGGCGATTGCTCTAGCCATCTCATCCATAGTTGGAATCTCATCGAGGCTTGTCTTGATAATGCGCTGCTGGATGTTGTCCAGAGCTTCGTGATCTATGTCGCCAGGGACGTTGAGTAGCTTCTGGAAGTGTTCACTCCATCTTGCCACAACTTTCTTGCTGGCAGAGAAGGTCTTCATTCCATCTGTTGATTTCAGTTGAACAGGTCCCTTCTTTTTGGGTCCCCACACCTCCTTCAGTCCATTGTAGAAACCCTTCATGTTGTTACTGTCAGCAGCTCTCTGTAGCTTCACTGCCTTCCTTTCCCACTAGTCTGACTTCAGTGCATGCGTGTGTTTTTGTAGCAACCTGCAGGCATCTTTGTATGCTGCAGTGGTGGACCTAGTGCTCCTTGTTTGCAACACTCTCTGAGTCTGTAGCTCCTGGTCATTGGGGTCGAACCAGTCCTGGTGTTTTCTGTCTGGCTTGCTAAGATATGTCTTGGCTGTGTTGTACACGACCTGCTGCAGAGCTGCCCATTCCTCGTCTGGTGTTGAGTTTTCCTTCTCCTGCCATTGGGCGAGAGCACTGTCCATCTCCTGCCCAAAACTCTCCCTATGGCTGGTGGTACTTAATTTTGCAATGTTCAGCTTGGTCGGCGTACTTGTCCCTTGCCTGTTGTGCTTTTGTCGTATTCTGAAAGCCACTTTTGACCTCAGCATCTGTGTGATCGGTTCAGCTTATCCCGACACCTCGTGATGATGAAGTCGATCATATGCCAGTGGTTGGAACGAGGATGCATCCAGGTGGTCTTGCGTTCATCCTTCTGCTTGAACATGGTGTTCGTCACTATCAGTTCGAACTCGGAGCACAGAGCCAGTAGAAGCTCGCCATTGGAGTTGCATTTCCCAATCCCATGTTTCCCCATGTCCAAGGGCCACTTGTCATTTTCTCTTCCTATCCTCGCATTGAAGTCTCCTATCAGTAGTAGCTTATCTGTACGAGGGATGCCACTGAGCACACTTGCCAGCTGGTTGTAGAAGGCCTCCTTGTTTTCATCTGGGTTTGTCATTGTTGGAGCGTACACGCTGATAATTGTAGCAAAGTTGTCCTTGCTCATCGTCATGATTCTGTCACTTACTGGCCGTGGCATTTCTGTCAGCTTTGTGACGATATTCTTCTTGATAGCAAAGCACACCCCTGCCTCCCTTCTGTGTCCTTCGGGTTTGCCACTCCAGAAGAAAGAGTATTCCAAGTCGTCGAGACTACCAGACTCTGAGAACCTTGTTTCACATAAGGCGGCGATGTCGTTGTTGTATTTGGCAAGTTCCATTGCTACTAGTGCTGTACATTTTTCTGGTTCGTTAGCTCCTCCTCGGTCGAGGAGAGTCCTGACGTTCCATTGTCCAATTGTCAGTAGTTGTCTTCTTTGTCTTCTTCTTCCTAGCTGATTTTCCACTGTCGACGGAAGATGAGGTCGAGCAGCGCGGTCCTTGGTAACCCGGGCGACGGCTGATCCGGTATGGAGTTTCGTGTAGTTGTACATTTCATGGAAGCTGCTAGCAAAAAGAGTTGAAGTGCCGCTGGCTTTTGCAAGTTACTAGCGACACTCTCTCGGGGAACAAATAGAGGTCTCACACCGGCAAGAACATGTCAAGACATGCGCAAAGTATTTGTCCCTGCAGTGGCTGGTCGGGAGATGTTGAGAGTTCCAAACATCAACCGCCCTTGATGCTGCCACAGTGACATGGTTTTCTGGTTAGGGTTTGCTCCCTTAGCCTTCGGTTCTGTCAAGAACCTGTACCACAAGGCAGTGGTTTACAACTCTGCATGGCAGGGGCGTCAAACTCCCTGAGTTATTGCAATACCTGGGGTACTGCAACACCTGCATACCACTCAGCATCTATTAATAGTCTAACAATCTAATAATTAATTCCTTCTCGCTGCGTTTAATAAAAGTCTATCCTGGCCTTCAACTAATTACAGTCTGGTCGTTGCCCCGTCGTGTACATTAGCCACCATGACGCACGTAGACTACGCCGTAAGCAGGGAGTGTGGTATCGGAGGGCAAGATACATTAACCCTAACAAAGGCGAATAGATTGGATGACGCAAGAGCTTTAAGTGGAAACTGTCAAGAAGATGACGTCGATGCTGGAAGATATATGAGTGAAAACTCTCAGTCTACGAACACATACAACACCTGTATTCAGCCCCAGAAAGACGCGATGCCATTGATGCCAGATAACGAAGGAGCATTCCTTCGAAATAAAGGTACGATATATTCGACTATAACATATATATATATATATATATATTCGGCAACATGTGCTAGTGTATCTGCGATGTGAAGTTGTTCTGTTTTAAAAAGAGAGTTAAACGTGTAAAGGTGATAATCGATGAAAGAGTACGGGACCGTCAGTCAGAGAACCCTTAGTCAGAACCTTGTGTTGCCGCGTCGATAGTTTGGACCATTCGTTCACTCTTCCTTGCTTCCATTCAATATCATATATGAATGTGTACGTCATGTGTACATGATGATTTTTTTTTATCATATGTGAATGGTTGCCTCATGTGGAC
>OZ024864.1:46765813-46833313 GCA_964017155.1 Oasisia sp. SBJ-2009 | reverse complement strand
GTGTGTGTGTGTGTGTGTGTGTGTGTGTGTGAACGAATTACAACTCTTTGCGTATTTATACATCACCGGTTAAAACAACAGATAACATATTCGAGTCCGAAGTGATATCAGTGATTTTCTTGAAAAGGGGAGGGAGAGAATGCAAGAGGGATAGTACATTGATTTGTATTTAACGTAGAGGGCAATTGACTAGACATACGTCACATGCTCATTATAATCGACAACAGACTCCGGTCCTACTACTGAAAATATCTTCCCCATGACAATGAACTATACCAATTAATACACTTCTCTGAAACCAGAGTGACATCAATAATTTTCGTGGAAAGGATGGTAACCGTGTTTACTGGTTGCGAACCACATTGGAAATAAGTGTAATATATTGATATATATATATATATATATATATATATATATATATATATATATATATATATATATATGTTTCTTCTTTATTTCCTTTTCCTTCGACTCGAAATTATGTTTGTTTGCATATGTTTTTATGTTTACTTTTACCAAATAAACTCAATCTAAACGCAAAACGTGCCTTTTTTTTACAACCACACTAAGTAACCGATTACCTTTAATTCATCTACCTTCAACTAAATTGTCAAACAACTTTAACACCATATCACAAAGAATCCACTAAACATTATATGTATCTAGAACGTGAAATCGCATCAACCTATGATGGAGCTTGCGTAATTATATTGTTTCTTCCTAAACTGCTTGAACTTCGAACATCAAGCATTCTGTGATTAGTCTATTACTCCAAAGATACTTTATTTATTGTTTGACGTACAACTTGTTTAATATGTCAATATCCTCGTTACTGTGATCGAGTAAATCAATTGTTCGGAACAGAAAACGCAACGAGTGCGTACAATAGTTTTTAAAAAGTTACATAACAATCGCAGAAACTACGACAACGGGCGAATAGCACAAGATAAAACCGACACCTGCTTCAAGGATGTTTTGGTAAATAATATGAGGCTTAGTTCAGTAGTAGTAGTATTGATAACACATTCAGTGCTAATCGAGATCAGTAATGCAGTCACAGTATTTAGTAACATCACAAGGTATAATTCAGTCGGCAGACGTGACGTCATTCGACGTGTGATAGTACTTTCCAATTGTACACAAATCACCATTATTTTAGAATTTGGCGCACATTGTGCTATTTACATGGGTGTCATTATTATCACTTCGATTCCATTTACTATCCACAACAACTACGTATGGCTAGAAATTGTCATTAAGTCTTATTTATGCCGTTTTCACCAAATGTCCTCTCATGGTGTATGTTGGGTATAACACATTATTTGCTGAACCAGTTCCGCATTGAAAATAGTGTCTCCAGATTGGAGTAACAAATGTTATTGACATTGTCAGTAAGTTTTCATGTTCACGATATTTCTCTCCCGTGTTTGTGCAGATTTGGAGAAGACATTTCTTTCCCTCAGACAATTTTCGGGAGTTTGATGATGGGTAACGACTTGTGTCGGCGAAAGTGACTTCTACGAGTGTTTTTGGTGTCGTTGGTGATCGGCGTCGTGTGAACAACCGATTCAGTGCCAGTGTTCGTGAGAAATAACACCAGAACCACCGGGTTGAAACGAACAATGGTCGTTGGCTCTTTTTTTGCGGAAAATAATTTGGTATTAGGCCATCGTGGCGATCGACTCGACGGCTTCAGAATTGAGGCGTTTGACACGTGTATGAACTGGGAGAAGTCTGCGATTCCCGGGCAGCAGATGGCGTGAGTGATGAACCACGGCGAGATAGAGAGGAGAGCCGACTTGGCGTCGCCGGGGCGTGGTGAATCCGAGAACAGTCTGCTTCCTCCTCCAGATGGCGATGACAGCGGCGAATTGCTACAAACAAAAACATTATCCTCAGAAAATATTCAAGCATTCATAATATGTATGTCTACCTTCTTCAAAACTGTAAATACTATTGATTTCTTGAGTCATCGCTTCAGTATTTCCCCTGCTATATGATGAGTGACGTGGACCACATCAGTGTTTTTCTAAGCCATTTTGCACAAAATATGCCAGGATGGCACCTCGTAGGTATTTCTTGCTATAAACATGTTTACACTTGTAGCTGTGCATTTGTTTCCTCTCTATTTCCCAGGGAATAAGTTAAAACATCCTTCAAAATGCACCATTTTGAAGGTAATTTAAAAAATTGATCTATGTAGCCATGCCCCACGACTCACACAGTGTATGTGCATTAATGTCTGTGTTGACACACTGGGTATAATATGCATTATACAAGAGCAAAGGTTATTCTAGTTTTCCATGTTCAAGATAATATGTTAATGAAAACAAATGTATATTTAAATGGACATATTAAAATATTTTGATAATTTATACATTGTTGATTGTTAAAATGTTTAAATTACCTGGATTGATCAGATGTGAGCCTCCCACAGACTACGTATCATCACTGCATCTGCCATACCCATGTGACTATCTTAATATTAGCCTCTCCTCTGCCTTGTGTCACTTTTGCATTGTAGTATGGCCTGTAGCAATATTATAATTCGAATATATTATGCATTCATATACTGCTGTGATGAAAATGGTGATAAATATTTGAAAACAGCTGTTTAAATTACCTGGATTGATCAGATGTGAGCCTCCCGCAGACTATGTATCCTCCCTGCATCTGCCATACCCATGTGACTGCCTTAATCTTAGCCTCTCCTCTGCCTTGTCTCACTTTTGTATTGTAGCGTGGCCTTTAGCAATATTATAATTCGAATATATTATGCATTCAGTTACTGCTGTGATGAAAATTTTGATAAATATTTGAAAACAGCTGGAACGTGTGAGTTGAAAGGTACCAGGTACATTGACTACAATGGAGACAAGTGCAAGAATGTTATATGTAATACTTGCATGATATAATGTACACCTACTGTATTAACATTTTATTTTCATGTTTATTTTTTATTGAAAAAAATCATCACCATCAATCATCGCTGTTATAAAAAAAATTAATTATTTTGCATAACATATAATATAAATCAACAAAATTCAGTAATAGTACTGAAATGTGAGTCGCAAAAAAACTTTTTTTATAAATGTGAAATATAATATAATTCTCCGTGTGAGGTTCTGTTACACGATATAACGGATGCTCCCCCTAAAAATACAACGTTTCTTGCCCGACCGACAAGAGCCTAGCTATTACCAGTCCCCCATGTCAATTTTATTTTTTATTTCGTCCCTCACGTCATCTATTCTCTCTGGATATGTACTTTCGCAATTACTATAAGTTTATTAACAAGATCCTGCGTAATCAAATACAATACCGGTACATATCAACACAGGTTGTGATGCTGAGCGATATCGATGGTGACTGTCAACTCACACTGCCACTGGCTTGCCTTGTCAGTGCACTCAGACTTATATTTATTCTAATCTTACAAGTTAGAGAATCCCCGTCAACGTTCACAATCAACGTCCACAAGAGTGAATTAGTCCCCGACTACTCGCTCTTGTTGCTGACTGCGTTAATGCATTTAATGCGTACCTTCATAGAAGAATCACTGCCTTTGACTTGCAATCTTAGTCATGACGCGCAAAAGCACGTGCGATTTGTTATTGTACCGTAGTAAGTCGATCTCGCATAAAACACGTGACCCAAAAAGCACAGGGCGTCGGCAGCTGCTGATTGTTTCGCCAGTTATACCCGGTGTAACGGCGATTCTTTCTTTACAATTATAAAATGACAAGTACGCATTAAAAAAATTAACTGACTGTGCATACTAGTTAAACTATTAACACATTACACATCTGGTGATAAAAGAACCGGTTTGGCGATTAGCAAACGAGTGGATTGAGTACCTTTAATGATTAGTGGATTCTTTGTGGTATGGTATTACAGTTGTTTCACAATTTAGTTGAAGTTACATCAATTAAAATTAATCGGTAACTTAATGTGGTTGTAACAAAAGACACGTTTTGGTCATTTGATTGATTGAGTTTATTTGGTAAAAAGTAGAAAACATATACATGCAAATAAACTAAATTTTGAGTAGAAACAAACGCAAATAAAGAAAAACACGCACTAATATATATATATATATATATATATATATATATATATATTATATATATATATATATATACATATACAGATATATATATATATATATATATATATATATATATATATATATATACATACATGTATACATGTATACATATAAACATATATATATATATATATATATATATATATATATATATATATATATATATATATATATACATACATGTATACATGTATACATATAAACATATATATATATATATATATATATATATATATATATATATATATATATATATATATATATGTACATATATATGTATATATATATGTATATATTATATATATATATGTTTATATGTATGTATGTATATATATATATGTATATATATATATACATATATATATATATATATATATATATATATATATGTGTCATACATTATAAGACTAGTTCTTGGTAGTATAGTTTTTATTTATACGTACAGATGTGGTCGTCATATGTGTAATATTATAATGAACGTGTTCTGTGAATCCAGCGACTCCCCGTGGTCGTCGCCGGCAATGACGCCCTCGCCCGCCATGCAGCACGGTCAACGCTTCACGTTCAACGATCCAAACGGCGTGGACACATCTATATACATACCTATGACGTTCCCGCCGATTTCCCAGTCGCCTGTCGCGCGAAAACGTACCCCAAACAGACCAGCCTACGTCGACGTGTCTGACGTCAGCGATCGGCGCAGAGAAGACAGGAATGCGTTACGAAAAGTCGCTAAATCAACGATGGTGCAACGACTCATCAATTTTGTCAACAACTTGCTCCCCTGAACTTGAGACACTTATCATAAAATGCAAGCCGTTCTACCTGCCGCGAGAGTTTACCTCCGTTGTCATGGTGGGAGTGTACATTCCACCCCAAGCCAATGCCACCGCTGCGATCGGCGCACTCGTTGATCAGATCATCACCGTGGAAAATTCAAACCCGGACTCACTTATGCTGATTCTTGGTGATTTCAACCATACTACACTCTCTAAATATCTTCCAAAGTACAAGCAGCAGGTAACGTGTGCCACGAGAGAGGGGAAAACATTGGACCTATGTTATAGCACCATCAGAGAGGCATACCACGCGGTTCCACGCGCGCCCCTTGGTTTCTCCGACCACGCCATGATTTACCTCCTGCCCTCCTATCGACAGAAACTTAAACAAGTGAAACCTTGCGTTCGAAACATTAAGCGCTGGGACGACGAGTCCATCCTGCGTCTCCAAGGATGTCTGGCATGTACGGACTGGGACTCTTTTAGAAACGCATCTAACGACATCCATGAATACGCAGATACTGTGACATCATACATAAGCTTCTGCCAGGATCTGTGTATTCCCGAAAAGAGTGTGAAAGTGTTCGGCAACGATAAGCCATGGTTCACCAAATACCTGAAAATTAAATTGAAACAGAAGGAAGAAGCCTTCAAGAGTGGCGACCGTGCACTGTACAAAAAAGCCAAGTACGGTGTTGAAAAGGCGATACGGGGAGCGAAAACTTACTACAGGCGCAAACTCGAAGGCCAGTAGTTCCTTTCTAACGATACCCGCTCTGTCTGGCAAGGACTCCAGTGCATTACTGGCTACAAGCAAAAGCATTCAATCCCTGGCTTTGAATCAGCAACACCTGACAACTTTAACAACTTTTACGCCCGCTTAGACCGCCAGAATTTGACGACTACATCGGTCAGCCTCCCAGACCCTGCTGTGCCACTCCCTCCACCCTTCACTGTTCAAGAGCACGAGGTGAGGAAGCTACTCAGGCAACAGAGCAGTAGGAAAGCAGCTGGTCCGGACAACGTTTCCACATCAACTTTGAAATACTGCGCTAATGAATTAGCAACTGTATTTACATACTTATTTAACGCCTCTCTCAATCTGCACACTGTTCCAATCTGTTTTAAGGCAGCAAGCATAATTCCGGAACCGAAGAAGCCGAAAGCGACAGCGCTGAATGACTTCCGCCCCGTGGCTCTGACGTCAGTGGTGATGAAGGTGTTTGAGCGATTGGTACTGAGATATCTGAAGTCGGTCACCAACTCCAGCATGGATTCACTGCAGTTCGCGTACAGGGAGAACAGATGCACCGATTATGCTGTTGCATTGGCCCTGCATTTTGTGATGCAGCACTTGGATTACCCGAACACTTATGCGCACATCCTCTTCGTTGACTACAGTTCTGCTTTCAATTCGGTCATCCCTCAGCAGCTGTACGACAAACTTCATTTGCTGTCAATTGACCCATCAATGTGTTACTGGCTTCTGGACTTTTTACTACAGCGATAGCAGGTTGTTAAGATGAACAGTATAGTTTCCAGCACTATTATCATGAACACGGGGATTCCTCAGGGATGTGTCCTCTCCCCACTGCTATATTCTCTGCATACAAATGACTGTGTTTCACATCACTCTTCTGTACCATTGTTAACATTTGCAGATGACACCACATTAATAGGGCTGGTGTCGGACTCAGATGAGTCTGAATACCGCCATGAAGTTAGCAGCCTGGTGTCGTGGTGTTACACTAACAACCTACAACTGAATGCGTCCAAAACTAGAGAGATGTTCGTAGATTTTAGGAAGAGATAAAACCCACTTGCTCCCATTATTGTTAACGGCGACTCTATCGAAAGGGTGGATTGTTTTAAATTTCTAGGCACGATAATACCAAATGACTTAGCTTGGGAAAACAACACAGATGCTGTCGTCAAAAAGGCCCAACAAAGACTGTTCTTCCTGCGCCAACTAAAGAAGTTCGGGCTGAGGAGAGAAATTATTGTTCAGTTCTATCGTTCTGCTATTGAGAGTATTCTTACATTCTCAATATGTGTATAGTTCGGCGGCATCAGCCAGCGCCAGAGGGGCAGGCTTGACAGAGTGGTGAAAACAGCTTCCAAAATTGTCGGTAGTGAACTCACCTCTCTAACAGCCATATATAAAGACAGATCCAAAAAAGAGCAGGCAAAATTATCTCAGACCAAACTCACTCCGCCCATCATCTGTTCGAATTATTACCGTCAGGGAAACGCTATAGATGCATCCGTACGAAAACAAATCGCTTTAGAAACAGATTTTACCCGAATGCCGTAGCAGCCTTATCAGGAATGAAATATAGAACGTAGCTGTAAAGACCCTGGAAACTTGGCTGTTTTCGCCTCTCTGGCGGAATTGTTATTATTCTGGTGCTGGTTGGTGTGGCTGAACTGTACGCGTGTGGGGTGTGGGTGTACGTATTCTCAGTGGCGGATCGGTGGTGCTGAACAACAATCTTATCTTCTCCTGACATTTTAGCTTAACTTAATAATTGCATAAATATATATTTTTAAACAAAATTGGACGCACTCAATTGTAATTGTAAATATAATTTTAAATGATATGTTAGTCCTCTTATAGTGTATGTCTATTTTTAAAGGACATTTGTTTTATTATTTATTTATTTATTTTATTAACTAATTTACACCACAATTATTGTTAAATAGATAATCTATTATTTTAATGTTGTCTTTAGTTATTTACTATATTAAAATATTTTTTATTTTAAAGAACATATCATGTACAATGTATATTTTATATCTATATTTTATATTTGTTTGCCGTATTCTATTTTACTGTATATTTAGGCACTATGTAAGTCAACGCCAGACTACATTCCAATTTATCATGTAATTTTTACACGTTGAATATGGCAATAAAGCTTTATTATTATTATTATTCAGTTGAACCCCTCCCACTGTACGCCTCGGTCCTTAGGCCACGTAGCCATGGACATATGTGGTACAATAAACTGGCCTGTCTGATTCCCGCACTGAGACAGCGTCCACACGCAGTTCACTTCCACCCGGAGGTCGCCGTTTACGTTGCGTCCGACACGGGCATAGAAGCAAGTGTTTCTCTTGAGCCGCTCACAACCGACAGCAAAAACACACGACACAGTCATTTGCCACGCAGCAGGACGATGCCGTGGTTCACTTTTCCGCCTGTCGAAATTTAATAGTTCCACATTCAAAATTCTTCGGTGAAATGGAATAATAGATTGTTTTTGTATGTATAATTACAAGTATGACACACAAAATGCAATCATTTGTCTCCATTGTGGTGTTGGTGTGTTCAAAGAATAGTCCTTCTCTAGAGTGAGTGAATCCACTGTAAATTACATATTTACCCCTCCAACGAATAATACAAGGAGCTAAGTAGAAGGATCATTTTTTGTTTTGCTTTGTAAACATGGAGCTATATAGCAGCATGTATTATGATATCGATTCCAGCTATATGTGTTTTTATTTCCTTTACTAAGCAAACAAAAAATTATTTTGTTCGTATTATAACACTTATTATGGCATTACCTATGGTAATACTGGACTATTGCGTACAATGTTGTATGTAATGTCCAGTTGCATTCTGACAGAATTGTCTAAAGGCCACTGAGTAGGCATCTATTAATAGTATAATTCCTTCTTAATACAGGACTATCCTGTCCTTCAACCAATAATAGCCGAGTCATTATCCCGTCATGTACGTTAGACATCGTGACGCACGCAGACGACACCGTAAGCAAGGACTGTTATACCGGAGAGCGACCCTTCGAACAACATACATTAACGCTAACAAAGGCGAATAGATTGGATGACGCCAGAGGTTTAAGTGGAAACTGTAAAGAAGATGACGTCGATACTGGAATATATATGAGTCAAAACTCTCAGTCTACGAACACATACAACACCTGTCTTCAGCCCCAGAAAGACGCGATGCCATTGATGCCAGATAACGAAGGAGCATTCCTTCGAAGTAAAGGTAAGATATCTTCGACTTTGATAAATATATATTCGGCAACATGTGAAAGTGTAACTGCGATGTGAAACTGTTCTGTTTTAAAAAGAGTGTTAACAATTTAAAGTTGATAATAGATGAAAGACTACGGGACTGCGAGTCAGAGAACACTCAGTCAGAACCTTGTGTTGCCGCGTCGAGAGTTTGGAACTTTCGTTCACCCTTCTTTGCTTCCATTCAATATCATATATGAACGTTTACGCCATGTGGACACATGATGATTTGTTATCATATATGAATGACTGCCTCATGTGGACTCGTGATGATATTTATGTAGTATTAGTCTTGAAGCAATCATTGTAGCGTTCTTGAAATCTTCACGGAGAAATCGATATGTTGTTCGATTGAACTTACCTGTGACGTAGTATCGTGTAAAGCCCTTTGAGCAGTCCTGATAATAGGATATTGCGCTATATGTGAATTTACCTGTTCTTTTGTATCATTTTTACGAAGCAGCACAATTGTTAACTGAATGCAATTTTCGACAGCTCACATACGACTGCCCCCGCTACGGAACTGCACACCAGACAAATGGCAAGGAGCACCGTTCTTGTCGGTGAACGATAATCGATTATTTCTGACACCAGCACCTACTTCGTCGTTGACACCATCAGCGCCGTCATCGCTGACACCATCACCTACGTCGTCTTTGAGCCCATCACCCCCGTCGTCATCTCGGTTTGTACAGCATTGTACTGCATCATTTCTTGTAGAGCTAGCGAATGCATACGGAGTATGACAACGACTTCCTCTTACACAGTGTCCTGATGATATAATATATTTATTCAGGATGGGTCAGCTAAATACAGTGTACATTAAAATGTACACTTCTTTTCAATGAGGTCCTCATACACATATTTGTACATACATGCAATATTGAAATATGTAAAATAGTAAGATATATGATGTAACAGACATAAATATAAATTAAAGTTAAAACAAGAAATCTACAATAAGATACAAACATGGTATAACTACGAGGTAAGCTGCCAACAACACAGTTTGTTGAAGTACACTATATATAACGTGTTTAAGACATGTTTTACATTTATCTTTGAACTCTTTGTAGCTTTGACTAGTTTTGACAGTGCTATTTAGATTATTGAAAAGCACAGCTCCATCGTAGCAGAAAAGGTTCTTAGCTGCATTGCAGCTGACACTTGGAACAAACAGATTACAGTTAGCATTTCTGGTCGAGTAGGAGTGAAAGTCTTTGGCACGTATACATTTCCCCGGAGATATGAGGGTTTTGTTTTGTGATGTTAGCCACCCACCGTCTGTTCTTCTACGCTGAGGGTTTTAACGGTTTCGGGATTTCTATCGGATGTTAGACTAATGTAAGCTGATTCTTCATAAAATAAGTATAAGAGGAGGGCCCAAAGCTTTGTACAAGAGTTCTGTCATGCGTCTTAGTACAAAGTAGATAGTGCAGGTATGTTTAGAAAAAACATTAATGTTTTCCACTGATATATAGCATAATATATGTTCTAAAGCAACTCTGAACCCACATGTTTGCTACTGTTAATATCAATTCGTGTATGTATGTATGTATGTATGTATGTATGTATGTATGTATGTATGTATGTATGTATGTATGTATGTATGTATGTATGTATGTATGTATGTATGTATGTATGTATGTATGTATGTATGTATGTATGTATGTATGTATGTATGTATGTATGTATGTATGCCTGTATGTATGCCTGTATGTATGCCTGTATGTATGTATGTATGTATGTATGTATGTATGCATGCATGTATGTATGTATGTATGTATGTATGTATGTATGCATGTATGTATGTATGTATGTATGTACGTATGTACGTATGTATGTACGTATGTACGTACGTACGTACGTACGTACGTACGTACATATGTACCTATGTACGTATGTACGTACGTACGTATGTATAACTAAATGTATGTATGTATATATACGTATATATATATATATACATATATATATATAATATATATGTATACATATGTATTATATATATGTATTATATATATATATATATATATATATATATATATGTATATATATATATATATATATATATATATATATATATATATATATATATATATATATACTAGTGTGTGTATATGTGTTTGTGGTTATTTGGTTATTATTACTTGTTATTTATTTACACTTGTTTTCTTGCAGAAATTCACCGCTGAATTCACCGACATGGCACATCAAAAGGCTATTCTTCCCAGATCGGAAACTTGCCAGTCCAACGAATTCAACCATTATAGCAATGTCGCTTCCCACCCACGCCATCTGCTGCCCAAGTGTCGCCAAATTATCTCCCGGAATAAGCGCATTAGGGAACGAGAACCTAAAACATTGTATGAGTGACGTTTCTTTCAGTCAAACGGCGCCACCCTCGTCGATCTTGAAGCCATCTCGCAAATCACGATGGACTCACCCGCGACTTCCTTGTCAGGGAAAACAGACCACCGCTGATCGGTTTCACACTGTGGTTCACGTAAAGTTACTAACCGATTCTGACACCGAATCGATGGTTTACACAACACTGATCACCAATGACACCAAGGACACTCGGCGAAATAACATCTTCAGAAACAGAAACAGTTCTCCATGCGTTATAAAGTTGCCGACTATTACGTGAGTGACATACCTGACGATGCAGTTCTTGAACATTTGGTGTTTTTTCATTTACAAAATAAAATCACGACACTTTTAAAAGCAAAAGAGTGATATTGGTTTTGTTGTTATTACTGTAACCCTGTTGTTCGTGCGCTGTTTCCTAGCAGTAACCTCGCGTCTCCTTGCCATTGGTTTAATTGCTTCCAGTATGATTCGAGCTTCAAGTATGATTCGAAACTCAATAGCTGTGTATAGCATAAACATAGAAGTTATGTGTGATGCTTAGTTTGTGGTTAGTTTGAAATGTTATTTACACACACGTTAATACGGGATAAGTGTTTGCAAATCTGCAGATAGTTTGTTTTTCACACCTTATTAGCCATTGTTTTTGCCTGTGTGCCAGTTATTGTGTGATGGAGGGGTTCGTCTCCGTGTGAGTGTGTGCCACTTATTGTGTGATGGAGGGGTTCGTCTCAGTGTGAGTGTGTGCCAGTTATTGTGTGAGGGAGAGGTTGGTATCCGTGTGAGTGTGTGCCAGTTATTGTGTGATGGAGGGGTTCGTCTCAGTGTGAGTGTGAGCCAGTTATTGTGTGAGGGAGGGGTTGGTCTCAGTGTGAGTGTGGGCCAGTTATTGCCTGAGGGAGGGATTGGTTTCAGTGTGAGTGTGGGCGTGAGTTCGTTTGTGTATTACATATTATGCTAGCTGAGTTTAGAATGTTCACACACACTACACCACACACACACACCCACGCACGCACACATACACACACATACACACACGCACACACACACGCACACACACGCATGCACACACCCATACACACACATACACACGCACACACGCACACACGCACACACGCACACACGCACACACACACGCACGCACGCACACACACACACACACACAGACACAGACACAGACACAGACACGCTCGTCTAGCTAGTTGCGAAGTGTGTCTTTGTGTGTGTACATACAAGTGTGTTCACATGATAATACACTCCCAAGCTATATCTAGGCAAGTTGATCATGTATGTTGAAAAGGACTGTACTGTATATTGAGTGTACAGACGCGTTGCATTGAAATGTATATGTGCATGTATGTTCACACACATATGCGTGTATGTACGTGAACGCACGCACGCATGCACACACACACAGACACACATACACCCTGGTTTTGTCTAGTCAGTATTTGCCTTGAGTAGCTGTGTCAGTTGTCATCCAACTGTGTTGAACGCGGTGAGTAAGGAGGCTCACCAAGTTGTCAACATTTTATATGTTCTCTCCTTTTTATCAATGCTAATATGAAATATACCTTTTAGGCCTTGTATTTTATGCTTTATCAATGTGTGAGAAAAAACGTATGTCCTACTTACCATTCCAGTGCCAGTTGTTATAAACAATATGCCTATTGCCTATGGCCAAAGTAACTATCGTTGTCATTGACACAATATGGTTCCAGTATAATATTTTATTCTCTCACACATAAAGTGTTATGTCATAGGTTCACGATATGTTTTTTTTTTCTAAAACCACCAACATTAAGTTTTAATTCCACCACTCTACAGAATGCATTCCCAGTGCTTATTTTTTGCATCCTTCATTGCACCAAATGCAGATTATATCCAATGAATATTGTCACTGAATATCATAATACGACTTTTAGGATCCAAGGCCATCTTGTCAATCTAAAACCTCATCAAGAGTGTCTGGATGGTCAGATATGTATGGGCCAATGGTTGACAGGTGCGGCTTGTGGTATGTATACATTCACACTTTGCTGTTCCTGGGGGGTAGGCTGCACTGTGCCAGTGGAGGGTGGGGTTGTTCCCCCTACGGTTTCTGTCAATGTATACTTTCGCTTAAGCATGTGTTTTCTGTCGATACACCATTATGCAATACATTGTATCAGTATACATGCAAGCAGCTGATTATACGATAGGCTTTTTGTTGTACTTGGATGCTTATCATTTACCATACTACGGTATGTCTTTCAATGTAAAATCAGCCGAGCGCACACAACAAGTGAGCGCCAGGCAATGCAGTTTTAAATACAAGATCTAGATTGCCATATAGAGCCAGGCCCAGCTGTAGTTAATTATAGACTATTATTGGCACACCTCCGAGCGGCAAGGGCGCAGGCACGCAACATTCCGAGTTGATTACAAGTGAATGTCTCTCACGCTTTGTAGCATATTCTCGCGCCCATCCTGTTGTTGTGTAGTTTCTTATTTGTCCATTCATTCACCAAGTGCACTTTAGTTCATATATGACTCGGTTGTTACCGGAAACAAGATTGCAACTATTTGCTGACGGTTGTCTTGATTTTAAAATACCAACCTCAGGAGTAAATAACATCTGTCGATGGGAGATTTTGAACGGTAATACAACGGACGTATATTATACTCCAGAGAGTGAAGTTGATTCCAATAAAATATTCAATCATATACGCTGTTTTATAGAGTTGTACAAAAATATATACATTTATTCATGCCGCAAACACTTTTTAGTATGTACAATAACAAATATATATATATATATATATATATATATATATAGAGAGAGAGAGAGAGAGATACAGAGACAGAGACAGAGAGAGAGACAGAGACAGAGACAGAGACAGAGACAGAGACAGAGACAGAGACAGAGACAGAGACAGAGACAGAGACAGAGACAGAGACAGAGACAGAGACAGAGACAGAGACAGAGACAGAGACAGAGACAGAGACAGAGACAGAGACAGAGACAGAGACAGAGACAGAGACAGAGACAGAGACAGAGACAGAGACAGAGACAGAGACAGAGACAGAGACAGAGACAGAGACAGAGACAGAGACAGAGACAGAGACAGAGACAGAGACAGAGACAGAGACAGAGACAGAGACAGAGACAGAGACAGAGACAGAGAGAGAGACAGAGACAGAGACAGAGACAGAGACAGAGACAGAGACAGAGACAGAGACAGAGACAGAGACAGAGACAGAGACAGAGACAGAGACAGAGACAGAGACAGAGACAGAGACAGAGACAGAGACAGAGACAGAGACAGAGACAGAGACAGAGACAGAGACAGAGACAGAGACAGAGACAGAGACATATATCATACATTGGCAGAAAATAATGTATTGTATTGCTTAAGTATTAAATAAATAAGATGAGGCTTAGTTCAGTAGTAGTAGTAGTAGTAGTAGTATTAGTATTAGTAGTAGTAGTAGTAGTAGTAGTAGTAGTAGTAGTAGTAGTAGTAGTAGTAGTAGTAGTAGTAGTAGTAGTAGTAGTAGTAGTAGTAGTAGTAGTAGTAGTAGTAGTAGTAGTAGTAGTAGTAGTAGTAGTAGTAGTAGTAGTAGTAGTAGTAGTAGTAGTAGTAGTAGTAGTAGTAGTAGTAGTAGTAGTAGTAGTAGTAGTAGTAGTAGTAGTAGTAGTAGTAGTAGTAGTAGTAGTAGTAGTAGTAGTAGTAGTAGTAGTAGTAGTAGTAGTAGTAGTAGTAGTAGTAGTAGTAGTAGTAGTAGTAGTAGTAGTAGTAGTAGTAGTAGTAGTAGTAGTAGTAGTAGTAGTAGTAGTAGTAGTAGTAGTAGTAGTAGTAGTAGTAGTAGTAGTGACGTTACATCAACTGGTGACGTCACGTGCTAATTGAGATCAGTAATAGAGTCACAGTATTTAGTAACACAGCGAGGTATAAATTGGGGCGGCGGGTGTGATGTCATTCGACGTATTTTACACAAATTACTATCATTTCAGCCTGTGGCGCACTGTTTCATTGTCACCACGTCAATATCATTTACTGTCCCCAACAACTACGTATAGCTAGATGTTGTCGTTAAGACAAATAACACCAGAACCACCGGGTTAAAACGAACAATGGTCGTTGGCTCTTTTTTTGCGGAAAATAATTTGGTATTAGGCCATCGTGGCGATCGACTCGACGGCTTCAGAATCGAGGCGTTTGACACTGAACGCTTAAGCCAAACTGACTTCTGAAGTGGCGATTGGTTTGCTTCGTTCGAGGCAAGTATGAACGGGGAGAAGTCTGCGATTCCCGGGTAGCAGATGGCCTGAGGGATGAACCCCGGCGAGATAGAGACGAGAGCCGACATGGCGTCGCCGGGGCGCGTTGACTCCGAGAACAATCTGCTTCGTCGTCCAGTTGGCGACGACAGCGGCGAATTGCTACAAAAACAAAACCGTAACGTTTTATATCGCACAACTATACGCTTATTCTGAACATTTTAATTTTTACTATCGATCAACTATTGTATTATTTATTAATTTTGTATTCATCTATAAATTGTAATGTAACAAACCGTTTTTATTATTATCAGTATTTTAGTAATATTATGAGAACTATTATTTATTCATATTTATAAATTTATACTGAACAATTTATTTTATAAATGCATTTCTATTTTAACATTTTTAAAGGAAGTCTTTATATTGGTGTAATGCGGCTCTGAATGGTTTTAATTGCCACATTTATGGCGCCAAAAATATATATATTCTTATTTATGACATTTGCTTATTACTGATGCTTCTAATTGATTATACAGGACGTTGGAGAAAAAGCGAGTACAGAGGCAATTTCTTTCCTGACGTATGCATAACTAAACAAATATTAAATGCAAAAGAGCAATTCTCTATTGATAATAAATGTGTTATATTCGATCCGTAAATTGGCACGCTAGTATTGTATTTGGTTACTTCACGTACCCATTTGAAGATGGCGGTGATGGCGACGGCGATGGTGAAGGCGATGGTGTGAGCAGCAGGCGGTTGTCCACCACCGACAAGAACCCATCTCCTCTGTCGCAGTGGTTGGGTTGGCCGAAGCGAACTGGTGACATGCCTACGAGAAAACAGAATACTTTATCAACAGATCTCAAGCAGGCATAAAAACAAACATAGTTACATAGCTATGCTTAGATACATGCGTACATGTAATCATATGTGTACACACACAAAATAATATATATATATATATATATATATATATATATATATATATATATATATATATATATATATATATAATATATACATATATATATGTATATATATATATATATATATAAATATATACATATATATATGTATATATATATATATATATATAAATATATACATATATATATATATATATATATATATATATATATATATATATATAAATATATACATATATATATGTATATATATATATATATATATATATATATATATATATATATATATATATATATATATACATACATGTGGGTACATGAACCATAATATGGTGAAATAGAGATTTCAGAAAAGTGAGGTAACACAACTTGTCAAATTGTCAAATTGAATGCTGTTACACAGCCCAATTAGTGCACTTGCTCAGAACTATGGATCATTGATTGTTCTCCTCACAGAGCTTACAGGCAAATATCAGATCAAGGCATGCCCAGTCACATTTCCTGTAAGCCTGTCATAAATCCTGATTCATCTTGGACTTTCCTTTGAGGACAGCTAGTGACAGATATGTGTCAGTGGTACAGATAGACAGTTAAATTATTCCTCTTTCATGTCATCTATTCAGTCTTGACATATCTCTTTAAGCAAATAATAAATAGCTTATAAAGTTAAGCCACGCCCCATACATATCTGACCATCCAGGCACTCTTGATGAGGCTATAGATTGACACGATGGCCTTGGCTCCTAAAAGTCGTATTATGATATTCAGTGACAATATTCATTGGATATAATCTGCATTTGGTGCAATGAAGGATGCAAAAAATAAGCACTGGGAATGCATTCTGTTGAGTGGTGGAATTAAAACTTAACGTTGGTGGTTTTAGAAAAAAGCCAACTATATGCTGAACCTATGACATAACACTTTATGTGTGAGAGAATAAAATATTATACTGGAACCATATTGTGTCAATGACAACGATAGTTACTTTGGCCATAGGTAATAGGCACATTGCTTATAACAACTGGCACTGAAATGGCAACTAGGACATACGTTTTTCTCACACATTTATAAAGCAGAAAATACAAGGCCTAAAAGGTATATTTCATATTAGCATTGATAAAAAGGAGAGAACATATAAAATGTTGACAACTGGGTGAGCCTCCTTACTCACCGCGTTCAACACAGTTGAATGACGACTGACACAGCTACTCAAGGCAAATAATGACTAGACAAAACCAGGGTGTATGTATGTTTGTGTGTGTGTGTGCATGCGTGCGTGCGTGTACGTACATACACGCATATGTGTGTGCACATACATGCACATACACATTTCAATGCAACGCGTCTGTACACTCAATATACAGTACAGCCCTTTTCAACATACATGATCAACTTGCCTAGATATACCAATATTGCGACAACAATCGAGGAATGGCTGGGTTACCTGGCCTATGCAGTTAAGAGCACTACATCTGAGTTATGCATGCAAAGAACCTCCATCAAGACAACAATGTCATCATCAACGTTGAAATTACATCAGTATCTTCACTACATACAGTCCAGAACATTCTACACCACTAAAAATAGTAAGTTTGACTTCAGGATAATTTCAATGTCCAGTTTTAATAAGTAGTCTGCAAACTACCCATGACCAAAGCATATGTTCTGATGCAGACAGTAACTCCTATAATTGTTAACAACACAGTGTCATTCCAAAATAATATAGCTGATAGTTGGCATGCGTTGAGTCTTTTCTAGAATAAACTAGACTAGAGTCAGCATGAATGATTCTGTTTGTGTACAACATAGCTGACATGATGTGCCAGGCTTAATAACTTTGTGTCCCCTGTATAAAAGTATACAATTCATCATCATCATCATCATCATCATCATCATCATCATCATCATCATCATCATCATCATCATCATCATCATCATCATCATCATCATCATCATGCTGTCGGTCGCGAAGCGACAAAGACTGCTTCCATCACTTGACTGTTGTTGTCCATGTGTCTCTCTGCTGTGAGAGTGATGTCCATGAGTCCATCTTTATGTGTCTCTCATTTTCAGGTTTCTCTTGATGGAATCCTTTATTCGGAGACGAGGGCGCCCTCTCTTTCTGTGACCAGAAGACAGTTGGGAGTAGAGAACCTGCTTCGGTAGCCTGTCTGGTGACATCCTCATGAGGTGTCCAGTCCACCGGAGATTCTTTCTGATCAGGAGATCTTCCATAGATGGCAACCCTATGCGTTCAAGTATTTCCTTGTTTGTCATTTTGTCCATCCAGGTTATCTTCATAATCGAACGCAGACGTCGCATCATGAAGGCATGCAGCTTTTTCACCTGTCGTCTGTACACTGTCCATGCCTCAGCTCCGTATAGGAGGGTGGACAGCACGGTGTATCTTGTCTTTAACCCGCATGGACACATGGCGGTTGTTCCAGAGTCTCTGGCGTAGTCGGCCGAAAGGTGCACTAGCCTTGGCCATCCTCCTCTGTATTTCATCGTCAATGCATCCATCACTTGATATAGTGCTTCCGAGGTTGTTTCCATCTACCATGATACCCTCCTCTCGGGTGCTTGTAGAGTTGGGTTGGTACAGCACCTCGGTCTTCTTGATGTTAATCTTCAGGCCGAACTTCTTTGACGCATCGGAGAAAGCATCCACTATTTTCTTCATCTCTTCCGCAGAGTGTACAACCAGTGCACTGTCATCTGCGAATAGCAGCTCTCTCATCAGTATCCGAGTAGTCTTGGTCTTTGCTTTGAAGTGGGCGACGTTAAATACGTCAGCGCTCTGTCTGGACTGTATGTAGATGCCACCCCCCATGTCTCGGAAAGCCTCGTCGAGCATCGCTGATAGGAAGACGGAGAAGAGCGTGGGGGCCAGTACACAACCTTGCTTGACCCCATTTGTGACACTGCATGGTTCCGAGACTTCCCCTCCAACACTAACATTCGCCATCATTCCAGTATGTAGTGCCTCGATCATTGTTGTGAACTTCTCTGGGCAGCCATACTTCCTCAGTAGCTGCCATAGCTCGGTCCTCCCAACTGTATCGAACGCCTTACTGAAGTCGACAAATACCATGTACAGTGGTCTGTCCTGCTCAATGCACTTTTCTTGTAGTTGTCGTAGACAAAATATCATATTCATGGTGCTCCGGTTACCTTTGAAGCCACATTGTGTCTCCGGAACTAACTCTGGTGTTATGTGGGTAGATAATCTGTACAGGAGGATCCTGGCGAAAATCTTGCCTGCTATGGAAAGAAGTCAGATTCCTCTATAGTTCCCACAGTCTGTTCGATCACCTTTCTTGTAGATGGTCACAATGCTGGCACCCTTCCATGCTTGTGGTACAGAACCCACTTCCCAGGCATTGGTGATTAGTTGGTGCAGTCCGCTGAACAGATTGTCTCCTCCCTGCTTCCATACTTCTGCAGGAATTCCATCTTCTCCAGGTGCTTTGCCATCTTTCAGGCCGGCGATTGCACTAGCCATCTCATCCCATCCATAGTTGGAATATCATCGAGGCTTGTCTTGATAATGGGCTGCGGGATGATGTCCATAGCTTCATGATCTATGTCGCCAGGGACGTTGAGTAGCTTCTGGAAGTGTTCACTCCATCTTGCCACAACTCTCTTGCTGTCAGAGAAGGTCTCAATCTCCAAAATTAGTGTCATCATATATATATATATATATATATATATATATATATATATATATATATATATATATATATATATATATATATATATATATATATATATTAATATTATAATTGTTTCTTATCAAAGTAATATAATGCAATTGTTTTCTTAATAATGACTTACACATTTTGATAGATGTAATGCATTAATAAATATTATTGATCACGTGAGTACAGGTGTAGTAGATACACCATGCGAAAGTTGGTCACCATAGGTGTTCATTTTGATGGTTTTTTCGAGGGAATGCCTGTCGCTAGGGGTAAGGGAAACTTGTCTCTCCTCCTACTTCCGGTGGCGTTAATCTTAGAACAACAGGCTTTGCTCTGATTCGTTGATGAGTGGCGCGAACTTGAAATGAGGAAAAGATCTATTGTGTTTTAGTTACCCCATTCGTCAATTATTTTATTAACCGGGCGGCATAAAAAACATAGAACAAAACGAAGCCCAATTTTGTCACATCAATTGTATGAGGAGTTGCTGCATATTTAATGACGAATATAAATATTGGACAAAATCAAGTATACAAATATTTAAAATAAGAACCCCTAAAATTTGAGCTCAACATAATGGCTTCTGTGAAGACATGGGAAAAAATGCAAAGGTCATCGTGTGTATGTTGACTGCATACGCTAGATATATGAATGTAGCATAAAGACCGTTGGCGCTTACCTGTCCAGATTGATCTAAACACAGACACATCAATGTAAACTAACGGCTAGACACGCCACGTGGGAAAGACCTTCCATCTTCCTAAAAATACCTATGCGCCTCACCTTCTTTCGGGGAGCAGATCAAATTGTACACGCCACTCACACGCACGCTCTGACACATCACACACACATATGACGTGGTTCATGTTCACTGTGTAAACATAGCCACCGTGTTGTAATTAACTTACCTTGAATACTTGGTAAACGCCTACACAAAGTAGACCATTATTAATTGGGTATTTGATGATTGAGTATGATCTGGGTAGACAGTGTATTAATAAATCACGTCCTTTGTTGTTTGGATCGAAATAGTAAGTTTTTGGGTATAATCTTGGCAATAGGCTTTAAAATCAAGTAAATAGTATATAGAACTTAAAAACCCTTGTTGCCATTTTTTATTTGGTCCCATAGGGATTTAGAGGCCATTTAAAAATTGGCCGCCACATTTTATTTCGCCATACGTTAATAACTGTTTCATCTAGAGAAATAATTGTGGTATGTGGATATATATTCTATGGGACCAAAAAATCAAATAAACCATTTTTTGGATTTTCCGGCTTCCGCGTCAGCCATTTTGAAAGATGGCGGTCGTCAAAAAAATGTCACAATATCTTCAAACTACATCACATTGAGCAGTAACGTTGATGACATTGGATATCTTGGCGAATAGCGATATACACCAATGTACATTTTACCTTCATTAACATTCATATATGCGCCATTTTTAAAGATGGCATCTGGCTCAGCCATTTACTCATATCTTAAGAACTACCTAAACTAGAGCAAAAGATTGATGGCAAGATGTAAGGTTTATAGATATAATTATTTAAATTGTATTACTTTTAACTTTTAGTGACTTGAAAATATACGCCATTTTGTAATAACCATTTTTTTAGGATGGCGCCCGACAAAATCTATAAAAGTATTATATCCATAGCTTAAGAACTACTACGTGGCTTAGAGACCAAAAGTAGATGTCAAAAAAAGTGTAGACGTAATTATGTGTTGTATTACCTTTGACTTATCCGTCACTCTAAAAGATGGCCCCATCAAACAGTAGTGTTCCTGTATCTGAAGAGAGCCTGTTATCCTTATGTCTTATGATCTACGTATCGTCGAACCTTAAGGCTGAGGTAGAAATATAAATATTTGGAGGCAACGATTTAAATATGGCTCTTAGATATTCTGTAAAAGGACAGAGTTGGCCAATTCAAACATTGGTTTATTTATTTTTGATGTGAATCGCATGTTGGCTTTTATGCTCTCTTCTACAAACGTTCACCTGTCTTCTGGAAACTATCATAACACTTTTTCACTTGACAATCACATGATAAGCATTAAGATGACAAAGGACACATCTTGCTGTCGTGGAGTGTAATTGCAAAGTAGATGGAATACAAAGATAGTTCACAAACTGAGATTCTGATGGCAACTTCACTACTGTTTCCTAGTATGCTAGCTATAAAACGATCTTCAAGAGAAAATGATTTGACTTGAATGCAATAATTGGCACTCACGAGTTTGCATGCAGAAACTGGATGTTGATGGAACCAAACAAATCGAGCCGTCTAACAAATGACGAAGTAACAGTGCAGGAGAATATTGTGCAGGCCAAAAGTGTCACCACCCCATAAGCTATTATAGAAATCATTCTAATAGAGATGCTGTCTCATAGTCGATGGAATGACAGCCTTGCCGGGTGTTGGTGGCCGTTAAGAACTTCAGTAACTAAAAACACGATGTATAAACCTATAATTTCTTTTGCATATTATTTGGTTTAGATGTAGGAAAAGCATACACGTATAGATGTCATATAGAGATTATGGTACATTTATGTAATTGATCCTTATAAACCGATGACACTGGATATGCAAAAACTGGTCACTGTAGAAATTGATGTGTACCTTTGTATGCCTCAAGGTTTAAAACGAAGTTTCTACTATCTATTACCAATACGTATTGCATTTGTCCAGTGAAAGCAGAACAATAAATACAACCCCGTTTTTGTATGGCACTGGAGACTTTGGCCCTATTATGCATTTTGTATTGCAGCAAAACTGCAACGAATACATAGTTATCTGTACAATCTTTCTGCAGTCTAAAATCGATTTGGTAATTATAACTGTTATGGACATTCTCGTTGGTCCGTTGTAATTAACTCAAGTGGACAACACGTTGCTGCAACAAGACCCCATGTGAAGGTGGGTTACGAAATTGATTGTCTACCCCAGCGTGAAGTCAACAAGTCCGTAATCACCAACATTATCATAAATACTGGACCGCACAAGCTGACCGTGTTGTTTTCGACATGGAATCAACGCAGCAACATGCCCATTACGTGGCAGCGTTCGTTAAGAGAAACTGTAAGCACACGTTGCAGCGAGGTAAGTTAAACAACACTACTTCTTTTCACGTATGTACTAAAATACTGAAATGTGCCGATGACACTACGTACAGTGATAAGGCTAATAACACATTCTGATGAATCTGAATATCGGGACCAAGTAAACAAACTCATCAGTTGGTGCAACGATAACAATGTGAAACTTAATGTAAATAAAGCGAAATAAATGATTGTGGATTTTAGGAGAAAGAAAACTTCTCCTCCTTCGCCTCTTGTGATCGACGGCAGGACAGTTGAAGTCGTCCAACATTTCAAATTTCTCGGTTCTACAATCGCCAGTAATCTTACATGGGAGCAAAATGTTGTTAATATTGTCAAAAAGGCCCAGCAGCGGCTGTACTTTTTAAGAAGGTTAAGATTGTTTGGTTTGACCACACAGGTCATGCTCAACCTTTACAGAGCTGTAATCGAGAGTGTTCTGACATTTTCTATCACAGTATGGTTTGGGTTGATTTACACAGAAGGAAACGCTCAGATTAAACAAAGTTGTGAAAACTGCTTCACGAATCATCGGTAGAGCCTTCCTAGTCTTTAAATACTGTATCAGCAGCGCCTGTTAGGAAGTGCCACTCTCATCTCTCAAGATTCACCCCATCCTGCCCATGACCTATTTGAACCTCTTCCTTTTAGTCGCCGATTCAGATCCATCAAAGGACCTACCGCTTTAGTACTGGCTTTTTTCCCTTACGCGTTCAAACCCTGTCAAAACAGAAGTGATGTTTCTCACACCCACAACAAACACATATTACACTTTCCGATTAGTGTGTATATTTTATCATAATTTATTATATATTATTGTATTTCATATTTTACATTTTAAGCTAATATATTTCTACTAGATCATATCAATTATTTATCGATGTAATAAAGAAAACAAATTACTGGGACCTTTTTATGTGATTGTTCTTATTTATTTGATTTAAAATAGTAGTTTATTTTATCATCATCGTTTGAGTTGGTCCGATTTTCATTCGATGTGGCTTGATATGGATCGGATTAGGAAGTGATCAGTAGAACAGTCAGCACCACGTATCGCACGCGTACTTCGTATGTCAGCTAAGTCTACTCTTCGTGTTATTACATAGTTTAGTAAGTGACAGCGTTTTGAACAGGGGTGATGCCAAGAGTAGTACCAGTGATCAGACATTTTGAAAAAGGTGTTTTTGATCGCTAAGTTGAACGGTGTACATATAGAAAGCAGTTGTTCAGCATTTGAGTTTGACTTGTCCTTATTGGCCAATGCAATGAATGATATCTTTGTGTCTGTGAGTGACCATTTGCCTCGGTTAAATAAGAGCCACAAGGTGTTCACCGTTAACGAGGAACTGCCGGATCAGTATATGATAAGTGTGAATACTACTTTTAAAGCCATGGAGAGTGTTAAACCAAACAAGGCTACTGGGCCTGACAACATTCCAGCATGGCTGTTAACAAACCATGCAAATGTTCTCGCCCCTCCCTTAACTGCTATTTTTAACAATTCGCTAAGAGAAGGTGTAGTCCCTATGGAATGGAAAATGGCCAACGTAATACCGTTGCCAAAATCAAATCCCCTGTATCGATTGAAAAAGACATTAGACCAATTGCACTAACTCCAACAGCTGCCAAGGTGTTTGAATCAATACTAATGAAATGGGTGCATGAAACAATTGAAGGTGAAATTGGTGCTAAGCAATTTGGAGGAAGACGTTCTTGTCGAACTGGTTCATGTGTGGTATAAGGCGACAGATAAATTGAATCCTTATGTCACTGTAATGCTAGACTTTAGCCTAGCGTTTGATCTTATTAATCATCATAATTTTGTTACAAGATACGCTAGGGAAAAGATGCAAACTTGTAAAAAAGGCCACCAACGAAATAAATGAACCACTCTGACTGTTTCACGCATGGTACGACCGTATTATCCCTAAACGATAAATCTATATGTGAAATCGGTACGACGTTAGTGGGATGGTGGTTAGGTGAGAGACACCTACTTTTGTTGCAGTGCCGTCGAGGCTTCGGATCCTGGCGCCGGGCGGAGAGAGGAACTTGACGGTGGCCATCACCGCACCACTCCTGTCGCCCACCCCTCCCTCCTCCACCGGGTTCGTGCACTACACACAAACAACAGTCGACAAAGAACCACCTAGTTTGTTTATTGCAGACAACGTAGTTAGTTTTATTTAGTTACTTATTGTAGGAAATATAATATTAAGCGCTGATGTTATTGTATGCAAACCACACAATTTGTTAGACATTTATGGTATGTACTATGTATATGTATTATATTATGTAGTGTCGTGTCGTGTCGTGTCGTGTCGTGTCGTGTCGTGTCGTGTCGTGTCGTGTCGTGTCGTGTCGTGTCGTGCCGTGTCGTATCATATATATATATGTGTGTGTGTGTGTGTGTGTGTGTGTGTGTGTGTGTGTGTGTGTGTGTGTGTGTGTCAAGGATGGACGCGGACGCTGGATGATAACCGTCAAGAATTCTTTATTGCACACGAAGAACAAGACAAGACCCTGTAACAATAACACAGGTGTTACCACATATATAAATAATATACACACATACACAATACAACACAGGGATACCTTTACCATCAATCAAAGTAATCATATCAAAACTGATGTCAATATACATTAAAATTAAGTACATGAACCGTAAGTTAAAACACTGTCCAACAGCGCAACAGAACCAACATAATCCACTTAAGACATCCGTTCTCTGTTGACAACTTTATGACAACAATAGCACTAAGACAAATATATACTAACACTCGAAATATAATATAAGAATACAAGAATTAATCACGATATGTACCTGCCCACAGCCAGGAATGTCAGGCACACACTTCTTGGCGCATGAGTTACAGCAGCACACACTGTAGAATAAAAGTATTTAACAATTAACACAGTGGCCTCTACCCTATTCTAATAAGTGTCATCAAGCCCATCAATGGTTAACCTCCAGCGACCATCTGGGTAACTACTTCTGAACTCTCACTCGCCGGCTCAATGCCGCCCTCTAGCGAGTATCATAGTACATACACAAATTTGGGTTATTACATACAGGACAATTCAGCAAACTTCTTACTTTCTGAAATATCTTCACTGTAAATAATCGACACCATAACAGTGCTACTCTAACGCTATTAGCCTATAACACAGGATACATACAAACGACGACATATTATTCCTATGAATAACCTAGAATACAGGCGGATAAACCATTCATTTTACCAAGACGACACGAGGGAAAACCAATTTGCAACTGATACAAATTCTAATGATTGGCAAGTTCCTATTATAAATTGTCACTGATCGCTCGCTAGCTGCACAACATCATCCTGACTAAGCGAGTGTCAACACGTGAACATAAAACAGTTACTCACAATCTTTCAATATAATTCATCACATCTATCCGCAACTCGTAATGTACATGTGGTTACTCGACTACGATCGTTGGTGGCAAGTCTCGAGTCCCGCGCCTTCCTCCCACGCAACTCCCAAATCCCGCTGAACCTACTGCAGTGCCACCTATTGTGACTACTAATTAATACTACCGGGATAACCATTAATCGTTAGGTGGAGACACTGATTACTGAATAAAATAATTATATAAATATAATAACGTCATATGGCGGTCCATGACATATATATATATATATATATATATATATATATATATATATATGTTTGTGTGTCTGTGCGCGTGTGTGTTGTATTTTTCAAGTTATGTCACCTACTTATATTTTTCATTTTGTTTGAAACAAAAACAATTTGTTCAACATAATAATATTCTTTCGCTTTGTCCGTATATACAGAAGTTCTCCTGTGGATTCGCCGCCATGGTCCATCCTCCGTGAGGGGAAACGAACAAGCGACCCCCTGACTCCTGTCTCCATGACTCCTGCTTTCATAACACATGCCATTTGTTGTCCGGGGATCGCTAATCGCTCGCCTCTCTTTAGTCTGTCGCCTCCGTCTTCAACAGGGTATGCATAACATTTGGTGTAGCCAGTGAAGAAATATTTACATTTGTATGGCGGTGATGGTTGCATTTACATTCAGTATCCTGTATCATCTAAGGAACGGTAGTTACTTAACCACCAATAGCCGCAGTCGTTGCATTAACGTGAAACGCCCGTTGAGTTGTGTTAAACATATTTCGTATGGTAACAACATGTCAGCAGTTACTGAGGAATATCGTATATCTGTATTTCTGAAGACTTGTGTTTGATTTGTATACTTGCGCGGATGGTATATCGCATTTCGCTTTCGTTAGTAAAGTCAAAGAATGATGACATAGCAAGGTCTAGCAATGAAGGTGCGTGCGTAAATGCAAGGGAATATCTTAGGCAGCGGAGACAAAGACACTCAGTAGGGAATGCACGGGTAATTACTTAAGCTGTGCATGACATTGGCGTTTCGAGTGTCACTGAAGTAAGATAAGACAGGATGAAATTTATTTCGAATACATTCAAACAACATGTAGCAACAACAATACATATTAGTGATACTTAGTATTTATACGATGTTATAATGATTTTATTAGTTGCTGTGTTGGAAATGGAGTAAATTGAAGAGTAGTTCTTGTTTATATATATATATATATATATATATATATATATATACATATATATATATACTTATAGATATATATAAATATATAAATATATATATTTGTATATCATTTATATAGCTATATATATATATATATACTTATAGGTATATATATATATATATATATATATATATATATATATATATATATATGTATATGTATATATATATATATATTTATATATAAACAACAACTACATTTATGACGACCACATCTGTACGTATAAATAAAAACTATATTCCCAAGAACTACTCTTATAATGTATGACATATATATATATATATATATATATATATATATATATATATATACATGTATACATATAAACATATATATATATATATATATACATATACATATATATGTGTATATATATGTATATATATATATACATACATATATGTATATGTATATATACGTATATGTATATATACATACATATAAGCATATATACATATATATTTAGATGTATGTATGTATATATATATATATATATATATATATATATATATATATATATGTCATACATTACAAGAGTAGTTCTTGGTAATATAGTTTGTATTTATACGTACAGATGTGGTCATCATATGTGTAATATAATGAACGTGTTCTGTGAATCTTCTGTGAATCCAGCGACTCCCCGTGGTCGTCGCCGGCAATGACGCCCTCGCCCGCCATGCAGCACGGTCAACGCTTCACGTTCAACGATCCAAACGGCGTGGACACATCTATATACATACCTATGACGTTCCCGCCGATTTTCCAGTCGCCTGTCGCGCGAAGACGTACCCCAAACAGACCAGCCTACGTCGACGTGTCTGTCGTCAGCGATCGGCGCAGAGAAGACAGGAATGCGTTACGAAAAGTCGCTAAATCAACGATGGTGCAACGACTCATCAATTTTGTCAACAACTTGCTCCCCTGAACTTGAGACACTTATCATAAAATGCAAGCCGTTCTACCTGCCGCGAGAGTTTACCTCCGTTGTCATGGTGGGAGTGTACATTCCACCCCAAGCCAATGCCACCGCTGCGATCGGCGCACTCGTTGATCAGATCATCACCGTGGAAAATTCAAACCCGGACTCACTTATGCTGATTCTTGGTGATTTCAACCATACTACACTCTCTAAAGATCTTCCAAAGTACAAGCAGCAGGTAACGTGTGCCACGAGAGAGGGGAAAACATTGGACCTATGTTATAACACCATCAGAGAGGCATACCACGCGGTTCCACGCGCGCCCCTTGGTTTCTCCGACCACGCCATGATTTACCTCCTGCCCTCCTATCGACAGAAACTTAAACAAGTGAAACCTTGCGTTCGAAACATTAAGCGCTGGGACGACGAGTCCATCCTGCGTCTCCAAGGATGTCTGGCATGTACGGACTGGGACTCTTTTAGAAACGCATCTAACGACATCCATGAATACGCAGATACTGTGACATCATACATAAGCTTCTGCCAGGATCTGTGTATTCCCGAAAAGAGTGTGAAAGTGTTCGGCAACGATAAGCCATGGTTCACCAAATACCTGAAAATTAAATTGAAACAGAAGGAAGAAGTCTTCAAGAGTGGCGACCGTGCACTGTACAAAAAAGCCAAGTACGGTGTTGAAAAGGCGATACGGGGAGCGAAAACTTACTACAGGCGCAAACTCGAAGGCCAGTAGTTCCTTTCTAACGATACCCGCTCTGTCTGGCAAGGACTCCAAGTGCATTACTGCAAGCAAAAGCATTCAATCCCTGGCTTTGAATCAGCAACACCTGACAACTTTAACAACTTTTACGCCCGCTTCGACCGCCAGAATTTGACGACTACATCGGTCAGCCTCCCAGACCCTGCTGTGCCACTCCCTCCACCCTTCACTGTTCAAGAGCACGAGGTGAGGAAGCTACTCAGGCAACAGAGCAGTAGGAAAGCAGCTGGCCCGGACAACGTTTCCACATCAACTTTGAAATACTGCGCTAATGAATTAGCAACTGTATTTACAGACTTATTTAACGCCTCTCTCAATCTGCACACTGTTCCAGTCTGTTTTAAGGCAGCAAGCATAATTCCGGAACCGAAGAAGCCGAAAGCGACAGCGCTGAATGACTTCCGCCCCGTGGCTCTGACGTCAGTGGTGATGAAGGTGTTTGAGCGATTGGTACTGAGATATCTGAAGTCGGTCACCAACTCCAGCATGGATTCACTGCAGTTCGCGTACAGGGAGAACAGATGCACCGATTATGCTGTTGCATTGGCCCTGCATTTTGTGATGCAGCACTTGGATTACCCGAACACTTATGCGCACATCCTCTTCGTTGACTACAGTTCTGCTTTCAATTCGGTCATCCCTCAGCAGCTATACGACAAACTTCATTTGCTGTCAATTGACCCATCAATGTGTTACTGGCTTCTGGATTTTTTACTACAGCGATAACAGGTTGTTAAGATGAACAGTATAGTTTCCAGCTCTATTATCATGAACACGGGGATTCCTCAGGGATGTGTCCTCTCCCCACTGCTATATTCTCTGCATACAAATGACTGTGTTTCACATCACTCTTCTGTACCATTGTTAAAATTTGCAGATGACACCACATTAATAGGGCTGGTGTCGGACTCAGATGAGTCTGAATACCGCCATGAAGTTAGCAGCATGGTGTCGTGGTGTTACACTAACAACCTACAACTGAATGCGTCCAAAACTAGAGAGATGATCGTAGATTTTAGGAAGAGATAAAACCCACTTGCTCCCATTATTGTTAACGGCGACTCTATCGAAAGGGTGGATTGTTTTAAATTTCTAGGCACGATAATACCAAATGACTTAGCTTGGGAAAACAACACAGATGCTGTCGTCAAAAAGGCCCAACAAAGACTGTTCTTCCTGCGCCAACTAAAGAAGTTCGGGCTGAGGAGAGATATTATTGTTCATTTCTATCGTTCTGCTATTGAGAGTATTCTTACATTCTCAATATGTGTATAGTTCGGCGGCATCAGCCAGCGCCAGAGGGGCAGGCTTGACAGAGTGGTGAAAACAGCTTCCAAAATTGTCGGTAGTGAACTCACCTCTCTAACAGCCATATATAAAGACAGATCCAAAAAAGAGCAGGCAAAATTATCTCAGACCAAACTCACCCCGCCCATCATCTGTTCGAATTATTACCGTCAGGGAAACGCTATAGATGCATCCGTACGAAAACAAATCGCTTTAGAAACAGTTTGTTACCCGAATGCCGTAGCAGCCTTATCAGGAATGAAATATAGAACGTAGCTGTAAAGACCCTGGAAACTTGGCTGTTTTCGCCTCTCTGGCGGAATTGTTATTTTTCTGGTGCTGGTTGGTGTGGCTGAGCTGTACGCGTGTGGGGTGTGGGTGTACGTATTCTCAGTGGCGGATCGGTGGTGCTGAACAACAATCTTATCTTCTCCTGACATTTTAGCTTAACTTAATAATTGCATAAATATATATTTTTAAACAAAATTGGACGCACTCAATTGTAATTCAATTGTAATTGTAAATATAATTTTAAATGATATGTTAGTCCTCTTATAGTGTATGTCTATTTTTAAAGGACATTTGTTTTATTATTTATTTATTTATTTTATTAACTAATTTACACCACAATTATTGTTAAATAGATAATCTATTATTTTAATGTTGTCTTTAGTTATTTACTATATTAAAATATGTTTTATTTTAAAGAACATATCATGTACAATGTATATTTTATATCTATATTTTATATTTGTTTGCCGTATTCTATTTTACTGTATATTTAGGCACTATGTAAGTCAACGCCAGACTACATTCCAATTTATCATGTAATTTTTACACGTTGAATATGGCAATAAAGCTTTATTATTATTATTATTCAGTTGAACCCCTCCCACTGTACGCCTCGGTCCTTCGGCCACGTAGCCATTGACATATGTGGTACAATAAACTGGCCTGTCTGATTCCCGCACTGAGACTGCGTCCACACGCAGTTCACTTCCACCCGGAGGTCGCCGTTTACGTTGCGTCCGACACGGGCATAGAAGCAAGTGTTTCTCTTGAGCCGCTCACAACCGACAGCAAAAACACACGACACAGTCATTTGCCACGCAGCAGGACGATGCCGTGGTTCACTTTTCCGCCTGTCGACATTTAATAGTTCCACATTCAAAATTCTTCGGTGAAATGGAATAATAGATTGTTTTTGTATGTATAATTACAAGTATGACACACAAAATGCAATCATTTATCTCCATTGTGGTGTTGGTGTGTTCAAAGAATAGTCCTTCTCTAGAGTGAGTGAATCCACTGTAAATTACATATTTACCCCTCCAACGAATAATACAAGGAGCTAAGTAGAAGGATCATTTTTTGTTTTGCTTTGTAAACATGGAGCTATATAGCAGCATGTATTATGATATCGATTCCAGCTATATGTGTTTTTATTTCCTTTACTAAGCAAACATAAAATTATTTTGTTCGAATTATAACACTTATTATGGCATTACCTATGGTAATACTGGACTATTGCGTACAATGTTGTATGTAATGTCCAGTTGCATTCTGACAGAATTGTCTAAAGGCCACTGAGTAGGCATCTATTAATCGTATAATTCCTTCTTAATACAGGACTATCCTGTCCTTCAACCAATTAGAGCCGAGTCGTTATCCCGTCTTGTACGTTAGACATCGTGACGCACGCAGACGACACCGTAAGCAAGGACTGTTATACCGGAGAGCGACCCTTCGAGCAACATACATTAACGCTAACAAAGGCGAATAGATTGGATGACGCCAGAACTTTAAGTGGAAACTGTCAAGAAGATGACGTCGATACTGGAATATATATGAGTCAAAACTCTCAGTCTACGAACACATACAACACCTGTCTTCAGCCCCAGAAAGACGCGATGCCATTGATGCCAGATAACGAAGGAGCATTCCTTCGAAGTAAAGGTAAGATATCTTCGACTTTGATAAATATATATTCGGCAACATGTGAAAGTGTAACTGCGATGTGAAACTGTTCTGTTTTAAAAAGAGTGTTAACAATTTAAAGTTGATAATAGATGAAAGACTACGGGACTGCGAGTCAGAGAACACTCAGTCAGAACCTTGTGTTGCCGCGTCGAGAGTTTGGAACTTTCGTTCACCCTTCTTTGCTTCCATTCAATATCATATATGAACGTTTACGCCATGTGGACACATGATGATTTGTTATCATATATGAATGGCTGCCTCATGTGGACTCGTGATGATATTTATGTAGTATTAGTCTTGAAGCAATCATTGTAGCGTTCTTGAAATCTTCACGGAGAAATCGATATGTTGTTCGATTGAACTTACCTGTGACGTAGTATCGTGTAAAGCCCTTTGAGCAGTCCTGATAATAGGATATTGCGCTATATGTGAATTTACCTGTTCTTTTGTATCATTTTTACGAAGCAGCACAATTGTTAACTGAATGCAATTTTCGACAGTTCACATACGACTGCCCCCGCTACGGAACTGCACATCAGACAAATGGCAAGGAGCACCGTTCTTGTCGGTGAACGATAATCGATTATTTCTGACACCAACACCTACTTCGTCGTTGACACCATCAGCGCCGTCATCGCTGACACCATCACCTACGTCGTCTTTGAGTCCATCACCCCCGTCGTCATCTCGGTTTGTACAGCATTGTACTGCATCATTTCTTGTAGAGCTAGCGAATGCATACGGAGTATGACAACGACTTCCTCTTACACAGTGTCCTGATGATATAATATATTTATTCAGGATGGATCAGCTAAATACAGTGTACATTAAAATGTACACTTCTTTTCAATGAGGTCCTCATACACATATTTGTACATACATGCAATATTGAAATATGTAAAATAGTAAGATATATGATGTAACAGACATTAATATAAATTAAAGTTAAAACAAGAAATCTACAATAAGATACAAACATGGTATAACTACGAGGTAAGCTGCCAACAACACAGTTTGTTGAAGTACACTATATATAACGTGTTTAATACATGTTTTACAACATGTTTTACATTTATCTTTGAACTCTTTGTAGCTTTGACTAGTTTTGACAGTGCTATTTAGATTATTGAAAAGCACAGCTCCATCGTAGCAGAAAAGGTTCTTAGCTGCATTGCAGCTGACACTTGGAACAAACAGATTACAGTTAGCATTTCTGGTCGAGTAGGAGTGAAAGTCTTTGGCACGTATACATTTCCCCGGAGATATGAGGGTTTTGTTTTGTGATGTTAGCCACCCACCGTCTGTTCTTCTACGCTGAGGGTTTTAACGGTTTCGGGATTTCTATCGGATGTTAGACTAATGTAAGCTGATTCTTCATAAAATAAGTATAAGAGGAGGGCCCAAAGCTTTGTACAAGAGTTCTGTCATGCGTCTTAGTACAAAGTAGATAGTGCAGGTATGTTTAGAAAAAAACATTAATGTTTTCCACTGATATATAGCATAATATATGTTCTAAAGCAACTCTGAACCCACATGTTTGCTATTGTTAATATCAATTCGTGTATGTATGTATGTATGTATGTATGTATGTATGTATGTATGTATGTATGTATGTATGTATGTATGTATGTATGTATGTATGTATGTATGTATGTATGTATGTATGTATGTATGCCTGTATGTATGCCTGTATGTATGTATGTATGTATGTATGTATGTATGTATGTATGCATGTATGCATGTATGTATGTATGTTTGCATGTATGTATGTATGTATGTATGTATGTATGTATGTATGTACGTATGTACGTACGTACGTACGTACGTACGTACGTACGTACGTACGTACGTACATATGTACCTATGTACGTATGTACGTACGTACGTATGTATAACTAAATGTATGTATGTATATATACGTATATATATATATATACATATATATATATAATATATATGTATACATATGTATTATATATATGTATTATATATGTATATATATATATATATATATATATATATATATATGTATATATATATATATATATATATATATATATATATATATACTAGTGTGTGTATATGTGTTTGTGGTTATTTGGTTATTATTACTTGTTATTTATTTACACTTGTTTTCTTGCAGAATTTCACCGCTGAATTCACCGACATGGCACATCAAAAGGCTATTCTTCCCAGATCGGAAACTTGCCAGTCCAACGAATTCAACCATTATAGCAATGTCGCTTCCCACCCACGCCATCTGCTGCCCAAGTGTCGCCAAATTATCTCCCGGAATAAGCGCATTAGGGAACGAGAACCTAAAACATTGTATGAGTGACGTTTCTTTCAGTCAAAGGGCGCCACCCTCGTCGATCTTGAAGCCATCTCGCAAATCACGATGGACTCACCCGCGACTTCCTTGTCAGGGAAAACAGACCACCGCCGTTCGGTTTCATACTGTGGTTCACGTAAAGTTACTAACCGATTCTGACACTGAATCGATGGTTTACACAACACTGATCACCAATGACACCAAGGACACTCGGCGAAATACCATCTTCAGAAACAGAAACAGTTCTCCATGCGTTATAAAGTTGCCGACTATTACGTAAGTGACATACCTGACGATGCAGTTCTTGAACATTTGGTTTTTTTCATTTACAAAATAAAATCACGACACTTTTATAAACAAAAGAGTGATATTGGTTTTGTTGTTATTACTGTAACCCTGTTGTTCGTGCGCTGTTTCCTAGCAGTAACCTCGCGTCTCCTTGCCATTGGTTTAATTGCTTCCAGTATGATTCGAGCTTCAAGTATGATTCGAAACTCAATAGCTGTGTATAGCATAAACATAGAAGTTATGTGTGATGCTTAGTTTGTGGTTAGTTTGAAATGTTATTTACACACACGTTAATACGGGATAAGTGTTTGCAAATCTGTAGATAGTTTGTTTTTCACACCTTATTAGCCATTGTTTTTGTCTGTGTGCCAGTTATTGTGTGATGGAGGGGTTCGTCTCCGTGTGAGTGTGTGCCACTTATTGTGTGATGGAGGGGTTCGTCTCAGTGTGAGTGTGTGCCAGTTATTGTGTGAGGGAGAGGTTGGTATCCGTGTGAGTGTGTGCCAGTTATTGTGTGATGGAGGGGTTCGTCTCAGTGTGAGTGTGAGCCAGTTATTGTGTGAGGGAGGGGTTGGTCTCAGTGTGAGTGTGGGCCAGTTATTGCCTGAGGGAGGGATTGGTTTCAGTGTGAGTGTGGGCGTGAGTTCGTTTGTGTATTACATATTATGCTAGCTGAGTTTAGAATGTTCACACACACTACACCACACACACACACCCACGCACGCACACATACACACACATACACACACGCACACACACACGCACACACACGCATGCACACACCCATACACACACATACACACGCACACACGCACACACGCACACACGCACACACACACACGCACGCACGCACGCACACACACACACACACAGACACAGACACAGACACAGACACAGACACAGACACAGACACAGACACAGACACAGACACAGACACAGACACAGACACAGACACAGACACAGACACAGACACAGACACAGACACAGACACAGACACAGACACAGACACAGACACAGACACAGACACAGACACAGACACAGACACAGACACAGACACAGACACAGACACAGACACAGACACAGACACAGACACAGACACAGACACAGACACAGACACAGACACAGACACAGACACAGACACAGACACAGACACAGACACAGACACAGACACAGACACAGACACAGACACAGACACAGACACAGACACAGACACAGACACAGACACAGACACAGACACAGACACAGACACAGACACAGACACAGACACAGACACAGACACAGACACAGACACAGACACAGACACAGACACAGACACAGACACAGACACAGACACAGACACAGACACAGACACAGACACAGACACAGACACAGACACAGACACAGACACAGACACAGACACAGACACAGACACAGACACAGACACAGACACAGACACAGACACAGACACAGACACAGACACAGACACAGACACAGACACAGACACAGACACAGACACAGACACAGACACAGACACAGACACAGACACAGACACAGACACAGACACAGACACAGACACAGACACAGACACAGACACAGACACAGACACAGACACAGACACAGACACAGACACAGACACAGACACAGACACAGACACAGACACAGACACAGACACAGACACAGACACAGACACAGACACAGACACAGACACAGACACAGACACAGACACAGACACAGACACAGACACAGACACAGACACAGACACAGACACAGACACAGACACAGACACAGACACAGACACAGACACAGACACAGACACAGACACAGACACAGACACAGACACAGACACAGACACAGACACAGACACAGACACAGACACAGACACAGACACAGACACAGACACAGACACAGACACAGACACAGACACAGACACAGACACAGACACAGACACGCTCGTCTAGCTAGTTGCGAAGTGTGTCTTTGTGTGTGTACATACAAGTGTGTTCACATGATAATACACTCCCAAGCTATATCTAGGCAAGTTGATCATGTATGTTGAAAAGGACTGTACTGTATATTGAGTGTACAGACGCGTTGCATTGAAATGTATATGTGCATGTATGTTCACACACATATGCGTGTATGTACGTGCACGCACGCACGCATGCACACACACACAGACACACATACACCCTGGTTTTGTCTAGTCAGTATTTGCCTTGAGTAGCTGTGTCAGTTGTCATCCAACTGTGTTGAACGCGGTGAGTAAGGAGGCTCACCAAGTTGTCAACATTTTATATGTTCTCTCCTTTTTATCAATGCTAATATGAAATATACCTTTTAGGCCTTGTATTTTATGCTTTATCAATGTGTGAGAAAAAACGTATGTCCTACTTACCATTCCAGTGCCAGTTGTTATAAACAATATGCCTATTGCCTATGGCCAAAGTAACTATCGTTGTCATTGACACAATATGGTTCCAGTATAATATTTTATTCTCTCACACATAAAGTGTTATGTCATAGGTTCACGATATGGTTGGTTTTTTTTCTAAAACCACCAACATTAAGTTTTAATTCCACCACTCTACAGAATGCATTCCCAGTGCTTATTTTTTGCATCCTTCATTGCACCAAATGCAGATTATATCCAATGAATATTGTCACTGAATATCATAATACGACTTTTAGGATCCAAGGCCATCTTGTCAATCTAAAACCTCTTCAAGAGTGTCTGGATGGTCAGATATGTATGGGCCAATGGTTGACAGGTGCGGCTTGTGGTATGTATACATTCACACTTTGCTGTTCCTGGGGGGTAGGCTGCACTGTGCCAGTTGAGGGTGGGGTTGTTCCCCCTACGGTTTCTGTCAATGTATACTTTCGCTTAAGCATGTGTTTTCTGTCGATACACCATTATGCAATACATTGTATCAGTATACATGCAAGCAGCTGATTATACGATAGGCTTTTTGTTGTACTTGGATGCTTATCATTTACCATACTACGGTATGTCTTTCAATGTAAAATCAGCCGAGCGCACACAACAAGTGAGCGCCAGGCAATGCAGTTTTAAATACAAGATCTAGATTGCCATATAGAGCCAGGCCCAGCTGTAGTTAATTATAGACTATTATTGGCACACCTCCGAGCGGCAAGGGCGCAGGCACGCAACATTCCGAGTTGATTACAAGTGAATGTCTCTCACGCTTTGTGGCATATTCTCGCGCCCATCCTGTTGTTGTGTAGTTTCTTATTTGTCCATTCATTCACCAAGTGCACTTTAGTTCATATATGACTCGGTTGTTACCGGAAACAAGATTGCAACTATTTGCTGACGGTTGTCTTGATTTTAAAATACCAACCTCAGGAGTAAATAACATGTGTCGATGGGAGATTTTGAACGGTAATACAACGGACGTATATTATACTCCAGAGAGTGAAGTTGATTCCAATAAAATATTCAATCATATACGCTGTTTTATAGAGTTGTACAAAAATATATACATTTATTCATGCCGCAAACACTTTTTAGTATGTACAATAACAAATATATATATATATATATATATATAGAGAGAGAGAGAGAGAGAGAGAGATACAGAGACAGAGACAGAGAGACAGAGACAGAGACAGAGACAGAGACAGAGCCAGAGACAGAGACAGAGACAGAGACAGAGACAGAGACAGAGACAGAGACAGAGACAGAGACAGAGACAGAGACAGAGACAGAGACAGAGACAGAGACAGAGACAGAGACAGAGACAGAGACAGAGACAGAGACAGAGACAGAGACAGAGACAGAGACATATATCATACATTGGCAGAAAATAATGTATTGTATTGCTTAAGTATTAAATAAATAAGATGAGGCTTAGTTCAGTAGTAGTAGTAGTAGTAGTAGTAGTAGTAGTAGTAGTAGTAGTAGTAGTAGTAGTAGTAGTAGTAGTAGTAGTAGTAGTAGTAGTAGTAGTAGTAGTAGTAGTAGTAGTAGTAGTAGTAGTAGTAGTAGTAGTAGTAGTAGTAGTAGTAGTAGTAGTAGTAGTAGTAGTAGTAGTAGTAGTAGTAGTAGTAGTAGTAGTAGTAGTAGTAGTAGTAGTAGTAGTAGTAGTAGTAGTAGTAGTAGTAGTAGTAGTAGTAGTAGTAGTAGTAGTAGTAGTAGTAGTAGTAGTAGTAGTAGTAGTAGTAGTAGTAGTAGTAGTAGTAGTAGTAGTAGTAGTAGTAGTAGTAGTAGTAGTAGTAGTAGTAGTAGTAGTAGTAGTAGTAGTAGTAGTAGTAGTAGTAGTAGTAGTAGTAGTAGTAGTAGTAGTAGTAGTAGTAGTAGTAGTAGTAGTAGTAGTAGTAGTAGTAGTAGTAGTAGTAGTAGTAGTAGTAGTAGTAGTAGTAGTAGTAGTAGTAGTAGTAGTAGTAGTAGTAGTAGTAGTAGTAGTAGTAGTAGTAGTAGTAGTAGTAGTAGTAGTAGTAGTAGTAGTAGTAGTAGTAGTAGTAGTAGTAGTAGTAGTAGTAGTAGTAGTAGTAGTAGTAGTAGTAGTAGTAGTAGTAGTAGTAGTAGTAGTAGTAGTAGTAGTAGTAGTAGTAGTAGTAGTAGTAGTAGTAGTAGTAGTAGTAGTAGTAGTAGTAGTAGTAGTAGTAGTAGTAGTAGTAGTAGTAGTAGTAGTAGTAGTAGTAGTAGTAGTAGTAGTAGTAGTAGTAGTAGTAGTAGTAGTAGTAGTAGTAGTAGTAGTAGTAGTAGTAGTAGTAGTAGTAGTAGTAGTAGTAGTAGTAGTAGTAGTAGTAGTAGTAGTAGTAGTAGTAGTAGTAGTAGTAGTAGTAGTAGTAGTAGTAGTAGTAGTAGTAGTAGTAGTAGTAGTAGTAGTAGTAGTAGTAGTAGTAGTAGTAGTAGTAGTAGTAGTAGTAGTAGTAGTAGTAGTAGTAGTAGTAGTAGTAGTAGTAGTAGTAGTAGTAGTAGTAGTAGTAGCAGCAGCAGCAGCAGCAGCAGCAGCAGCAGCAGCAGCAGCAGCAGCAGCAGCAGCAGCAGCAGCAGCAGCAGCAGCAGCAGCAGCAGCAGCAGCAGCAGCAGCAGCAGCAGCAGCAGCAGCAGCAGCAGCAGCAGCAGCAGCAGCAGCAGCAGCAGCAGCAGCAGCAGCAGCAGCAGCAGCAGCAGCAGCAGCAGCAGCAGCAGCAGCAGCAGCAGCAGCAGCAGCAGCAGCAGCAGCAGCAGCAGCAGCAGCAGCAGCAGCAGCAGCAGCAGCAGCAGCAGCAGCAGCAGCAGCAGCAGCAGCAGCAGCAGCAGCAGCAGCAGCAGCAGCAGCAGCAGCAGCAGCAGCAGCAGCAGCAGCAGCAGCAGCAGCAGCAGCAGCAGCAGCAGCAGCAGCAGCAGCAGCAGCAGCAGCAGCAGCAGCAGCAGCAGCAGTAGTAGTAGTGACGTTACATCAACTGGTGACGTCACGTGCTAATTGAGATCAGTAATAGAGTCACAGTATTTAGTAACACAGCGAGGTATAAATTGGGGCGGCGGGTGTGATGTCATTCGACGTATTTTACACAAATCACTATCATTTCAGCCTGTGGCGCACTGTGTCATTGTCACCACGTCAATATCATTTACTGTCCCCAACAACTACGTATAGCTAGATGTTGTCGTTAAGACAAATAACACCAGAACCACCGGGTTAAAACGAACAATGGTCGTTGGCTCTTTTTTTGCGGAAAATAATTTGGTATTAGGCCATCGTGGCGATCGACTCGACGGCTTCAGAATCGAGGCGTTTGACACTGAACGCTTAAGCCAAACTGACTTCTGAAGTGGCGATTGGTTTGCTTCGTTCGAGGCAAGTATGAACGGGGAGAAGTCTGCGATTCCCGGGTAGCAGATGGCCTGAGGGATGAACCCCGGCGAGATAGAGACGAGAGCCGACATGGCGTCGCCGGGGCGCGTTGACTCCGAGAACAATCTGCTTCGTCGTCCAGTTGGCGACGACAGCGGCGAATTGCTACAAAAACAAAACCGTAACGTTTTATATCGCACAACTATACGCTTATTCTGAACATTTTAATTTTTACTATCGATCAACTATTGTATTATTTATTAATTTTGTATTCATTTATAAATTGTAATGTAACAAACCGTTTTTATTATTATCAGTATTTTAGTAATATTATGAGAACTATTATTTATTCATATTTATAAATTTATACTGAACAATTTATTTTATAAATGCATTTCTATTTTAACATTTTTAAAGGAAGTCTTTATATTGGTGTAATGCGGCTCTGAATGGTTTTAATTGCCACATTTATGGCGCCAAAAAATATATATATTCTTATTTATGACATTTGCTTATTACTGATGCTTCTAATTGATTATACAGGACGTTGGAGAAAAAGCGAGTACAGAGGCAATTTCTTTCCTGACGTATGCATAACTAAACAAATATTAAATGCAAAAGAGCAATTCTCTATTGATAATAAATGTGTTATATTCGATCCGTAAATTGGCACGCTAGTATTGTATTTGGTTACTTCACGTACCCATTTGAAGATGGCGGTGATGGCGACGGCGATGGTGAAGGCGATGGTGTGAGCAGCAGGCGGTTGTCCACCACCGACAAGAACCCATCTCCTCTGTCGCAGTGGTTGGGTTGGCCGAAGCGAACTGGTGACATGCCTACGAGAAAACAGAATACGTTATCAACAGATCTCAAGCAGGCATAAAAACAAACATAGTTACATAGCTATGCTTAGATACATGCGTACATGTAATCATACGTGTACACACACAAAATAATATATATATATACATATATATATAAATATATACATATACATATATATATATGTATATATATATATATATATATATATATATATATATATATATATATATATATATATATATATATATATATATATATATATACGTACATGTGGGTACATGAACCATAATATGGTGAAATAGAGATTTCAGAAAAGTGAGGTAACACAACTTGTCAAATTGTCAAATTTAATGCTGTTACACAGCCCAATTAGTGCACTTGCTCAGAACTATGGATCAATGATTGTTCTCCTCACAGAGCTTACAGGCAAATATCAGATCAAGGCATGCCCAGTCACATTTCCTGTAAGCCTGTCATAAATCTTGATGCATCTTGGACTTTCCTTTGAGGACAGCTAGTGACAGGTATGTGTCAGTGGTACAGATAGACAGTTAAATTATTCCTCTTTCATGTCATCTATTCAGTCTTGACATATCTCTTTAAGCAAATAATACATAGCTTATAAAGTTAAGCCACGCCCCATACATATCTGACCATCCAGGCACTCTTGATGAGGCTATAGATTGACACGATGGCCTTGGCTCCTAAAAGTCGTATTATGATATTCAGTGACAATATTCATTGGATATAATCTGCATTTGGTGCAATGAAGGATGCAAAAAATAAGCACTGGGAATGCATTCTGTTGAGTGGTGGAATTAAAACTTAACGTTGGTGGTTTTAGAAAAAAGCCAACCATATGCTGAACCTATGACATAACACTTTATGTGTGAGAGAATAAAATATTACACTGGAACCATATTGTGTCAATGACAACGATAGTTACTTTGGCCATGGGTAATAGGCACATTGCTTATAACAACTGGCACTGAAATGGCAACTAGGACATACGTTTTTCTCACACATTTATAAAGCAGAAAATACAAGGCCTAAAAGGTATATTTCATATTAGCATTGATAAAAAGGAGAGAACATATAAAATGTTGACAACTGGGTGATCCTCCTTACTCACCGCGTTCAACACAGTTGGATGACGACTGACACAGCTACTCAAGGCAAATAATGACTAGACAAAACCAGGGTGTATGTGTGTGTGTGTGTGTGTGCATGCGTGCGTGCGTGCACGTACATACACGCATATGTGTGTGCACATACATGCACATACACATTTCAATGCAACGCGTCTGTACACTCAATATACAGTACAGCCCTTTTCAACATACATGATCAACTTGCCTAGATATACCAATATTGCGACAACAATCGAGGAATGGCTGGGTTACCTGGCCTATGCAGTTAAGAGCACTACATCTGAGTTATGCATGCAAAGAACCTCCATCAAGACAACAATGTCATCATCAACGTTGAAATGACATCAGTATCTTCACTACATACAGTCCAGAACATTCTACACCACTAAAAATAGTAAGTTTGACTTCAGGATAATTTCAATGTCCAGTTTTAATAAGTAGTCTGCAAACTACCCATGACCAAAGCATATGTTCTGATGCAGACAGTAACTCCTATAATTGTTAACAACACAGTGTCATTCCAAAATAATATAGCTGATAGTTGGCATGCGTTGAGTCTTTTCTAGAATAAACTAGACTAGAGTCAGCATGAATGATTCTGTTTGTGTACAACATAGCTGACATGATGTGCCAGGCTTAATAACTTTGTGTCCCCTGTATAAAAGTATAAAATTCATCATCATCATCATCATCATCATCATCATCATCATCATCATCATCATCATCATCATCATGCTGTCGGTCGCGAAGCGACAAAGACTGCTTCCATCACTTGACTGTTGTTGTCCATGTGTCTCTCTGCTGTGAGAGTGATGTCCATGAGTCCATCTTTATGTGTCTCTCATTTTCAGGTTTCTCTTGATGGAATCCTTTATTCGGAGAAGAGGGCGCCCTCTCTTTCTGTGACCAGAAGACAGTTGGGAGTAGAGAACCTGCTTCGGTAGCCTGTCTGGTGACATCCTCATGAGGTGTCCAGTCCACCGGAGATTCTTTCTGATCAGGAGATCTTCCATAGATGGCAACCCTATGCGTTCAAGTATTTCCTTGTTTGTCATTTTGTCCATCCAGGTTATCTTCATAATCGAACGCAGACGTCGCATCATGAAGGCATGCAGCTTTTTCACCTGTCGTCTGTACACTGTCCATGCCTCAGCTCCGTATAGGAGGGTGGACAGCACGGTGTATCTTGTCTTTAACCCGCATGGACACATGGCGGTTGTTCCAGAGTCTCTGGCGTAGTCGGCCGAAAGGTGCACTAGCCTTGGCCATCCTCCTCTGTATTTCATCGTCAATGCATCCATCACTTGATATAGTGCTTCCGAGGTTGTTTCCATCTACCATGATACCCTCCTCTCGGGTGCTTGTAGAGTTGGGTTGGTACAGCACCTCGGTCTTCTTGATGTTAATCTTCAGGCCGAACTTCTTTGACGCATCGGAGAAAGCATCCACTATTTTCTTCATCTCTTCCGCAGAGTGTACAACCAGTGCACTGTCATCTGCGAATAGCAGCTCTCTCATCAGTATCCGAGTAGTCTTGGTCTTTGCTTTGAAGTGGGCGACGTTAAATACGTCAGCGCTCTGTCTGGACTGTATGTAGACGCCATCCCCCATGTCTCGGAAAGCCTCGTCGAGCATTGCTGATAGGAAGACGGAGAAGAGCGTGGGGGCCAGTACACAACCTTGCTTGACCCCATTTGTGACACTGCATGGTTCCGAGACTTCCCCTCCAACACTAACATTCGCCATCATTCCAGTATGTAGTGCCTCGATCATTGTTGTGAACTTCTCTGGGCAGCCATACTTCCTCAGTAGCTGCCATAGCCCGGTCCTCCCAACTGTATCGAACGCCTTACTGAAGTCGACAAATACCATGTACAGTGGTCGGTCCTGCTCAATGCACTTTTCTTGTAGTTGTCGTAGACAAAATATCATATTCATAGTGCTCCGGTTACCTTTGAAGCCACATTGTGTCTCCGGAACTAACTCTGGTGTTATGTGGGTAGATAATCTGTACAGGAGGATCCTGGCGAAAATCTTGCCTGCTATGGAAAGAAGTCAGATTCCTCTATAGTTCCCACAGTCTGTTCGATCACCTTTCTTGTAGATGGTCACAATGCTGGCACCCTTCCATGCTTGTGGTACAGAACCCACTTCCCAGGCATTGGTGATTAGTTGGTGCAGTCCGCTGAACAGATTGTCTCCTCCCTGCTTCCATACTTCTGCAGGAATTCCATCTTCTCCAGGTGCTTTGCCATCTTTCAGGCCGGCGATTGCACTAGCCATCTCATCCATAGTTGGAATATCATCGAGGCTTGTCTTGATAATGGGCTGCGGGATGATGTCCATAGCTTCATGATCTATGTCGCCAGGGACGTTGAGTAGCTTCTGGAAGTGTTCACTCCATCTTGCCACAACTCTCTTGCTGTCAGAGAAGGTCTCAATCTCCAAAATTAGTGTTATCATATATATATATATATATATATATATATATATATATATATATATATATATATATATATATATAATATTATAATTGTTTCTTATCAAAGTAATATAATGCAATTGTTTTCTTAATAATGACTTACACATTTTGATAGATGTAATGCATTAATAAATATTATTGATCACGTGAGTACAGGTGTAGTAGATACACCATGCGAAATTTGGTCACCATAGGTGTTCATTTTGATGGTTTTTTCGAGGGAATGCCTGTCGCTAGGGGTAAGGGAAACTTGTCTCTCCTCCTACTTCCGGTGGCGTTAATCTTAGAACAACAGGCTTTGCTCTGATTCGTTGATGAGTGGCGCGAACTTGAAATGAGGAAAAGATCTATTGTGTTTTAGTTACCCCATTCGTCAATTATTTTATTAACCGGGCGGCATAAAAAACATAGAACAAAACGAAGCCCAATTTTGTCACATCAATTGTATGAGGAGTTGCTGCATATTTAATGACGAATATAAATATTGGACAAAATCAAGTATACAAATATTTAAAATAAGAACCCCTAAAATGTGAGCTCAACATAATGGCTTTTGTGAAGACATGGGAAAAAATGCAAAGGTCATCGTGTGTATGTTGACTGCATACGCTAGATATATGAATGTAGCATAAAGACCGTTGGCGCTTACCTGTCCAGATTGATCTAAACACAGACACATCAATGTAAACTAACGGCTAGACACGCCACGTGGGAAAGACCTTCCATCTTCCTAAAAATACCTATGCGCCTCACCTTCTTTCGGGGAGCAGATCAAATTGTACACGCCACTCACACGCACGCTCTGACACATCACACACACATATGACGTGGTTCATGTTCACTGTGTAAACATAGCCACCGTGTTGTAATTAACTTACCTTGAATACTTGGTAAACGCCTACACAAAGTAGACCATTATTAATTGGGTATTTGATGATTGAGTATGATCTGGGTAGACAGTGTATTAATAAATCACGTCCTTTGTTGTTTGGATCGAAATAGTAAGTTTTTGGGTATAATCTTGGCAATAGGCTTTAAAATCAAGTAAATAGTATATAGAACTTAAAAACCCTTGTTGCCATTTTTTATTTGGTCCCATAGGGATTTAGAGGCCATTTAAAAATTGGCCGCCACATTTTATTTCGCCATACGTTAATAACTGTTTCATGTAGAGAAATAATTGTGGTATGTGGATATATATTCTATGGGACCAAAAAATCAAATAAACCATTTTTTGGATTTTCCGGCTTCCGCGTCAGCCATTTTGAAAGATGGCGGTCGTCAAAAAAATGTCACAATATCTTTAAACTACATCACATTGAGCAGTAACGTTGATGACATTGGATATCTTGGCGAATAGCGATATACACCAATGTACATTTTACCTTCATTAACATTCATATATGCGCCATTTTTAAAGATGGCATCTGGCTCAGCCATTTACTCATATCTTAAGAACTACCTAAACTAGAGCAAAAGATTGATGGCAAGATGTAAGGTTTATAGATATAATTATTTAAATTGTATTACTTTTAACTTTGAGTGACTTGAAAATATACGCCATTTTGTAATAACCATTTTTTTAGGATGGCGCCCGACAAAATCTATAAAAGTATTATATCCATAGCTTAAGAACTACTACGTGGCTTAGAGACCAAAAGTAGATGTCAAAAAAAGTGTAGACGTAATTATGTGTTGTATTACCTTTGACTTATCCGTCACTCTAAAAGATGGCCCCATCAAACAGTAGTGTTCCTGTATCTGAAGAGAGCCTGTTATCCTTATGTCTTATGATCTACGTATCGTCGAACCTTAAAGCTGAGGTAGAAATATAAATATTTGGAGGCAACGATTTAAATATGGCTCTTAGATATTCTGTAAAAGGACAGAGTTGGCCAATTCAAACATTGGTTTATTTATTTTTGATGTGAATCGCATGTTGGCTTTTATGCTCTCTTCTACAAACGTTCACCTGTCTTCTGGAAACTATCATAACACTTTTTCACTTGACAATCACATGATAAGCATTAAGATGACAAAGGACAAATCTTGCTGTCGTGGAGTGTAATTGCAAAGTAGATGGAATACAAAGATAGTTCACAAACTGAGATTCTGATGGCAACTTCACTACTGTTTCCTAGTATGCTAGCTATAAAACGATCTTCAAGAGAACATGATTTGACTTGAATGCAATAATTGGCACTCACGAGTTTGCATACAGAAACTGGATGTTGATGGAACCAAACAAATCGAGCCGTCTAACAAATGACGAAGTAACAGTGCAGGAGAATATTGTGCAGGCCAAAAGTGTCACCACCCCATAAGCTATTATATAAATCATTCTAATAGAGATGCTGTCTCATAGTCGATGGAATGACAGCCTTGCCGGGTGTTGGTGGCCGTTAAGAACTTCAGTAACTAAAAACACGATGTATAAACCTACAATTTATTTTGCATATTATTTGGTTTAGATGTAGGAAAAGCATACACGTATAGATGTCATATAGAGATTATGGTACATTTATGTAATTGATCCTTATAAACCGATGACACTGGACATGCAAAAACTGGTCACTGTAGAAATTGATGTGTACCTTTGTATTCCTCAAGGTTTAAAACGAAGTTTCTACTATCTATTACCAATACGTATTGCATTTGTCCAGTGAAAGCAGAACAATAAATACAACCCCGTTTTTGTATGGCACTGGAGACTTTGGCCCTATTATGCATTTTGTATTGCAGCAAAACTGCAACGAATACATAGTTATCTGTACAATCTTTCTGCAGTCTAAAATCGATTTGGTAATTATAACTGTTATGGACATTCTCGTTGGTCCGTTGTAATTAACTCAAGTGGACAACACGTTGCTGCAACAAGACCCCATGTGAAGGTGGGTTACGAAATTGATTTTCTACCCCAGCGTGAAGTCAACAAGTCCGTAATCACCAACATTATCATAAATACTGGACCGCACAAGCTGACCGTGTTGTTTTCGACATGGAATCAACGCAGCAACATGTCCATAACGCGGTAGCGTTTGATCAGAGGTAAGGACACGTTGCAGCGAGGTAAGTTAAACAACACTACTTCTTGTCAAGAACAAGAACAAGATCAAGATGTTTATTTTTAACCCCAAAATAAGTACATAAATACAATAATCATAATGTGAAACATAAACAAAACGTCATACATCAGTAATTTAAGACAGTGAAATGGGGGTCAGTGACTCCTGTTAAGACTGAAAAGTCGCTATCACAATACGCATACCAATTATACATTTAGTTAACCTCTCAATATACGTATGTATAGTAAATTGTTACTTCAATACGATTTTATTATCTCTTAATAGTTTATTCTATCTCTGATGCATGTGTACATGCTTCTCTGTAGTACACGTAAGTAGAAATAATTAAGTAACAATCAAAAAAATACATATAACATTTCATTGCATCTATCCATATTAAAATTCTAATGACTTTGTGTATATAACTGACATATATAGCAATCAGATATTGTACATACAGTTTGATATTTTTGTAAGAGATACATTTTAAAGTAATACGCAAGCCCACATAAACTGTGAGTAACAATTTTACCCAAAACTATTTCTGGAGTATCATTTATAATATGAGTCAAATTGTATTTAAAGCACTTTTTGGCAAATTCATGTCTTGTCATAGATGTGTGTATATTTATTTGTAGCTTTGCGGGTATCATGACTGGGTATATTATAATTGGGGATAATATTCCAATTTAATAAGTAAACTGGCACATTACCTTGCCTATATTTATAGAAAAATTGTAGTTCTTGCAGTTTTAATTGATCATCTATTTTCAATATTTGAAGTGTTTTAAATAGGGGTTCAGTGTGTGAATTGTACCTGTTCAGTGTTATTATTCGAACTGCTTTTTTTTTGAATTCTCAGTATTCGACTTCCTTTGTATCCCCAAACCGTAATACAATAATTAATATGTGATAGGATTAGAGAATTGTATAGAAGTGTTTTTATGTCTAGCGGCAGTACATGCTTTAGTTTGTTTAAAACGCCTGTAGTTTTGGAACATTTATTCGCAATTTTATTTCCGTGTTTTTTCCATGTAAGATTGGCGTCCAGAGTTAAACCTAGAAAATTAAATTCATCCACTTGTTCGATATTTGTGTTATCGATTTTAAGAGTATGAGTTTGCTTTTCCTCTTCTAGGTACATGAAAAATCATATATTTAGATTTTTCTTTGTTTAAGGACAATTTATTAATATTTAGCCATTCTATAACTTTCCCGAGTTCGTAATTTATTACGGATTCTACGCTCTTGTTTTTAAGTTGTGTGCTGTCAGTAAACTGGTTTAATGTACTGGAGAGTGTTGTATCATCTGCATACATAATGAAGTTAAATATATTACTGACTTGTGTGAAATCATTGATATAAATAGTAAACAATAAAGGTCCTAAAATTTATTCTTGTGGAACTCCGATTTTTACTGGAAGGGTTTCTGATTGCATTTCATCAATTTCAACATACTGTCGTCGATTGCTTAAATAACTTTCAAATAAAAGTAGAGACGCACCATCCAGTCCGTAACACCTTAATTTATGTAATAGAATGTTATGGTCAATGGTATCAAAGGCCTTTGATAAGTCAAGAAATATATTAATTGGCACCTCATTTTTGTCCATGTGATTTATAATTCTGTCTACTAATTCTAGCGCAGCATACTCAGTGCAGTGTTTTGGTCTAAAAACATATTGGTTATCGAAAAATAGATTAGCTTCATTAAAATATGAAGATAACTGGGTAAAGATGATTTTCTCTAGTACCTTTGATATCGTTGGTAATAGAGAAATTGGTCTGTAATTTGTAAATAAGGTGGGATCACCCTTTTTAAAAATTGGAGTTACTTTGGCAATTTTGAGTTTATCTGGAAAAATTCCCGTATTTAGCACTTGATTTATTACCATAGTCAATGATTTTATGATTGCAGGTTCAATTATTTTTAAGAATTTTGAAGAGATACCATCGAATCCACAACTATGTTTTGTGGGTAAATTGTATATTATTTTCTTTACTGCCTCTTCATCTACATTGTTTATTTTAAAAGTTGAGTGTATTTGTCTATTTAGATAATAACTAAAATCTTTGGTTCCTTCATACTTGATATCATTTACAATAGTCTGAGCTATATTTGTAAAATAGTTATTAAATGTATCAGCAATTGTTTGTTTATCTGACATTTGATTGCCATTGTCTTCAAAATGAACTGGGAAACTATTTTTAGTACGTTTTTTTGATAGACATTCATTTATTGTTTTCTAGGTATTTCGTATATCATTCTTAAAAAGTGAAAAACGGGATTTCAAAATAAATTTGCTTAGCCGCCCGAATGTTTTTCTTTAATATTGTGTTATAGGTTTTTAAATTAATTTTAATAGTTTCGTAATTATATGAACTGGGATTTGTTAATTTTAATTGTTTGTACATTTTGTCTCGATATCTGATTGATGTTAACAGACCATGGGTGATCCAAGTTGATGTCTTATGTTTATATCTATTAAATTTTACTAACTTGTTTGGCATATGTATAGTTTTAGCACGTGTAATTTCTTTGTATATTATATCATAATTATAATTTGGGTCAGCAGTTGGATTTTTATTTAGTTTGTCATACATGTTACCTGATTTTATTTCATTCATAACACTTATCATTGCGTCCGCGTGTACGGTATTTATTTTTACATATTTAGGAGGGAGGATGTAATTTTTCAGTATTGTGCATAATCATAAAATACGGTTGGTGATCAGAAAATCGTTTAGTTAATATCCCTGCGGTATTTTCTAATATTGACTTATGAAGTCTACAAAATAAATTATCTATCAGGGTTCGATTTGTTCTAGTAAATCTAGTTGGTAGGGTTATTTGAGGATACAGACTATGTGATATTACCGTGTCAAAGAAGCTACTAAACATGTCATTTTCATTTAGTTTAAGTAAGTTAATATTAAAGTCCCCGGCAATAATGATATCATTATTACAGTTATCCAATCTCGATAAAATTGGTGTAAATTCATCTATAAAAACCTTTAAGTCTTCATTTCGCGTTCTCGGAGATCGATATATATTTCCAATAGTAAATGTCTTAGATAGAGAATTACCCTGTACTTTAATTATCAACCCCTCCCAATGTTCGTAGGTATTAAAGGACAAAAAAAGGCTACGGCTTCGTGTCATACACCTAATGAAGTTTATACAAAGTAACAATTTCCACATATACTCAATTTTTTAACGCCAGCGGTTTACTCAGAATGTGACTTTAAAGTCTAAAATTCTAACGAAATCCACGATGGTCTGGACGCCGCCATAAGTGAAGAGTTAATTTGGCTTGGCCATTCAGCGCGCGGCATTCTATATCTCGGTCAGCTTCCGGCGACGCTTATAAGGGTCAACAACTTCGAGTCTTCGACAGTTCGTTCAGTTGGCGTGACATCTAGCAGCTGCTTATAGACGTATATCTAAATCTGTGGTTAAATCTATGGTAAACTTTAGTTATTATGCCTTCGTGTTCGGCATACGGTTGCAATAATAGTTGAAAAAAACGGTCGTATTGAAGCAATGGATTTACGTTGGTGATTTGCGGGCGTACTGTTTGGCACTTTGCTCGGTCCATTTTGAGGAGAAATGCTTTGATGTAGACATGTATCATCAGTTGATGGGATGATTTCAGCGATAACAATAATAGACAACTTTATATTTACCATCATCAGCATGTTACGCGCGTTGCCGAGTTGCAGCCATTTCATGACAACAGCCAAACCCTATGCAGGGAATCTACGTGGAGAGCGCCTCGATCACCGTCGTGACGTCAGTCTTCGTCTAAGATGGGGTAGCGCACAGAATTTGGATGGCTGGGTGTTAAAAAATATTTTTCTGGTAAACCGCTGGCGTTAAAAAATTGAGTATATGTGGAAATTGTTAGTTTATATTAACTCTATTAGGTGTATGCCACGTAAAAGTTAACTTTGTTTGTCCTTTAAGGTTAAATGTTACTTTTGATTTATATTGGTCATCTACATATATCATCAGCCCTCCTTTACTGGTACATGTTTTACCCTGTGATATACAGTCATAGCCTTGCAAATGAAATACCGATATATCCTCACTTTCATCTATCCATGTCTCTTGAAGACATATTATACTAAACTTCAAGTTTACAGTATTTAGTTCTTCTACGAATGCCTCAAGTTAAGAAAACTTGGCATTTACAGACTGAATATTTGTACTTAAAATACTAAAAGATTTTTTTTTTCCTTAGCTATCTTACTAAACTGGTCGAAATCATAGTATGACGAACGACGAATTATTTGTTGTTCGTTTATGTCAGTTTCATTTTTATTTATATGTAATATATTTGTTAAGCAGTTGCTTAGAATACCTCCTGAATAGAAGAGGAAAGCTTCATCCGAAGTCATTTTCGATTAGTTTAAATGATTTCATTATACTATATTTCAAAACTAGTCTTTGTATATATATATTGTAATAGATATACGAAATACAATTCATTGAGTTGTACATTCCCAAGCACACTACAGTTCTTACTAAGGTATTAATATATATGAAAGCTTGCAATTGAGTAAAGATAACCATCGCATTGATTTTAATAAAAAACATAACAAAAAAAGAAAGGAAAAGCTAATTAAGCTCCGAGTTAATGACATCACGAGCTGTTCATAGGGAGGAAGTAATTAAATTGAAATATATGTATAGACGAATTACAAATAAACCTGCATAAAACAATAGCGCAGTCCTCAAAAATTGTGTCTGAACATAGTGACACAGCCAAAAACATGTGAATCTACACATAGTAGTAGTAGCACTGTAAACAAAACTGAGTCCACATAAAGTGTTAGCTTAGTCAACATAATTTGACAAATGTATTACGTATAACTAAACATAACAATGGCGTAGTCAAACAAGTCTGTCTGTCTGCACTTAATTATGGCAGCGAACACAACCATAAGTTTGTATGTCTACATAATAAAAAATAATTATTATGATGACGGCACTGTCAACAAAACTTAATCAGCTTAACAAGTTAATTAATCAGCTTACCAAGTTAGCACAGCCAACAGAACCATACCTAAACAATTATTACGAATACCGTAAAATATTTATTGCTCAGTTTACAAAACTGTTTCTGCAGATAATGCTAGCACACCTTTGTGGATCAAAAAATAAAATAAGAAATGATTGATATCACCAGATTGATGTTGTAGGTTATCAATCACCATTGCCGGTTCAATACCCGATTTAGTCAACGTCAGACCGGATTTATTTTACAACGCCGTCTAGAGTCTTTAGTACAACTTTGCCGTTGAAGGTCCAGCAGTCGTTGATTTTTCTTGACTTCTTCAGTTGTCTCGTCTCTTTTGCCAACGCCGCCCGCCGTCGTGTCAGGCCTTCGTTGATGTACACCGTCGGCCCATCACCGCTTTCACGCAAGCGGCGTCTCGCACGGATGACCACATCGCGCACGTGGGCCGTCGCAAATTTGATAATCACAGGCCGCGGACGTGTTTGTGCGTCCGCACCTGGCACGCGCTGTCCGAGCCGATGACTCGTAACGACGTCGGCGTTCACAATGGGAGGTGTGACTCCCAGTGTCTCGTTGACAATGGTCAGGAGCTTGCTGGTGGCGTCCTCCCCTTCTCCGACTCAGGGACTCCGAAGAATCGTAGATTCGTTCGTCTAGAATACTGCTCTAGTTGGTCAAGATCTGCCTCACATGAGGACAGTCTTGCGTCTAGAGCAGCAATATACTGGTCTTTTTTTCCCAACCGTTCGTTAAGCTGTGATATTTTTTCATTCAATGTGTCTAGTTTATCGGTAAGGGCCTTTGGGTTGAGCACATGGCGCAGATTCTGGACAACCGCTTCGTCTGATAAAAGTTGTACGAACCTGACCAGCAGGGCGTCTTCCTTTGGTCCTATTTCTGCAGTGTCCGAAGCGCTGTCTCCTCTCCGTTTAGGCGGCATGATGGGGTCTAATTATTTCAAACAAATTCGTCATAAATTAGTAAATTCGCTCCTTCGGTCGAAAAGATGTCACACCTCGGCAGCCATTTTGTTCCTTTGTCACGTACGTACTAAAATACTGAAATGTGCCGATAACACTACGTAGAGTGATAGGGCTAATAACACATTCTGATGAATCTGAATATCGGGACCAAGTAAACAAACTCATTAGTTGGTGCAAAGATAACAATGTGAAACTTAATGTAAATAAAGCGAAATAAATGATTGTGGATTTTAGGGTAGTAGTCTGCTGTCATTCATATGGATGATGTGTCCAGTCCTACGGAGTTGGGAAGCCGATAGAGTGGCAACTATGCTGGACATATTAGCCCGTCTCAAGACTTCAACATTTGGAATGTGATTTGTCCATGAGATCCGCAGGATTTGTCGTAGATGTCGGAGATGCACTTTGATAAATTGTTTATAACGGCGACGATAGAGAGTGTATGTCTCTGCTGAGTACAGTAGTGTTGGAAGCACAACTGCCTTGTACACGTTGCAATTTGTGAAGACTAAAATACCAACTTGTGACCATACACTCTTCCACAGTCAGTTCCAGAGGCAGCTTGAATACGGTTGTTAATTTCCACATCAATGGTGTTGTCAGATGCAACAGTGCTGCCCAGGTATGTGAAGTTCTTACCTGATTTTAGTGGCATGCCATAGATTTCAATATGTGGATCGATTGAGGTTTGGCCGGGTGGTGGTTGGTAAAGCGTCGCAGTTTTCTTTGTGATGATTGTAAGTCCAAACATGGTTGCAGCTTGTTCAGACTGCTTGCATATCTCTCTGGTGTCTTCTAGTGTATGGGCAACGATAGCAGCATCATCTGCAAATAGTAATTCACGAATGCACAGTTCTTTAGTTTTTGTGCTTGCCTTTAGTTTAGCCAATTTGAATAATTTTCCATGGGATCTAGTGCGGAAGAAAACTCCTGCACTAACGTGCTCGGACACTGTAGACAGTAGTGCTACCAGAAAGAGAGTGAACAAGTTAGGTGCCAAGACACATCCTTGCTTTAGTCCATGGCTAATTTCAGAAGGACCAATAGTTGATCAACCGATAGACACTGCTTCCATCCATTCCTTCCCCATACCATCGTGGAATTCTTGAATTATCTTGACAAAAGACTCGGGACATCCATATCTCATTAGCAAAGTCCACAATGTTGACCTGTCCACTGTGTCAAAAGCTTTCGACAGGTCAATGAAGACCATGTAGAGGTTTTGCTGTTGTTCACCTGCTTTTTCCTGTAGTTGTCGAAAGGTGAATACATTGGATTTCTGGGAGGATCACCTCTGCAATGTCCTGTAGTATTTTCAGAAGGATTGAGAGTAGCGAAATGCCTCGATAGTTTCCAAAGTCACTACGGTCACCCTTCTTTGTGTATATTACAATTATCAAGGTATCTTTAAATTCAGCAATTGAGCATGAAGAGCTGACCCTCCATATTTATATATTACAGCAGGTATGCCATCTAGTCCTGGTGTTATTCCTGATTTTATTGATTTGATGGCAGTTAAAGTGAAAAATAAGGCAACAGTTTAATTAGTGTTATGCACCTAAAAGAGTTTACACTAGCTAATCATTTGCATCTACAATCCAATTTTTCACCTTAGTGGTTACCTCAGAAAGTGGTCTTAAAGTGGGAAAATCTAGCTAAATCACCGACACCATGAACCGGCCCCTCTTGGACCTTGCAACCAATCACAACCCAGCACTTTGGAAAAGTAATACGTCAGAGAGTCGTCTGCTGGTTCAGCTGTCATAACAGAGAGCCAAGCGGTACGCTAAAAGTTGCCTTACGTCGGTTTACCACGAAATCGCGACAGCAATATGCCACACTGTTCCTCATACGCTTATGGTAACAGTACAGTGAAAGACAGTATCACTAAGATGTCTTCTTGTTAACCTTTGAATCGAGCAGAACTGAAACAGTGTTTCGGTGGATTCGTTGGGACAGTCACAGACACAGCGCCGATCCAAGACGACCCAATTTGATTGACCTAACCATCAAAACGACCACCAACAGCCGCCAAACTTATCCTAGCGTATGTTACATACATATACATACACTACGTTATAAAATAAAATCACTTGCATTCCTCTAACGAAGAAAATCCATAAAACAAACGCGCTGATGTCGACGGCAATTTCGATGACCGCTGGCCGGTACCGTAAAATCGCAAAAATAAGTTAGCCATTAAAGGTTGACAATCATTTCGTTTTGCCCATCGCCAATCCTTTTCTTTTATGTCCTGATGTGTAATGTTTCAATAGTTTAACTAGTATGCGCAATCAGTTTAATTTTAAAATGCGTACTAATCTTTTTTTATTCGGCAAAAAAGAATCGTCGTTACACCGGGTATAACTGACGAAACCATTAGCCGGTGTAGACGTCCTGCCCTTTTTGGGTCACGTGTTTTATACGAGATCGGCATCCTACGGCACAATAACAAACCGCATGTGCTTTTGCGTGTCGTGACGAACGTTCCGAAGTGTTTCTTCTGTGAAGGTATGTATTAAGTGTTTTATTGCAGTTAGCAACCAGGGCGAGTAGTCGTGGGCTAATTCAACAAGAACTGCAACTTGTGAACTTCATTATAGGCCTACTCGACGTGGATTATCTAACTTGTTAGATTATTTTAAAAGTTTGACAGTCGGCATCGGCATCGCTTAGTCTCAGCCAGATACACTCATACAGCCTTTATTTATAAGTTTATATGTATTGTATTTGATAACGCAGGATCTTGTTCATAAGCTGTGTAATTGCAAAAGTACATATCTAGAGAGTGTAGATGACGTTAGGGACGAAATGATATCTCATTGGCTTCGGAACATTGGCAGTAGCTAGGCTCCGGGTGATGGTCACCGTGGGGAGCATCCGTTATCTCGTGCAACAGAACGTCAAACGAAGAATTATGTTGGTTATCACAATTATTTAAACAGTGTTTTGTGACTCACATTTTACTATGATTGCTGGATGTTGCTGATTTGCATTATATTTTATATAATAATAATATTATAATTATATAATAATAAAAAAAATTATGACAACCATGATGGTGATGAATTTATTCAATATACAAAAAGGTAAACATGAATATAAAATGTTTGTATAGCTACTAGCCAGTGTACACCATATGCAAGTATTACACATAACATTCTTGCACTTGTTTCCATTGTGGTCAGTTATGCCTGGCTGTAGTCTATGTAATACCTGATACCTTTCAACTCACATGTGCCAGCTGTTCTAATCTTTATCTTTTCATCACAGCAATATATGAATGCATAATACAACTCAAATTATGATATATTAGTACGGGCCACACTACAATGCAAGTGAGACGAGGCAGAGGAGGGACTAAGATTAATGCAATCACTTGTGTCGGGCAAATGCATGGAGGATACATAGTTTGCAAGAGGCCAACGTCTGATCACTCCAAGTGAATTAAACATTTTAACAATCAACAATGTATACATTTTATAAATATTTTAATATGCCCATTTCAATACTCATTTGCTTTCATTAGCATTTTCATAATATCTCGGATATGGAAAACTAGGATAACCTTTGCAGTTGTGTAATGCATGTTATACTAAGTGTGTCAAGTCCAGTGTCCACACAGACTTCGGTCAACACCTTTAAAAAACTATTCAGCATACAACAATAACTCAGAAATAAATTTATAAAATCAATTATTATTCATTCTGAAGAAGGTAGACATGTTTGAATATTCAGTGAAGGAAATATACTGTTGGCATCACAACAACACCTTATTTTGTCACTTCCAACATTTACTTTGACATCCAGCTGAGCCATAAAATGTCAAATATAACATGCAGTAGTTATTACATGACATACCCTGACACAAAATTGTATATTGAAACTAAAACAGAAAATATGAATGCGCTATGCTTGGGAGTAAATATAATTCTATAATAATATATAAGATAAGGCATCCCTACATTTAAAAATAGCATGGTAATTTTACTTTCATGTAATGACAATACAGACCTAATAAATTACAACCCTGCTTAGATATCAACCTGTACATGCTGCTGTAGCCAAATATTTCTTGCTGCCTTTTTTGTGGAATGCTTTAGGTCATACATAAAATATTATGTTATACAGCTGTAGATTTATTGATTATGGCAAAGAACACTCCATAATGACAACTCTAATACCATGATGCCAGTTTTTGTTTACTGAGTTTGAATATTATGCTTTTCTTTTCAGGTCAACACTCAACAGGAAACTGAACACCACCACTAGGTCAACAAGTTAATAAGCTATATACCATCCAAGATCCCGGAGAAGATTCCACAACCATGGGCTGTGCAAGACGCTGCAGATCAAATGTCATGTGAATATCAACCGAGTGATCTCAGTCGTGTGTTGCATCCATAACAGACTCCCCTGTACTGATGGTGTGTGCACTGACTTCCAGGCCAGTCAGTTACCCAAACTGACTAGAGACCCATATAGAATGCAGGTTGCTTGACATGCGAATATGGTGATATCTGACTAGCTTTGCAGTTTGTGGTAGAACAGTGGGTACCATGGTCTGGCAAATATGGCATGAGCCTTCGGTCAACCTCTCTCAACACTATAAGATAGGTTCGGCATTCTTTGGTGAACTTCATCGGCTTGGATATCGATGGCATTACTGTGTTACTTAGTTCACTCTCTTTAATGGTACTGCATGCCAGGTACCTGACATTTTCTGTGCATCCACATCTACCTGTGCAAGAAACAAAGTGACAATTAACATGGCTGTGACATTTATGATATCATATGTGATGATACATTTAGCAAAAGTCAATTATAGAATTGTTTGGTATTTGGTATTCATATCGTAAACTCTACATGCCAGATATGTTACACTTTATTAAGATCTGTTAAATCAAACAACATATCTACTAATGTAGGAAGCATTCAGCCACACTTATGTTATTATGCAAAGACTAACTATATAAAGTAATAATATCTACCACTATCTGTAGCCGGTACTCTTCATACAGGTGAGTAAACACATACCCGGGGTAGTGATTGCACATGTAACTCTCAGCCACATGGCGAGGACCATGACTAGTGTAATCATCATAATTATAGTTAACTTAGTGTACTTTATTTGTTATTATTGTTATTTAATATGTACACATTACATGTATATAGTATGTATATGTACTTTGTATCTAGAAAGTCAAATCTTTCTAAGACAATTACTTCAAGAGTTAACCAGTTAAACTTTGTCACATTGTAAATATTTTGGACAAGTCATTTATAAAATCTTGTCAGATGAGTCTGCCATTCAAGCCAAAGTGAAACTTGTATGCAAGATTGTCAAGAGAAATATGTTTAATAAAACATCAATTTATGTTCTACTGCTGTAAAAAATCAGCTATTTACAGCATGTTTCAGTAATATCCATAATGCATGCATTATGAGTAAACTTTACAATTTTAGGTAAATTGCCAGGATTTTGTTCTTGTGTAACAATTGTTTCACGATTTTGAACAATTTGCCCATGGGTGTAGTGTTAGGCACACATTTGCAGTAGCTAATGTCATTTCGGATAAAGGCATCATTTTAAAGCCTAATAAATGGGATTAATGTTTTTTAACTAACCAGCATTTGACATACTATGTATTTGTGCTGGATATTTTTGTGAATGAATGAATCGTGATAAAAGTAACTGTTTGTTTATATATATATATATATATATATATATATATATATATATATACCATACATGTTTTCAACCTTTTCCTAATTTTATATTTTACTGATTGTTTTATCTGATGTGCATGTGATATTAAAAATAAATACATATATCATGTGCAGTGCTTGCCATTATGTTGTAGTCAATCTTGTCAAAAGTTTCAATAAAATGTTTTTACTTTATGTTGTCTTTACTTTAGTCCACATGTGATTCCAACAATATACAATCTATCCAGGACACCCATTACTGCAAAAACCTCATGCAGACAAATAAACTGTCATACGCAGGAGCAGGTTCAGAAATTAATTCTAGGGGGCACAAAAACTTCCACTGGCAGATGAATAAAATTCATATACCTAAGCTGACAATTTAGATGCATATTAACATATATAATGCTCTACTGGTTAAGCCGTTTAATTTTTTTAAACGTTACAACCGTGCATAGCTGTGTATGTGACAACAATTGTAATAATTGTTTTACCAGCAGAACTGATTAGTATAAAGAATTTGTGTTACTCAATGACAGAAGTACCGCACATTTGAAACTCGTTATATTTTCAGGTCATAGGGAAGCCTGCACCCTTTGACTTTGCATAATCTATCCATCTACACAAATAGGCAAATAGACGACTGTGACAAATAATTATTACACATAATTTCATGGGGCTAATAATGAATAATTTTGAATATGTTGTAAGTTTGTAATTATGAATTAAATGTTTCTTCACCATAATCACCTAGTTGGCATATTTTTCTCTGGTTATTCATATGAGATGACCACAAACACAGCAAAATTGTGTGAATGCAGTGACATAGGTGGGCATTAATTAGTGCTTTCTGTAAAGATAGTTATGTATTCCACTCTACTCAGCCTGCCCAATAAGAATGCAGTTGATACCAATTATAGTGCATGATGTAATGGTATTTCAATGTATAATTTCCATAATATTAATTTCTATGTTTGTAACATAAATATGGCAACATATAATTAACCAATATACACCACACTTTCATCAATTTAAACATAATCAAAACAAACATAACATCTTTCTTGCCATTATACAAAATGAATAGTTTTTAAGAAACATTTTTAAAATGCAGTTACTTGTGTCATGATGATATTTTATGAATATCAAATACCAATGATTACCTCCATTCTGGCAAGCTCCAAAAGGCATTCTTTGTACACAATGCAGCATGGTTTGCCAGTGACGTCTTCCGCTCTTGTCATCAGTGTCATGTCTTCATCGTCTGTACTCATCAGTCACAATTTCTTCAATGTCATGCACAAAAGTTCACATATAGTAACAGGCTGCAGAGTGGCAACGTCTTTGCGACATCTGAAATAAAACATAACCAAACCAGTGAGCATTACTGTAAACACCTCAAAATGGACATTTAATCATCAACACTGGCCCAAGAGGTCCTCAGGTCCTTTGGACTATACAGCCCTGAATAGTTAATTTGTAATATTGAATGAAATATATTTTTGTTAATCTTAATCACTGCTGAGTTTTTCACCACAAAACACAGCAAATTGTGTTTGTTAACTTGCACAGGACCATAACATGTCATTAGTGGTTTTAGGCAAAATAATATTACAATAAACTTACTAAAATCAGTTAATTTTAATGCCATGAAGACTAAGTGAGCTGAAAACCTGCTTAGTGTTCCTCACAACTGCACTGCAGGCATACTACTGAAACTTCATCATGACGAAATGTACCAGTCTGTGAGACTAACAGTTTTTCTTTAATATTGGTCATAAACAAAGGTTGCTAGTATTAGCGCAGTGGTTCAGGGGTAGAGCATCAGACTCTAAAATAAGAGGACCCGGGTTCAAATTTTGTGCTGCCATGTGAAACCTTGGGCAAGTTTTTTTCACACTACATTGCTCCATTTCACCCAGCTGTATGAATGAGTACCTGGCTATAAACAGTGATGACTATTTGTGTACAAGCAGTCTTCGCAAAATTGCTACATGGCTGAATGCTTCCCAGAGAAGCCGAGATGGTCTTCGATTGAACTACCAGGGAGTAAAGTGTAAAAAGCGCTTTGAGCAATCCTTACCTTTACCTTTAATTTTAAATCATGACAAAAGTTACAATTTTGTGTCATAGTATATCACGAGCAATTTATTTTAAAAATTGTGGCACCCAGGCGTATGCCATTTTTGTTGTGAAGGAAGCTCGGAAGGATATTGAGACTTATTTTACTAGTTATTTGAGTTATAGGAATGAGCTTACACATAGAAAAGGTTTTGTGACAATACAAGCTACGCCTCATCGAAATGTTTGGGTTGGAAGTTGGTCATATTTTAAGAAATATAATAACATACCATCTTTGCATATACATGTATAGATTCATAATTAAGGCAACCAGACTTGCCATATTCCTCCGATTTGCACATTTATATACCAAATATGTACAATTTATCAATTTATGTCTAAGGTATGTGTATTCTGCTCACAATCAGGGTCTGAAAACCCTATCGCGAGTGATATTTTGAATAAATCTTAATCATGATTTGTATCACCTAGCTGTACATTAACCGTACACTGTATTTATATTCTAATTGTAGTTATGTAATCTCTATATTATATAGATCAACTCACCACAATTTCACTGACACAGGCTCAAGATTGCAGAATATATTGACTAGTGAATTAAATGTAAATACAATTATTTATTGTTAACAACCTGTCAAATGTCAAAGTGCCATAACTTGAAACCTATTTAAGCTACAACGCTCAAATTTTGGATTCTTGCTAATCTTACCAAATGCAAAACTGGAAAGGCTCTCATCATACTGTATTAGTACTGATCTATTCAAAAATAATCTAAGACTAAGTCCAAGACGTCGATGACAGCAACCAATTTATGGAATTTTATTTGCGTTCACTCGGAATGACCCTAAATGGCCTAATACCATCGACTAATTTAATAGCAAAACAATTTTGTCAGCTGGCACACGCAATATTAAAACAATGTGAAATGGTTGAAGCCGAGTAATAACAGAGTACTAACCTGTCGTACATGTCATTTGATTCCACAACTTGCACAAGTCTATAACTTTTTCCAAATACACGTGTGCGCACGGCCGGTGTTTCTGTCTTTCTGCGGCTCTTTGTGCACTTCCCTGTTTCCTTGCCGATTCGGTCGCAAACATACGCGGGCGTCCCATCGTTGAACAAAAAACAGCAAAAGAACGGGAATATTGCGACTCTATAAATTATAGTAAACAGTTTATCGAAGGACTGACAGCATGGACGGGTCAAAGGTCGATCTCACTGCTCGTTTTCGCTCACGCGAGATTTTCAAGCTACAGTCTTTTCCGGAAGTCACGGTAACACAGGGTGTCCGGTTCGAGTTTCGGCTATGATAGCAAATACTCTTTTTCTGAGTTTTCTGTTTATTTAATAAAAACGAAGCCACACATTTGCACAAACGAGTTAGCATGTCACAGGGGATACTTCGTAGGTTTGCTTTTTCGTGAAATTAGTCTGAAACGCGAGGAGCAAAAACAATCGAACTGATTGTACATTTTTAAACACAAAATGCCACTAGACGGCACGTTTGTGCGCGCGAATATTGATAAACTTTACTTACTGCATTCGCACGCGCAAAATAGTTTAATTAATTGTAAATAATATAGTAATAATTAATTATTATCATCACTATGATTTGCAGGAAATTATGAGTTTTATTATAATATAGTATTTTATTTATATAGCGTTACATCCATAATTGGTTGTGGCGCTTCACAACATACTGCTACTAAAAATACAATAAGAAGAATACTACCCACAGATAATATTTCAAAATAAATAATGAAAATATGTGTGTCTATGTAATTAACTAAGTGACCTATCAGTATTAAAAAGAGCCCATACAAATTCCATAACAACAATAGTGGTAAAATAATGTAAAGGTAATAAATAATTAAGATGGTAAAATACTTACGACGTAACAATAATTTTCATTCAGCACATACACACAGTATGCATAAGAAAATATTATTGAAGCTATACATTTTTGTACTCATGCATTATATTTCCACCACCAGATATGTAATAATAATTATATTTGGACAAAACACTGTATTAATTATCGGGACAATAAATCACTGAAATTTAAGCAGAATATGAATATAATATGGGAAATATATGGTGGTAGAAAAAGAAGGTTTTGGAGCATTCAAAAATAATAATATGTTAGTGTTTCGTTATCATTGTTAAAAACATCGTTTATATAATATAAGCTTGCATGCTTGCAGTACACGCGGGATGTTTATAGAAATATTCTGAAAATTAACAATGTGACATCATCGAACAACACGTAATTTTATGCAAACACATGTGGGTAGCATTCTTCTTATTGCATATATTTTAATAACATCATATTGTGAAGCGCCACAAACAATTATGGATTTGGCGCCATAAGAAAAGAAATATTATAATTATATTATAAGAAAACTTAACATTTTCTGAAGATCTTTGTAATGATAATAATTAATTATTACTTGATTAATTAAACTATTTCGCGCGTGCTAATGCAGTAAATAAAGTTTATAAATATTCGCGCGCACCACTGCGCCGCCTAACGTTATTTTGTGTCAATCTAACTTTTATAGCGATGTTACGGTAACCGAAGAGCCTGAGTTGCCGTCGGGATCTGCGATCGAGTTACTTTTGTGAATTTTCTTCGTTAGAGGAATGCAAGTGATTTTATTTTATAACATAGTGTATGTATATATATGTAAGACAAGTGATGAGAAGTTTGGCGGCTGCTGGCGGTCGTTTTCATGGTTAGGTCGGACAGTACATGTCATTGTTGACACCAGTCGATACCGTGTCTGCCTCTGGACTGGTTGTTTCTCTTCTCGTCATTTCAATTTCCCTTGGGTCTTCACCACCACGCACATCTGGTCTGTCTGACACCGTCAGGGCTTTGTCTTTGTGGCTGAAATCTATATCCAGCCACTTCTGAATCCGTGCTATTTCCGTCAGACGAAGAATCAGAAAATCCATGTTATTATTTACGCTCTTTTGTGAGCGCAAAGTCACAGCGCCACCCGACGGAGTTGCCAAGAAGTAGTACGACAACCGCCTATCAGTGGCGGCGAGTCTCATACGTCACTGTTTTTCTAAAATGGCGTTTTCCATAGACTTTCTATAGATATATGTTCTACAATTTTTTTCTGCTAAACCGCTGACGTTAAAAATGTGATTGAGGTTGGAAATTGTTAGTTTTTCTTAGCTCTATTAGGCCCATATCACCAAACCGTTGCCTTTGTTTTCCCTTTAAGATTTCCTCTAATGTTGGTGGATTTGCCATGTCTTCCTGGACTGGATATTGATCTACTGACGCAAGTGCTTCTTCTCTAGCAATTGCTGGGCAATTCAGTAGGTCGTTGACATATTCCCTCCACCTAGACACGATTGCTAGTTTCTATGTGAGCATGTGTGAACCTTCCGCATCTCTAATTGGCGCAACAACAGTTTTCTGTGGACCATAGACCTGATTGACTGCAGCGAAGAATCTTTTTGAAGATTTGTTTCAGCTAGCAGTTTAGATTTTGCTTGCGCATAGCGCAGTTTTGCGTCATGTGCCCTACGCCTTTCCTCTAGTAGTGATAAAATCTCAGCATCATTTTCATCAAACCAATGTTCCAACTGTTTCCTGGTTGTGTGCCCCAGAGTGTCAATAGATGTTTCGTACACTTTCTCATAAAAGGTCTCCGACTGATTACTAATGGTGCCATTGTATGAAATGTTCATCGTGTTGGTATCCTTATGCGCCAATAATACTTTCTGCATCTCAGAATCTGCCAGTTTACTGACATTTAGTTTTTTCACCGGTGTTGGTCCGATTTTCATTCGAGGTGGCTTGATATGGTACGGATTAGGGAGTGATCAGTAGAACAGTCAGCACCACGCATCGCACGCGTACTTCGTATGTCAGCTAAGTCTACTCTTCGTGTTATTACGTAGTCTAGTAAGTGACAGCGTTTTGAACGGGGGTGTTGCCAAGAGTAGTACCAGTGATCAGGCATTTTGAAAAAGGTGTTTTTGATCGCTAAGTTGAACTGTGTACATATAGAAAGCAGTTGTTCAGCATTTGAGTTTGACTTGTCCATATTGGCCTATGCAATGAATGATTTCTTTGTGTCTGTGAATTACCATTTGCCTCGGTTAAATAAGAGTCACAACGTGTTCACCGTTAACGAGGAACAGCCGGCTCAGAATATGATAAGTGTATGTACTACTTTTAAAGCCATGGTGAGTGTTAAACTCAACAAGGCTACTGGGCCTGACAACATTCCAGCATGGGTGTTAACAAACCATGCAAATGTTCTCGCCCATCCATTAACTGCTATTTTTAACAATTCGCTAAGAGAAGGTGTAGTCCCAATGGAATGGAAAATGGCCAACGTAATACCGTTGCCAAAATCAAATCCCCTGTATCGATTGAAAAATACATTAGACCAATTGCACTAACTCCAACAGTTGCCAAGGTGTTTGAATCAATACTAACGAAATGGGTGGATGAAACAATTGAAGGTGAAATTGGTGCTAAGCAATTTGGAGGAAGACGTTCTTGTGGAACTGGTTCAGGTGTGGTATAAGGCGACAGATAAATTGAATCCTTATGTCACTGTAATGCTAGATTTTAGCAAAGCGTTTGATCTTATTAATCATCATTTGTTACAAGATACGCTAGGGAAAAGATGCAACCTTGGAAAAAAGGCCACCAACGAAATAAATGAACCACTCTGAATGTTTCACGCATGTAACGACCGTATTATCCCTAAACGATAAATCTATATGTGAAATCGGTACGACGTTAGTGGGATGGTGGTTAGGTGAGAGACACCTACTTTTGTTGCAGTGCCGTCGAGGCTTCGGATCCTGACGCCGGGCGGAGAGAGGAACTTGACGGTGGCC